>CADEAB010000330.1:2865177-3017555 GCA_902825105.1 Syncerus caffer
GATCAGTCCCTCAGGACAGGGCTGAGAATAGCCTCTGCAATGCCCAGCTCCTCAGTGTGCCATCTGTCAGCTCCAAGCCAGCTTCCAGTTGAGGCCGGTAACGTCACAGCACGTGACTGAGACGCAGAGTCCATGATGCCCCCCAGCTCCACACACGCACTGTCCGTCAGCCCTGAAGCAGCTTCCAGTTCAACCCTATGACATCGCCAACAAACCCGTCAGCCCAGCTGAGGTCGCCTGTGATGGTGTTGGTACAGCCGGTGGCTGACCCTGGGCACTGGCCCTTCACCCATGTGCAAAGGTAGGGGAGCCCCCATTGGGTCAGCTTCTCCAGGGACCAGGCCGGTTGGACGCAGACCAACTCCAGGTTCTCTGTGAGGTTTATGCCGGCCATAAACAGCCTGCCTGGGACAAGAGAGGGCTGCTGTTCATGGTGCCGGCTGTGGGGTCAGCTGCCCACATGTGTAGTCACTAACCCATGGAGTCATGTGGCCAAACAAACTATGTGGTCACCAACCCACGTGGTCACCCACCCACTGGGTCACTAACCTGAGAGGTTATGCAGTCACCTGTCCACATGATTATCCACTCACACCGTCACCCGCCCACACGGTCACCCACTCACCGGGTCAGCAACTCACATGGTAACCCCATGCAATCAGCAACTCAAACTGGTCACCCACCCACACGATCTCCTGCCCATGTGACCAGTAACCCATGGGGTCACCCACCCAGGCAGTCACCCACCCATGCGATCCCTAACCCATGGGGTCACCTGCCCACGCAGTCACCAAGCTGTGCCATCACCCACTCAGACTCTGGCCTCCGCAGTGGTCAGAGATTCAGATGTCTGACAGAGACCAAAGTTCAGACAGAAGGGGCTCACAGGGGTGTTGACTCATGAATTTCTCCTGTTACAGAGGGCAGGCGGGCTGGACAGTGATCCCAAAGATGTCCATGTCCTGGCCCCGTATGGTGGACACAGTAACATCCCCAAGGATGTCCATGCCCTGCTCCCCATGTGGTGAACAGAATAATATCCCTTAATACATCCTATTCCATTTCTCCACTTGAACCCAAAGCCAGCCCCATGCACTAGGACATGCATGTGACCAGGTATCCCGGTGTGAAGGCGGCACTCACCTGGGTGGCTGCAGCTCTTCATGTGCTCCAGGTAGTGGACAAGGTCTTGGGGCTTCACCTGGTTGCCCCACCAGTAGGGGATACCAGGCCACAGTTCTACATGCTGACTCATGGATGCCTCATCCTTGTACGACAGGATGACCTACTGGCCCTGGTACCACAGCTGGTGCAGAGTCGGCACCTCCTGGGGGGAGAATCATCTGGGTGCCCGTGAGACGTGTGCACAGTGGTTATTGGGGTGCCTTGTGACATGATATGTCAGTTATTGGAGGTGTCTGAGAAGCTACAGTGATGTGTGAATTATTAGGGTGTCTATGAGCAGTGATGGGCTGGTTACTGGGTTCTCTGTGAGAAGAGACAGTCATGGGTGGGTTATTGGCATGTCTGAGTAGAGACACTAGTGGGTAGATTACTGGGGTGTCTTGAGCAGTGATGGGTCGGTTATTGGGGTGCCTGAGTGGAAACAGAGCTGGGTGGATTATTGGGGTTTCTGATAGGAAACAGCGAGTGGATTACTGGGGCATCTTGAGGCATGATTGGTGGATTTGGGGGGTGTCTGAATAGAGACCGGGCAGGGTGTATTATTGAGGGTGCCTGTGACCAGTGATGGGCTGGTTATTGGGGTGTTTGAGTGGAGACAGTAGTGGGTGGATTACTGGGATTCCGTGAGCGGCATCACCCAGTGCCTGAATAAGCCTCATGCAGCTAAGGAATAGTCTGATTACAGTGAAGCCTAGTGCTCCCACTGGCCCCACTGCAAAGAGCATGGGGAGCCTGTGGCCCCTGCTCACTCCATGGGGACACAGCATGTCCCCAAAGATGTTCTTGATGCAGTCCATCAGGTACTCATGCAGGTCCTCCGTCATGCCCTTGAAGTTCCTGCACGCCAGGATAACCACTTCCTGGGAGTTGTTCTCCAGCCATTCTGAGATCTCCATGAGGGCGTTCTGGGTGGGGGTGGAGGAGAAGGGCCTTTTAGTGAGAGACAGAGGGGCGTGGGTGGGGACTTCCCCCAGCACAGCCACTCTACAGACGGGTTGGGGGGTCCTGACACAAAAAGACATAAAGCATGGCGCCTGCTCCCAAGGGACCGAGTCTCTCCTGAATGGCAGTGGGGAGCTGTGGCATTGCTCTTGTGTGTGTGTGTATGTACACGCTCCTGTAGATACAGGTGCACATGCAGGTGTGCATGTGTTCAGGGTCTGTGTGCATGGATATGCCTGTGTGTGTGTGTGCACACAGCAGCAGAGAGCAGTGCTTATAATATTGTGTGAAATCTGTACTCCTGGTAGCATGCCAGGCCAGCAGGGTACATGCACACTGAGGCCCAGGACAGAACCTCCAGACCCCAAGGGTCATGAGGTTCTGTGGTGGGGGCACCAGGGGCCAAGGCCAGAGTGAAACACTAAGTGACTTGGCCAGCAGCTGAAAGAATGGACTGGACACCCCAAAACTGGACACAGGTAAGGATGTGTCAGGGACCTGGTATAGCCAAATTCTGGGAGACACCCCAGAGGCCAGAGGTACAGGTGTGAGTTCAGAAATGCACGTTGGTCTGGAATTCTGAGTGACTGATGCCAGAGGTCAGTCCTCTCCTGCCTGGAGTGGACGCGTGTCCATCCCCTTAGAGGTCAGTGTCTTCTAATGGGAGTGGACCTGTGTTGTCCCCTTAGAGGTCAGCATCTCCTGCCTGGAGTGACCATATGTCCATCTGAGTGGACGTGTGCCCATCCCCTCAGAGGCCCTCCCCCTCCTGCCTGGACCAGACGTGGGTGTCCCTAGCTGGCAGACACCCCCCCAGTCCCTACCCCCTGCCCCCACCCCTACCTCCCTGAAGGCCGTCATGTACACCATGTGGCCAGAGTGCAGGTTCCTCTCAGTGCCCTCCTCCATGTGCAACATCCGCAGGTCCTTGTGCCAGCATCCAGCTGCTTCATGATGCTCAGCACCTGCACACCTGTGCTGGGCAGAGAGGGCAGCCCCCTGCTTAGGGGCTGGGCATGCACTGAGGACGCCCAACTGAGGGCCACATTATCCACTGTGAAATCAACAGTGTTGGTGCTGCTGGGTTTGAGGCCCTGCTTCTGGGAACAGGGTCTCCAGGGTCACTGATCAGGTGGAGCACAGAGCTGAGGTCCAGATTGTGGTCATGGGGGGCGGGGTGTTCCTGCAGAGTCTAGCCTCACCCTCCTCTCAGGCAGTCTCTGGGTGGAAGCTCCTTGTGGGTTCAACAGCCCAGGCTCCATGACACCCAAGCTGGACCCTTCAACATGAGGACATACAAGACCCACAGAGGTCTGTGCCCACCCCCACAAACAGCACTAGGAAAGGCAAGGAACCAAGGGGAGAGAACGAAAGGAAGAAACATCTGTCCACCACACAAATAAGACAGGAAAAAGCAAAAATAAGTTTAACATAAATTGAAAAGTGAAAGTTGCTCAGTTATTTCCAAGTCTTTTCGATCCGATGGACTGTAGGCCACCAGACTCCTCTGTCCATGGAATTATCCAGGCAAGATTACTGGAGTGAGTTGCCATTCTCTTCTCCAGATTTTCCCAACCCAGGAATTCAACCCATATCACCAGCATTGCAAGCAGATTCTTTACCAACTGAGCCACCAGGGAAGCCCTAATATAAATTCATAGCAGAAAACATACTGTGTCCTCTACAAGGAGTCATAATGGAAAAAGGAAAAAAAAAAAAAAAACAACATAAAAATAAAAAAAAGGAAAGAAAATAATAGATTCTCTCTATCCAAAATAAAAGAAAAAGCAAAAACTAATATTAACATAAACTAATAGCAGAAAATGGTACTGTGTTCTCTACACAGAGTCATAATGGAAAAAGAAAAAAAAAAGAATAAAAAATGGGAAAGGAAGTCACAGCACCTCCCTCCCAATCCAAATTAAAAGAAAAAGCAAAGATTCATATGAATATTGTCAGCTATACACAGGCACTTGCCATCTACCTCTACAAAGATTAAATGAAGTGCTGCTGCAGTCGCTGATCTTCAACACCCCCTGAAAGACCACCACCCGTGCCCCCTACCATGCAAACACCCAGGTCTCTTTGGCAGCCATACCACTTGAGACTACAGCACCGAGGCCCCATGGATGGAGGGACCCTGCCCTGGAGGGATGCAGAACAGAGAGACCCAGCAACAAGGGGCCCTCAGAGCAGAGGGACCCCAGACCTGCAGGACTCCTGGGCTCTGGTGGACCCCCTCCTGCTCCCTCCCTCCTCTGGGTGTGAACTCTTAAGGCCAGGCTGAAGGCCCCTGATGCAAGGAGGAATGTAGTTTGTCCACATTCCAGCCCTGGCTCTCTGCCAATCAGATCCCCTGACGGGGATTCCAGCAACCGGGAACCTCCCAGGAGGAAGCAATTACACAAGGCAAGAGCTGTGGTTGACAGCCTTTTGTCTTCTTGGGAGGACCAGCCTGGGAGCAGAAAAACCAGGAATATGAGTGCCCCTCAAGTGCGGGTTCAGGAAGGCAGTGGCCATCTGTCCCCTGCTGGTGGGCCCCTGCTCCTGCGGGCACCTGGGCCCAGGTGGGTTTTCTACCCCGTCCTGCATCCACCCCCTGGCTAACGTGTGTGCCAGTGACAGGACTGCTGTCAAGTGGGTGCCCCCTCTCCACAGACAGGGCCCCCGCCATTGACTACTCTCCATCCTCCACAATGACTGCCTCCTACCCCGGCTTCTCTCCACCCCATAAAACCCCTGATCCACCCTGGAGAAGCACTACAGGGGAGGGGTGTGAGTGTGTGCATGTGTTCTCAGTCGTCTCGACTCTCTGTGACCCCATGGACTGTATAGCCTGCCAGGCTCCATTGTCCATGGCATTTCCCAGGTGAGAATACTACAGTGGGTTTCCATTTTCTCCTCCATGGGATCTTCCCGGCTCAGGGATCAAACCCGGGTCCCCTGCATTGCAAGCTGATTCTTTACCGTCTGAGCCACCAAGAAAGTCTCCCTGGAGGGGGTGCCAGGGTACAAATGCAAACCCACCTCAGAGTACATGGGAACTCAGCTATTGCTTATCTGGGACCAAAAAGGAGCTCTGGTGTCAGCTCAGCTGCACAAAAGGCAGGACCCAGCCTCCCCCTTCCCCTCCCAGCTCCCCCAGCCTCTGTGACTTCAGACAGTGATGCTGTTAGTCCATGGGTCCCCGTTCTGGCTTCAGGCTAGTTCCAGAGTAAAGCTGTGTCCTTTCCTACTTTTCTTGGAGGCTCTCCGGGTGGGGAAGATCTCCTGGAGGAAGGCATGGCAAACCACTCCAGTATTCTTGCCTGTAGAATCCCATGGACAGAGAAGCCTGGCCAACTATAGTCCATGGGGTCGCAATGAGTCAGGCATGACTGAGAGAGTAAACAACAATTCTGCTTTACAGCAGGTTTGTTCTCAATACCGTTTCCCCAACAAGGATAAGGACACTGCCCCCTGTGGGTGACTCTAGTGACTGGAGCTGGGTCCAGGGCCCAGGCATGCCTGCAGTCTCTCACCTGGGTGGTGGACCACTTGAGCACCACGGGCAGGGTGACACATGGCAGCACTTTGCCCACAAGCTGCAGCAGCCTCGACTGCTTGTGAGAGATGGGTGACTTCTTGTTCAGGCAGTATGTCATCATGCCGTGGCTCCCTGCAGGCAAACCAGGTGGGGGACATGTCACCCCCTGAGCCTGTCCTCTGTGCCCCCAAGCCGTCCTAAGGATGCACAGCTATAGTGCCGCGGGGCATGAGGGAGTCCCAAAAGTCATATCCACTGAGTCCCGGGAACTGAATCTTGTCTGGAAATGGGATCTCTGCAGCCGTGAGAAAGTGAAAGTCAATTATTTAAGGAATCCCGTTTTTGGACAGAAAAGGCTTAAGATGGCTTTTGATTTTATGGTTTCTTGCCCACAGCCAGCACGAGAGTTCCCACCCATGACAAAGTTCATGCGGAGAGGCCTGACATGCAAAGGCGAGTCAGGACTCGAGGGCCCCCCTGGATCTGCCTGAGTGTCTACCCCAAAACCAGAATCTGTCTGTTTTACTATTTTACGACTTTGACCAACTCCTCTGACATTAATGGGGAGCTATCCCCATCACCTTTTCCTTGAAGGAAATCAACTTAGAGCTCTAGCTAATTAGCCTCCTGGGCATAATAGGAGTGTTTCAATCCAAACCCCTCAGATGGCTCTCTAACTTGCCTGACAGGTTAACCCGTACTCCTACAGCTATGCATATGATTGTTTACAGTCTCCCAACCGGAGAGGCATGGGAAGCTTAAGATATTCAAATAGTATAGAGCCTCTTGGAGAGTTAGAAATTGTTAGAATAGAACTAGTAAAATATTTCATTGTTGAGCCAATGCTTGCTGCCAAGTTTCCACATCCCCTGTATTGTGTCCTTGGGAGTATATTAATTAATATAGTTGGTATATAGAAAAAATAAGTAGTGGCCTTGGTGTTAAGAACTTTAGACCCTTAAGGTAATAAATTATTTCCTTGTTGTAAGCCCATTGCACCTTTGCCCTATAGGAATGCAACTTTATCTAACACGTTCGGAGGATGGCGCCAAACTTTAAAATAATTACTCTTAGAGAAAATAAGTCTTATGGTTGACAAACTATTATCAGAGTCATAAAATGTTAACAGGCCTTCTGGCCAGAAGATGATGTAAATCACCTAAAGCATTTGTATACTATAAGTTTGCAGAAAGGAAAGCCTGGTCTCGATAAGGATCAAAGACTGCTGACTTTGTATGATTTTACACCCCCTATTATCCTCTATACACAACTTAAGGTATATAAGCCCCCTTTGAAAATAAAGCTACAGGCCTTGCTCATCAGGCTTGGTCTCCCCGTGTCATTCTTGCTTCCTTTTCTCTCCTTTTCTTCTCTTTTCTTCCTTCAGGGTGACTGATTGGAGCATGGGGGCTCTCTGAGACCACTTACTTGCCTGGGCTTCTAAGACCCACTAGAGAAGGTGCCCAGGGTGGGGCACCTTCCGTGATTCGAGAGGGTGCCTGTGGCCTCCGTGGTCAAAGCAGGTTCGGTGTCACGAACTTTATTAGTTTCCCATGTAAACGAGTCAGGTCAAGCCTCTGTGTCTTTCTCCTTTTATCTATCATTTTAATCACCAACACAGTCCTCCCGAGGGAATCCCTGGATCCAACTGGGGCTGGACCCCTGGAATTTCTTGTTTCCCAGGTGGTTGTCATGGCAAAGAGCCCGCTTGCCAAAGCAGGTGGCACAAATGATGCAGGGGGTGATCCCTGGGTTGGGAAGATCCCCTGGGAAGGGAATGACAACCCACTTCATTATTCTTGCCTGCAGAATCCCATGGGCAGAGGAGCCTGGCGGGTACAGTCCATGAGGTTGCAGAGAGTCAGACACGACTGAGCACAGGCAGACCCTCTTTAGGTACAAGTACTTTGAAGTTATTCATAGTATTTTCAGACTCTTTATGACGCCAGTGTTGTCATTTATTTATGGTCATTTATGTATGGTTTCATTTATTATTTTTCCTTTTAAATCTGTGTGGTCTGTTTCAGAGACAGTGTGGGGGAGATTCATACTTTAGCAGTCACTTGGGGACAATCCAGAAATCCTTCCCTTCCGTCTCCTAACATAGGTTTGCACTAGCTTTATTTCTCTGTCTCTCTCTCTCTCTCTCTCTTTTTTTTTTTTTTTTTTCTTATTTATTCTCAGGGTCAAGGGACGGGAAGGAGGATTTACAAGTTCATAATATAATTTGATTTGATGATGTTACAGAAGAGTGAATGGATGGGTGGATAGATAAGTGGATGCATGGATGAATGGATGGTGGGTAGGTGGATGGATGGATTGGTGTATGGGTGGATGATGGATTGGTCAGTGGATGGATGGATGGATGATGGATGGTTGATTTATGGATGGATGGGTGGGTGGGTGTGTGGGCGGATGAATGGATGGGTGGGTCAGCAGCATGTGGCCCATACACACAGTGGTGTATGACTCACCATGAAAAGGAGTGAAGTTCTGACACAGGCTACATCGTGGATGGACCTTGAACACACGATGGTCAGTGAGAGAAGCAAACACAGAAGGACACATTTTATGTGTCCATTTATAAGAGATGTCCAGAACAGGCAAATTTACAAAGATAGAAGCAGATGAGTGGTGCCCGGGCTTGGAGTTAAGGGTACAGGAAGGAGAGAGGCCAAGACTCAGAAGCCTCCTCTTTGTGGGGCCCCCACAGCCTTCCCTATGGGGAAGCACTGGGAAGGGCTGAGAGACTGGGTCCACGGTTCCCTGTCTGTTCCACACCCTCAAGGGAAGGGCTGTGTGGGGGCCCCTCCTCCCGGGGAGGTGACCAGCATAGAACCCCACAGTTGTGGAAAGGGTGAGAAAGAGTCTAAAGCTGCCTTCCATAGAAAACAGCACTTCCTGTTTGTCCAACTGTCCATGTGTGCTCCCAGCAGGCAGTGCCCAGGGTCACAGAGCCAGGGCAGGGCCCAGTGTTGGCATGGCCAACCTTCCCAGGCCACGGTGTCTGGTGGCCACCCCTCTGATGGCCTGAGCACAGCAGTGTCACCCTGGAAGTGCCCGCCTACCTGGTCACCACTGGGCATCCCCAAGTCGAGATGACCGCCCATGGCTGAGCCTTGCAGCACTTTTTGCAACCAAACTGGCTACAGTCAGAGGTTCCTCATTTTAATTAGATAGTTCTGGTACGACTTATCGAGTTGTTTCAGGGCGGGTGGCCCCCTTAAACTTTGGGCCCTCCAGGCTCAGGTGCAGAATATGCTGCACAAGCTCTGATGGAAAACGTGGGCAGAAAGGTGAGGAGTCCCCAGGAGTAGGACAGAGTGGCTGAGAAAACACAACCCTGCCCCCTAGGGTGGCTAGCATGTGTCCTGGAGGCAGACTTTAGGGGGTTCACATACCTTCTGGGTTGAATGTAATAAAGTGGACAGACGAGGGTAGGTGCTGGTATGTATGTGTGCAGTATGTGTGCATGTGTGTTTGCTGTGTGTGTGTGTGAATGTGTGTGTGTGTGTGTGTGTGTGTGTGTGTGTGTGTGTGTTCAATGTCCCTGTGTGTGCCTGCATGTGTGCATATTTGGCACTGAGGCTTCCTACACTCAGGCCCATCTCCCAGCCACATCCCTGCGGAACTGAGCCTGTGGGGCCTCACCTGGGATGGATAGGTGGTGCAGGGGCATGTCCCAGAGCCGAGAACTCAACACTGACATCCATTCCGCGTTTGCCTTGGTGGCACAGGAAGGAGCCAGGCGAGCTCACCTGCCAGACCATCGGAGGCTGAGCCTGGGAGATCTGGGGGAGGAAATAGGGCATTGCATAATTAAAACAGGACATACAGAAGACCCGGTGCTGGCGGCATGGCTCTGAGAATCGGGAAACTGCGGACTTCTCTCCAAGAGAAAGGAGGATGGGGTGGTGAAGAGAGGAGAAGAGCTCTAGAGACAGACTGAGACACAGAGAGAAATGGACAGAGACATGAAGAGAGACAGACAGAAACAGAGAGAGGGGAGAGACACAGGAGGTGAAGTGAGGGTTTGAGGAGGAGCAAGGGAGGGGGGAGACAGGGACCAACAGACAGACCCCAGAAGCTCAAGTCTGTTCTTCCTGAGGCTAGAGCTGCCGTCCCCCTCCAGAGAGTCCCCCTTCCTCAAGCTGTGCAGCAGCCCCCTCCTCTTGGGGCTGAGAGGGGCCCAGTTGAGCCTGTGGGGTCTCCAGGTATGGGGGCTTCCATCCTAGGTGTGATGGAGCCCAGGCACAAGGTCACACCCCCTTCACTCTCCAGAGGTGCTCTCTCCATCTGGTGGGTGTGGCTGCAGTAAAAGTGACCGGACCAGCTCCCAGGATGAAGCACCACCTTGAGCAGCTGAGAAGCTGGGAATGCCTCTGGTCAGGGTCTGAGTGTTCCCTCTCTCCTGTTATGGGTGGGTGTCCTGGTGGAGAGGGGACAGAGGAGTAAAATCACTATAGTTTTTACCGATGTATGGCCAAGCGTGGTCATCCCATCATGCAAGGAGATGATTTAAAACACAATCACCTGGAGACATGAACCATGACTTCTGAGTGGCGGCTGCAGATTTTGTCCACTCACCCAGAACCTGATCTCACTCCCGAGCTTCTGTGCCTTGTCTTTCCACATGGGAGAGGGGACAGAGCCCTGTTCATGGTGTTGAAGGTGATCTGAGGATCCAGGAACACCCTCCCTCACCCACCATGTCCTGGAAACAGTTTCTGCAAAGACCTCTCCCTATAGAGACTCATATCCAGATCCTGACTTCCCTGTCCTGGCCACACAGACCAGTCCCTCCCTGGGATCATCAGTCGGGGCTGACCCGGTCATTCCCAGGACCTGTCAGAACATGGGCCTGTGACACACTGGTTCTCTCTGCCTAGCCCCAACAGCATCCACTGTTGCTGCCTGGGCAGAACCTTCCCCTCACAGCTCCTCCTGAGTCAGGGGATGTGGTCCACACGCCATCAGGACTCCTTTCATGGCAAACACATGCCCGGGCCTTTATTTTTGTGTTTACTGCTCTCCACGGACAGGGGTTGTCTCTATTCTTAAGGTCCCCTCTCCATAGTAATAGCCCCCTCTAATATCATAGTTGGAGAAAGGCATGGCAACCCACTCCAGTATTCTTGCTTGGAGAATCCCATGTATAGAGGAGCTTGGCGGGGTCCATGTGGTCCGTCCATGGAGTCTCAGTCAGACACGACTGAATGACCAACACTAATGTCATAGTGTTTAGAGTAATAGCCCTTTATTCTCAAAATTCTACTTCTACAGTAACTGTGCTCCTCTACTGTTGTAGTCCCCGCTCTGTATAATAGTCCTCCTTAATTGTATTACTCCCCTTCTATTGTCATAGCCCCCCCCACCACAGTAATAGTTCCTCTTCTACAGTATTAGCTCCTCTCTATTGTCATAGTAACAGTTACCCCTATAGGGTAACAGTTCTCTATTAGAAAATTAATAGAGTAATAGTTCTCTTTTATTGTCATAGTCCTCCACCCCATACACTAGTAGTCCTGTCTCTATTGTCATACTTCACTTTCTATTGTAGTAGTCCCCCCTCTGCAGTAAAAGTCTCTCCTTTACTGAAATAACCCCCCTCTAATGTCATAGTCCTACTATATAGTGATAGTCCCCCCTCTATTGTCAAAGTTCCCCTTCTACAGTAGTACTGTCATAGTCCCCTCTCTGCCATAATAGTCCTTCTTGATTGTAGTAGTCCCCTTAAATTATAATAGTCTGCCTCTAATATCCCCCTTCTAGAGTAAAAGTCCTTCATTGCTATAATCTCCCTCTACTGTCATAGTCCACTCCCTATTCTAATAAGTCTGTCTGTGCGGTAATAGTCTCTCATCTAATAATCTCCCTCTGTTGTCAGTATCCCCCTTCCACAGTCAAAGTCCCCCTTCTACTGTAACAGTCCTGCCTCTATTGTCATAGTTTCCCCTCTACACTAATAGTCCCCTTCTGCTGCCCTTACTCTATATTAATCATCCCTTCTCTATCATAGTAGTCCCCACTCTAGTCCCTTCTCTATCATAGTAGTCCCCACTCTATAGTAATAGTCTTCCTCAATTTCACTAGTCCCTTTCTGTTGCAATAGTCCCTGTCTGCAGTAATAGACCCCCATTCATTATAATAGTCCTCCCTAAGGTAATAGTCCTCTTCTATTATAATAGTCCCTCTCTCTTTGTCATAGTCCCCTCTGTTCAGTAATACCCCCCCCCACAATGATAGACCACCCTCTACTATAATAGTCTCAAATATGCTATAATAGTCCTCTCTCAACAGTGAGAATTCTCCTCTATTTTAATAGCCCCCCTCTATGGTAAGAGTCCTCCCTCCATAAATAGTTCTGCCTCTTCTGTAATACAGCAAAGCAAAGACATCACTTTGTCAACAAAGGTCCGTCTAGTCAAGGCTATGGTTTTCCCAGTGGTCATGTATGAATGTGAGATTTGGACTATAAAGAAAGCTGAGTGCCAAAGAATTGATGCTTTTGAACTGTTGTGTTGGAGAAGACACTGGAGAGTCCCTTGGATTGCAAGGAGGTCCAACCAGTCCATCCTAAAGGAGATCAGTCCTGGGTGTTCATTGGAAGGACTGAAGTGGAAGCTGAAACTCCAATACTTTGGCCACCTGATGCAAAGAGCTGACTCATTTGAAAAGACCCTGATGTAGGGAAAGATTGAGGGCAGGAAGAGAAGGGAACCACAGAGGATGAGATGGTTGGATGGCATCAACAACTCAATGGACATGTGCTTGGGTGGACTCCAGGAGTTGGTGATGGACAGGGAGGCTTGGCGTGCTGTGGTTCATGAGGTCGCAAAGAGTCGGACACGACTGAGCGGCTGAAGTGAACTGAACTTCTGTAATAGTCCCCCTCTACAGAATGGTCTCCCACTATTGTGATAGTTCCTATATTATAATAGTTCTCTATATTGTCATAGCCCCGTCCCCTTCATAACAGCCCCCATGGTATCAGAGTCCTTTTATTATAAATTTTCCCCCTCCATAGTAATAGTCTCCCACTACAGTAAGGGTCCTCTTTAATTATGAGTCTCCTCTCCACAGTAGGGCTTCCCTGGTGGCTCAGCTGGTAAAGAATCCGCCTGCATTGCGAGACAGCTGGGTTCACTCCCTGGGTTGGGAAGATCCCCTGGAGAATGGAATGGCTACCCACTCCAGTATTTTGGCCTGGAGAATTCCATGGCCTGTATAGAGTCAGAAACAACCGAGTGACTTTCACTTTCTCCACAGTAGCATCCCCCCTACATGGTCATAGCCCCATTTATTGTTGTATCTCCCCTCTATCTTAGTCACCTCTCTACAGTAATATTGCCCCTTGTACAAATAAAGTCCTACCTCTATGTAATCATCCCCTCTCTAGAGTAATAGTCCTTCTCCCTGAAGGACTCTTATCCTCCTGTAATAGTCCCCTTTCCTCTTCACAATAACCCTTCAGAATAAAAGTCTCTTTTCTAATCTGAATATTCAATGAGATGCAAGTACAACACACAGCAAAACAGTATGCCAGAACCCAAAGCACGGCACCATGGGGAGAACATGTGGATGTGTGTGCCCCATCACATAGGGCTCCTTTGGTGCGTCTGTGTCACCATCCTGGGGACACCTGTGGATGTGTGTCTGTCTTCCTCTCACAAAGGAGACCTCCCCATACTACAGGTCACCTGCCCACTGGGTGTCCTGTCCACAACTCTCCCCATAACACAGATCACCTGTGCACTCCTGAGCTCTCTTGTCTCCACATCCCTGGACCTCTGTTCCATTAGAATCCAGGTCAGTATGTCACAAGCACTTCATCCTCCCATTTACGCTGGCCTGAGATGGTGGTGGGTTCACTGTGATGGGAGGAATAATCCATCGCCTGTGGACACCAATCCTGTACTTGCAAGACACTCTCCAGTCTCCCAGGTACATAGGTGTGGGTCACCTACCCTCTTTTCGTCATCTATGAGCCCCAGCTGTCTGGTTTCCAAGTGCAGATTCAGGAGTGCTTGGCAGTAGTGCCACCCAGGCTTGGGGCCTCGGAAAGCATCCCAGGGAGCAAGTCGGGTGCACTTGCACACCCCGATGGCTTCTGCTCCATGGGGCACTTCCTCCTGTGGGTCTGCCACGCCCTCTGCATTCTCAGTCCACTCAGGGGAGCAGGTGGGGCGTGTGCCAGTAAGTTCAGGTTCTGCCCCCATAGGCCCGCAGCGAGACAGTGGAGGAGGCTCCGTGTGACATTGCGCACATCTGTGGGTGAGGATGAGCACAGAGGCGCTCAGTAAATAGTTATCAGGTGAATGAATGGATGGAGCAATGCAGGGCCTCTTCATGAACACCAGGCTCCTAGACCTTTGCTCAGGCCCCCAAACTCACCAGCCCCCTGAAATGCTCACTGGGTCCCCCAAACACGCTGGCCCACTGAAATGCTCACTGGGTCCCCCAAGCTCTTCCCGGGCTCCCAAAGTGTCCATCCACTCCGACCAGCCCATGGCCCTGCCCCCTCAATGTAAGGGCAGGACACAAGACCTGGGTCATCAGGTGTCGTCCCTCAGTGGCACTGGCCAGCACAGGGTCAGCACCAGCTCAGGACTCGTGAGGGGCTTGTCACTGTGCCCCATCAGCCACAGTCCAGGGGCTCCCTCAGTCTCAGTGCTCTGACCCAGAGGGACTCAACTTCCACCTGGAGATGCCAGGTGGGTTCCTCCCTTCCCCCAGGTGGTCCCGGCCCTCCAGCCCTTCCTGTGCACAAACAGACACACACATACATATATGATGCTGGGAAAGACTGAGGTCAGGAGGACAAGGGAGGGTGACAGAGGATGTGATGTTTGGATTGCATCACTGACTCAATGGACATGGGTTTGAGTAAAATCCAGGAGTTGGTGATAGACAGGGAGGCCTGGAGTGCTGCAGTCCATGGGGTTGTGAAGAGTCAGAAACGGCTGAGTGCTGAACTGAACTGATCACAGCTTTTAGAGTTCTGTTACAAAAAATGGCCACAAGGAGACAGCACTTCTAAATTTCTTTTTTTAATTAATTAATTTATTTTAATTGGAGGCTGATTACTTTACAATATTGTGAGTTTTGCCATACATTGACATGAATCAACCATGGGTGTACATGTGTTCCCCATCCTGAACCCCCTCCCACCTCCCTCACCATCCCATCCCTCAGGGTCATCCCAGTACACCAGCCCCGAGCACCCTGTCTCATGCATCAAATCTGCACTGATGATCTACTTCACATATGGTAATATACATGTTTCAATGCTACTCTGTCAAATTATCCCACCATCACCTCCTCCGACAGAGTCTAAAAGTCTGTTCTTTACATTTGTGTCTCTTTTGTGTCTCACATACAGGGTCATTGTAACCATCTTTCTAAATTCCATATATATGTGTTAATATACTGTATTGGTGTTTTTCTCTCAGACTTACTTCTCTCTGTATAATAGGCTCCAGTTTCATCCACCTCATTAGAACTGATTCAAATGTATTCTTTTTAATAGCTGAGTAATATTCCATTGTGTATATGTTCCACAGCTTTCTTTTTTTTTTTAATTGTATTTTATTTTTAAACTTTACATAATTGTATTAGTTTTGCCAAATATAAAAATGAATCCGCCACAGGTATACATGTGTTCCCCATCCTGTACCCTCCTCCCTCCTCCCTCCCCATTCCATCCCTCTGGGTCGTCCCAGTGCACCAGCCCCAAGCATCCAGTATAGTGCATCAAACCTGGACTGGCAACTCGTTTCATACATGATATTTTACATGTTTCAATGCCATTCTCCCAAATCTTCCCACCCTCTCCCTCTCTCACAGAGTCCATAAGACTGTTCTATACATCAGTGTCTCTTTTGCTGTCTCGTACACAGGGTTATTGTTACCATCTGTCTAAATTCCATATATATGCGTTAATATACTGTATTGGTGTTTTTCTTTCTGGCTTACTTCACTCTGTATAATAGGCTCCAGTTTCATCCACCTCATTAGAACTGATTCAAATGTATTCTTTTTAATGGCTGAGTAATACTCCATTGTGTATATGTACCACAGCTTTCTTATCCATTCATCTGCTGATGGGCATCTCGGTTTCTTCCATGACCTGGTGATTGTAAGCAGTGCTGTGATGAATATTGTGGTACACATGTCTCTTTCAATTCTGGTTTCCTCAATGTGTATGCCCAGCAGTGGAATTGCTGGGTCGTATGGCAGCTCTATTTTCCAGTTTTTAAAGGAATCTCCACCCTGTTCTCCATAGTGGCTGTAGTAGTGTGCATTCTCACCAACAGTGTAAGAGGGTTCCCTTTTCTCTGCACCCTCTCCAGCATTTATTGTTTGTAGACTTTTGATAGTAGCCATCCTGACTGGCATGAGATGGTACCTCATTGTGGTTTTGATTTGCATTTCTCTGATAATGAGTGAGATTGAACATCTTTTCATGTGTTTGTTAGCCATCTGTATGTCTTCTTTGGAGAAATATATGTTTAGATCTTTGGCCCATTTTTTGATTGGGTCATTTATGTTTCTGGAATTGAGTTGTAGGAGCTGCTTGTATATTTTTGAGATTAATTCTTTGTCAGTTGCTTCGTTTGCTATTTTTTTCTCCCATTCTGAAGGCTGTATTTTCACCTTGCTTATACTTTCCTTCATTGTGCAAAAGCTTTTAAGTTTAATTAGGCCCCATTTGTTTATTTTTACTTTAATTTCATGACTCTTGGAGGTGTGCCATAGAGGATACTGTTGTAAATTTCTTTTTCTGTGCATTCATTGTTGTTTTATTTTAAAGTAGGGTCGAATTCCAATACTGTGTTTGTTTCATGTGTACAGGAGCTGGATTCATTGATACACAGACATTTATCAATTCTTTTTTGGGCTACTTTTCCCCACAGAGAGGATTACAGTGTCTCCAGTAGGCTGCCCTTTGCTATTCAACGTTTTTTTTTTTTTTTCCTGATTATCTGTTTGATGTATATTAACGTCTGTTTGTTTCTTGCAAACTCTTCATTTATTCATTTTTTTAATAATCATAAGTTGTTTTTTTAAGTTTGTGAGTCTGTTTCTACTGTGTAATAGCATACATTTGCATTAATTTCAAGAAGATACCTGTCAGTGATACCTTCTGATATTTGTCTTTCTCTATCTGCCTTCCTTTACTTAGTATAGTATTCACTCTATCCATCCAGTGACATTATTCCATTCTGATTCAGGGCTGGGTAGCATTTTAATGCAGATGTGCACCACTCTGACTTCATTTTCCTGTCGATGAATAACTTGGTTGAATTTGTTGCAGGGAGGGCTTCCCTAGTGGATCAGCCAGTAGAGAATCCACCTGCCAATACAGGAGATGTGGGTTCAGTCCCTGAGTGGGGATGATCCCCTAGAGAAGGGCATGGCAACCCACTCCAGTATTCATGCCTGGAGAATTCCATGGGCAGAGGAGCATGGTGGGCTATAGTCTATTGGGTCACAAAGTGTTGGACATGACTGAAGTGACTGAGAATACATGCAAAGGAAAAAAAAAAAGAGGAATGAGTTTTTTATTCTTTCCCTTTTTTTGAGAACAAAGGAGATAAATAAAATAGTGAGCAAGCCCGAGCATTCCTAGTTTTTTGTTGTTGTTGTTGTTTTGTTTTGTTTTAACTTTAACTGCTGAATGTCTGTGACTGAGTTTGCTTTTCTGCCCTGCAACTCTGCAGGAGCTACGAGTAACATTTTTTTTTCCTTGGACTCCATGCTAAATACACCCCCTATCTGGTGTTTACCCTTACAATACCCTTCCCCTTGTACTTACATATCAGAAAGAAGGCCGTGGAGCCACCTCAACTGCCAGAGTCAGTTACTGTGTTATTGACTTCAGTCTATGATGGTCTTTGGAAAAATGCATGAGGAGGAAATCTAAATCCTATCCCCTTTGTTCCTCTTCACTGACACCTGGCTGTGTGCCCTTGCCTTATATAAGGCCCTAGACTCTTAATGGGTGGGGGTGGGGGGTACACAGTCCTTGAGGCATGACCTTATTGTGTTCCCCTCTCTGCTGGCTTGAGAATAAAAGCTACCTTCGTATCTCCTTCAAACTCTGTCTCCGTATTTTCTATTTGGCTTCACTGGGCAGAGAAAGCCAAGATTCTGGCCAGCAACAATTCTAGTTCTTGGCCATTGTCAATCGAGCTGCCTTGAAAACAAGGGTGCACGGGTCACTGTGAATTCTGATTTTTCTCTGGGTCTGAGCCTAGACATGTGATTGTTGGGCCATGTGCTTTCTGGATGTTTAGTTGATAAAGAACCTCCTTGCTGGTTTTGATAGTTCCTGCACCCATTTACACCACCACTGAGAGTTTAGGAGAATTCCCTTTTGCCTCCATTCTCTGCAATCCATATTCTCTGTAGATTTTTAGACAGTGGCCACTGTGACCTGTGGGAGGGGATTTTTCATGGGAGTTTTGATTTGCATGGATTTAGTACATAGTGGTGTGCTGCAGTCCATGGGAATGCAAAGAGTAGGACACAACTGAGCAATGGAACTGAATATATAGTGAGCTGGACAAACTTTCCAGGTGCTTTTCAATCATGTGCAGAGTGACTACAGTTTACCTCTTGGCATTGTTTTCTTGAAAGGTGGCCCTTTTTTGAATTCCTGTCTGATGATCTACACTGGGACATGACTGGAAGGGAGGGGTCATTTACAGTCCCACGGGCCTTGTGAATATGAAGAGCCCAGCACCACTAGGTTTAAAGTTGTTTTTCTGGAAGATGGTTCTAAGGAAACAGCATTGCTTCCTGCCCCACTCTGATACTCAGGCATTGAGTCTTAGGGAAAACTCTGTTCATGGATTGTCATCTAGAGTGGAATGTGCCAAGACTTGAGTCTCATTTCTCCTTTCCCCTTACCAAGGGTCCCCAGGACACATCCCAGTTTGTGGATACCACTCTGCAGAGGGTGCTGTCACCTCTAGGTGGGGTGACCCTAAGGATGGAGGCAGGAGAGAGGAGCCCCAGCCTAAGGGACATAGAGTGGCCAGGGGACCTTGCAAACATGTTCCAGCCCAGAGGCTCCACCAATTCTTGGGTGATGTAGGCTTGGTTTCTCTGTTGGAGGTTCCACCAACATCTGGAGATTGGGTGCTCATGCAGAGGGAAGGAGACACCCCAGGCCCATTGTGGGGTCACATTTCCTGGCACATGCTCCCAGCTCCGGTCTGAACTGAGGCCTTCCAGTCAGGGGACCAAACCCAGCTCAGGCTCCAGGGATATGACACCATCCAGGCCACCATGTCCTGAGGGCAGTAGAGTCAGCCTTTCTGACTCCTTTATTATACTTTTCTTCCCTAATTTGATTTGGTGTATGTAGTTGAATGACAAGGTTATATAGTTGAATGACAAGGTTGTGGGTGTTTTTTTGTTTTTCTTTTGGATTGACAGCAACTTGATTCACTTGTATGTAGATGTGTATATCTTCTCTACCAAGTTCTTTTCCAATATAGGATGCTAAAGTGTTGAATAGGATTCCTGTTTACACAGTGGTTCCTGGTGGATTCTTTTTGTTGTTGTTTTTTTTTTTTTAATAATATTAGCCTCCCTATGTCAGATTGAATCAGTTCATTACTCCATGCCCCACAGTTGTTGTCTTATTTTTTTTTTTTTTTTCTGTCGGGGGACCACTGATTCTTTTCTGAGTCTGGGAGACTGTTACTTTTTGGTAAAGAAGTTCATCTGTATCCATTTTTAGATCCCAGCTACAAGGGATATCTTATGCTAATACCCCTCCCTGTGGTTCTCACCTCACTTGCTATGATCATCTCTATTTTATTCCCTGAGACCGCCCATAGCATTCTTTCCTGCTTGTTATGGCTGAGTGACTGTTCATCGTCTATGTACCCCATCTTCTTTATTCCTTGTGGACGTCTTTGTTTGCAAATATATATATGCATATATATATATATATATATATATATATATATATATATATATATATGTGTGTGTGTGTGTGTGTGTGTGTGTGTGTGTGTATATATATATATATATATATATTCCCATTCTGAGGACTGTCTTTCTCTTTCATTTAGTGTTCCTTGGCTGTGCAAATACTTTTAAGGTTAATTCAGCCCTGTTTTCTTAATTTTGGTTCATTTTTCATTATTCTGGGCACACTTGGTGAAATTGTTGTTATAGCATGTCCCCTCTATATTGTCCTCAAAATTGCATAGTATCCATCTGACATTTAGATCTTTTTCTTCTTTGAAGTTTATATTTGTGTATGGTTTGAGGGATATTCTAATTTCATTCTCATTTTCATTATTGATGCATGCCCATGCTGTTGTCCGCAGTGGCTTTCATCTGTTTTCATTTACAGCAATGGAGGTGGAGGGTTCCCTTTTCTTCATGGCATCTGGTGGATTTAACCTTTGTAGAGTGCTTGACAATCACCATTCTGATTGGTGTGAGGTGATACCGAACACCCTTGCCTAATATTTAGCAATTTTTACATCTTTTCATGTGATTTTTTTAAAGTGTGAGTTAAAGGTACCTGTTAAAATTGACTTTGTGACGTTCTGCACAATTATGAAGTCTTTTTTGGTGACCACCCCTTGAAGACTCCAGGAGATCAGTTGTTTTTTACTTAGAAACCCTTGGACCTTGTGAATATTAAATGCCCATCAACACGACTTTCTGTGGATGGGCGGGGCTGTGGCCCTCACTGTTGTTTTGCCAGAGACCAAACTCTGGTGGAGGTAATGAAGACAATGGCAACCTCCTTCAAAAGGTCCTGTGCATGCACTGCTGCACCCAGTGGCTCGGACCCTGCAGCAGGCCACCACCAACCCACACCTCCACCAGAAACCCCTGGGAACTCACGGGCAAGTCTGGGTCAGTCTCTTGTGGGGTCATTGCTCCTTTCTCTTAGGTCCTGATGCACACAAGGTTTTGTTTGAACCCTCCAAGCTCAGTGTCTCTGGCGGGTATGGTGTTTGCTTCTAAACACGATTTCACCCCTCCTACCATCTTGTTGGAGCTTCTCCTTTGCCTTTGGATGTGGGGTATCTTTTTTTGGTGGGATCCAAGATTCTCCTGTTGATAGTTGTTCAGCATAAGTTTTATTTTGCAGTTCTCACAGGAGAAGATGAGCACAGGTCCTTCTACTCCACCATTTTGTCACTTTGGATTAAAGGTTTACTGAGCATGGCCCTGCCCATCAGAACAAGACCCAGTTTCCCCCACAGTCAGTCTCTCCCATCAAGAATCTTCCATAAGCCTTTTATCCTTGTCAGTCAGAGGGCAGACAGAATAAAAACCACAATCACAGAAAACTAGTCAAACTGATCTGTTGGGAGCCGTGTTAGGCCTTACTGACAAAATGCAGGCATGGTCACCAGCCCTCTCTCCTCATTCCGCAGGCACGGATCCCGGGATGAAGGAGTTAGGCCTTGTAATTCTGACTCGTCTTTTCCTCTCCTCAGCTGAGTTGACTGAAAAGGAATATTAAGGTGCTTATTGTTCTTGAGAGGAGCATGAGAAGGCAAAAAGCCTTCTGCAGTTGTGCTCAGAAAATAATTCATAAAGTTAATCATTGACATTTGTTCAAGGACTTTTACAAAAGATTGTTCCACGATGAGCACATAGACCGTAGCTTTAGGCCATGGTAGGGATTAATATCTGAAGCCTATGTGTGAGGAGAATGTTTATGGCAAAGGAGTTTACTGAATGTAGGGCTTAGAAATAATTAAAAGAGTTAGAAGTTAAAGATTTAAGGAATCTTGTAAAGTTAGCACATTTTACTATAGCTTATAGAAATTAGGAATTTTTAGAGACACTATAGCTAGAAGTCTTTTTAAGAGATAGTGAGCTCAGGATGTAAGGGGCAAAGAGGATTTAGGAAGATAAGTAGTAAACTGAGGAATGTAGCATGAGTTACAATGTAATCACAAGTTAACTATAGGACACATTAGAAGAGGTAGATAATAGATGATAAGGCTGATTCAAAGAGAATCACTGAATCAGGAACTCTGTTTTTAAGAGCAACAATGATTTATGGAGATAATAAATCTGGGAAAGGGGGAACTGAAAATGTCAAACTTCTGGCCTAATGTTTTTGTAAAAGTATAAAAGAGAATCTTAAACTTGGAATAAGCAGGCAGTCCATAGAAAAATGAGAGGCTGTCTCATTGCCAACACCGTCCATCTCTTCAGGTTGAATCCCTGGTTGCTGGAGTTGGACTCCGGCACTGACCAATCTTTAATGCTGAAGAAGCTGAAGTTGATGGGTTCTATGAAGACCTACAAGACCTTCTAGAACTAACACCCAAAAAAGATGTCCTTTTGTTTATAGGGGACTGGAATGCAAAAGCAGGAAGTCAAGAAATACCTGGAGTAACAAGCAAATTTGTCCTTGGAGTACACAATGAAGCAGGGCAAAGGCTAACAGAGTTTTGACAAGAGAACACACTGGTCATAGCAAACACCCTCTTCCAACAACACAAGAGAAGACTCTACACATGGACATCACCAGGTGGTCAATGGCAAAATCAAATTGATTATATTCTTTGCAGCCATAGATGGAGAAGCCCTATAGAGTCAGCAAAACAAGACCCAGAGCTGACTGTGGCTCAGATCATGAAGTCCATATTTCAAAATTCAGACTTCAATTGAAGAAAGTATGGAAAACCACTAGACAATTTAGGTATGACCTACATCAAATCCCTTATGGTTATCCAGTGGAAGTGACAAATAGATTGAAGGGATTAGATCTTATAGAAAGAGTGCCTGAAGCACTATGGACAGAGGTTCGTGACATTGCACAGGAGGCAGGGATCAAGAATATCCCCAAGAAAAGGAAATGAAAAGAAAGGCAAAATGGCTGTCTGAGGAGGCCTTACAAATAGCTGAGAAAAGAAGAGAAGCAAAAGGCAAAGAAGAAAAGGAAATATATAACCATTTGAAATCAGAGTTCCAAAGAATAGCAGGGAGAGATAAGAAGGCATTCCTCAGTGATCAATGCAAAACAATAAGGAAAACAATAGAATGGGAAAGACGAGAGATCTCCTCAAGAAAATTAGAGATACCAATGGAACATTTCATACAAAGATGGGCAGAATAAAGGACAGAAATGGTATGGGCCCAACAGAGCAGAAAATACTAAAAAGAGATGGAAAGAACACACAGAACTATACAAAAAAGGTCTTCATGACCCACATAACCACGATGGTGTGATCGTGGAGGGTGAGAAAAGATGCGAATATATGAAAGGGGGTTGTACTCAGTGATGGAAAAGGTGAAGAACTTCCTGAGAGCAAGTGCTAAGATGCAGAGGAGAGGGGAAGGTGGATGGGGCAATGCAGATAGGTTGTGAGGAAATGTGGACAAAAGGAGTGTCACTCATGGAAAACAAATTCAGGACACAGGCTCTGTAGGGGGCGAGCAGGGCAGGCGAGCAGTGTGTGTGCTGACCTGGCATGGATGGAGGTGGGGTGGTCTGTGTGCTGATCTGGCATGAATGGAGCTAGGGTGGTTTTGTGCTGACCTAGCATGGATGGAGGTGGGGTGGTCTGTGTACTGATCTGCCATGGATGGATGTGTGGTGATCTGTGTGCTGACCTGGCATGGATTGAGCTGTGTGGTTTAATGCTGACCTGGCATGGATGGAGCTGGGGTGTTCTGTGTGCTGACCTGGCATAGATGGAACTGGGATGGTCTGTGTGCTAACCTGGCATGGATGGAGTTGGGGCGGGACCAATATATGTTTTCCTAAGCGACAGAGTTAATCTGATTAGCTGGTGTGTGGGAGAGCTGGTTGACGATAAGGCAGGGAGGAGGCATATACCTGGAGGTGGGTTTGATTTCTCTGCTTGACCCCTTGCCCTCTGTAAATGAGAGACCAGCTTTCTGTGCGTGTGAAGTAACTATTAATTAGCAGTGGGTCTCTCTGACTCTCATTTTCTTAAACTGAGAGCATCAAAACTATTTTTGCAGTGATTTGCATTAACCCCAAGAAGCTCCATAACTCAAGTCCCCATCCTTTGCTCCTCGTTCAGGGAGGCATAATGGGTTGACTGGCATGCCCCTTGGGAAAGCCTGTGAAATTCAGTGCTGGCACTGCATTCAGTGCCACTGTTTAACCCTTTTCACTGTTTCTATTGGTTCGTTCATTTACTCTAATGTGTATTTTCAAAGCCATTACGAGACGTTCTCTTGAGATTTCTTATCCTCATAGTGGTTGATGTGGTGTAGCTTGGAACAGATCCAGAAATCAGTAAGTGGAAGGTACTCTGTACCTGTCCTTTTTTCTTTCTTTACAGAGTTTAATTTCATTTTCACTTGCAGGATAATTACTTCACGATATTTTGATGGTTTCTGCTGTACATCACCACGATTCAGCCATAGGTATACACATGTCCCCTCCCTCTTAAAAACCTCCCCATCTTACCCCTCTAGGTGTCACAGATTGGGGTCCCTGTGTCACACAGCAAATTCCCACTGGATATCTGCTTTACATATGTTAATGTATATGTTTCCATGCTAATCTGTCAATTCATCCCACCCTCTCCTTCTGGCTTTGTGTCCACAAGTCTGTTCTCGATGTCTGCATGTCCATTGGTGCCCTGCAAGTAGGTTCATCAGTGCCATCTTCCTAGATTCCCTATCTGTATGTTAATATACAGTATTTGTCTTTCTCTTTATGATTTATTTCACTTTGTGTAATAGGCTCTAGGTTCATCTACCTCATTAGCAGTGACTCAAATGTGTTCTTTTTTATGGCTGAGTAGTATTCCACTGTATATGTGTACCACAGCTTCTTTATCCATTCGTCTGTTGATGGACAGGTTGCTTCCATGTCCTAAATATTGCAAATAGTACAGCAGTGAGCAATGAGGTACATAGGTCTTTTTCAGTTATGGTTTCCTCTGGTTATATGCACAGTAGTAGGATTGCTGTGTCATATGGTAGCTTTATTCCTAGTTTTTTATGGAATCTCCATACTGTTCTCCATAGTGGCTGTATCAGCCTCTGTCCCCACCAAGAGTGCAAGAGGATTACCCTTTCTTCACACCCTCTCTAGCATTTACTCTTTGTGGACTTTTTGATGATGGCCATTCTGACCCTTGTTGGATGGTACATCACTGTAGTTTTGATTTGCATTTCTCTATTAATGAGCAATATTGAACATCTTTTCATGTGTTTTTTAGCCATCTGTAGGTCTTCTTTGGAGAAGTGTCTATTTAGGTCTTCTGTCCACTTGTTGATTGAGTTGATTATTTTTCTGGTATTGAGCTGCACGTGCTGCCTGTATATTTTGGAGATCAGTTCTTTGTCAGTTGCTTCATTTGCTATTTTTTCTCCCATGCTGAGGGCTGTCTTTTCACCTTGCTTATAGTTTCCTTTGTTGTGAAAAAGCTTTTAAGTTACCTAGGTCTCATTTATTTTTGTTGTTCAGTCCTTTGGGTTTTAACCATGTTCCTTCATCTGCTGGATGTTTCTCTGTCATTTTGTTTTGTTTAATTTACTGTGTTTGTGATCCCTTTCTTGGTTGAAAGGTTATAGTTCCTCTTAAGTATAGAGTCTACCTCTCCTGAGTGGGGTTGGACCAATGCTTTGTGAAGGTTTCCTGGTTGGAGGGATTTGTGTTTGCATTCGGGTAGGTGGAGCTAGATCTTGTCTTTCTGAAGGGCAGTGGCAGGGTCCAGTAGTGTGGTTTGGGGCGTCTATGGGTTCAGTATGGCTTTGAGCAGGCTGTCTGCCGATGTTCAAGGCTGTGCCCTATTTGGCTGAGGATAGGTGAGGGGTGTTTAGCACTATAGCTTGCTGGCTTTTGGGTGTGGTTTAGTCTTAGTGTTGAGATGGAGGCTTTTGGGAGGGCACTCATCTATTAACGTTCTATGGGGCCAGGAGTTCTCTAGTGATTGAAAGTCCTGGAGTTGTTAGCCATCAACCATTTCCTTCCCCAGGGGATCATCTTCACCAAAGGATCAAGGCCAGGTCCCTCGCATTGCAGGCAGATTCTTTACTGTCTGAACCCCCAGGGAAGCCCTTAGAGAATGCCTGATGACACTGATTAAATATTAAAGAAATATGTGTTGAAAGTGAAGAGTATACTGATGAATAGCAGAGACTGATGATCATGATAATTATTGTTATTTGACAAGTCTATTCTGTCCGATCATAGTAGGAATGTGTATGGTAGGATGTAGGAACACAGTACAGTTTCTAACTGTGTGTTCATCTGAAAGTTTCTTAGGGTGATGGCAGGTCCTCAGTTACCTTCTAATTACAGTGACAGGATTTTTCATTGCTTTGTGTTCTTCTTCTTCTTCTTCTTTTTTTTTTTTTTTTTTGTTAACCTTCCTTTGCTTTCTCATCTACTGGTTGTTGTTAGCTGGCCAAGTCATGTCAGACTCTTTGCGAACCTATGGACTGTGGCCCACAAGGCTCCTCTGTCAATGGGATTTCCCAGGCCAAAAAAAAAAAAAAGAAAGAAAGAAAGAAAGAAAAGCCCCTGGTTTGGGGGAAAAGCACATGGACAGAAACCTCTGAGTACACGGGGATGGATAGGCCTGCCAGGAGGGTATGGGGGTCGGAAAGCTTTGGGTTTACGTGAGGTCTAGGCAGAAATTATGGCTCCCAGGCTTGGTCATGGACACTGCCCAGCACCCATCTGCCCTCCCTCTATCTGTCCTGCCCCACATTTGCCAGCAGCCCTGGGGTCTAGACTGTGGTATTTGCTGAGTTCTAGACACAGCTGTCTGCTTACAGGTGTGTGGGAGGGATGGAGGGCTCTTAATGACTCGATACAACTTTGGAAAGTGGGGCCAAGAGCCTGGGGTTAATCTGGCTCCAAGGAGCTGGGGGACCTATGTTGGTCCCAGGGCCACAGGCCAGACCAGAGCTGCTGAAGAAGGAGCCCAGAGGGTGTATTGAAAAACCAGTGAAATTGGTTATTAGAAAGCAGCACTGAAGACTACAAACAAAAACATGATATAAACTAAAGTGTGAAACAAATGTGAAGTATTGTTGTCACTGGTGTTTTGTAGAAAGCTGGATTAAATGTGTTCTATCATCGGCACACTTATCCCAGAACTTTCAGTTTTATTTCCACCACACAGCATCAGCAGTGAGTGGTGGCTGTGTGGTGCTGGAGCAGCGAGCAGCTGAGAGGATATATCCCACGTCCAAGATCAGGAGTGGGGACCATGAGGAGATACCAAATGCCCAAGGTCAGGACCGGCGGTTGTGAGGAGATTCCCCATGTTCAAGGTAGGGAGTGGTATAATCACATGGGCCACAGCTTGTCTAACTCAATCAAACTATCGGCCGTGCTGTGTAGGGCTGCCCAAGAGGGATGGGTAGAGGTGGAGCGTTCTGACAAAATATGGGCCACTGGAGAAAGGAATGGCAAACCACTTCAGTATTCTTGTCTTCAGAACCCCATGAACAGTATGAAAGACAAAAAGATAGGACACTGAAAGATGAATTTTCCAGGTCAGTAGGTGTCCAATATGCTACTGGAGATCAGTGGAGAACTCCAGAAAGAATGAAGAGACAGAGCCAAAGCAAAAACAACACCCAGTTGTGGATGTGACTGGTGATGGGAGCATGGTCGAATACTCTAAAAAGCAATATTGCATAGGAACTTGGAATATTAGGTAGATGAATCAAGGTGAATTGGAAGTGGTCAAACAGGAGATGGCAAGAGTGAACATCAACATTTTAGCAATCAGCAAACTAAAATGGACTGGGATGGGTGAATTTAACTCAGATGACCATTATATCTACTACTGTGGGCAAGATTCCCCTAGAAGAAATGGAGTAGCCATCATAGTCAACAAAATAGTCCAAAACACAGTACCTGGATGCAATCTCAAAAATGGTGGAATGATCTCTGTTCGTTTCCAAGGCAAACTATTCAATATCATGGTAATCAAGGTCTATGTCCCGACCAATACTACTGAATAAGCTGTAGTTGAATGGTTCTGTGAAGACCTACAAGACGTTTTAATACTGACATCCAAAGGAGATATCCTTTTCATTATAGGGGACTGGAATGCAAAAGTCAGAAGTCAAGAAACATCTGGAGTAACAGGCAAATGTGGCATTGGAGTACCGAATGAAGCAGGGCAAAAGCCAATAGAGTTTTGCCAAGAGAACACACTGGTCATAGTAAACACCCTCTTCCAAAAACAAGAGAAGACTCTACACATGGACATTACCAGATGATCAACACCAAAATCAAATTGATTATATTATTGCAGCCAAAGATGGAGAAGTTCTATACAGTTACCAAAACAAGATCAAGAGCTGACTGTGGTTCAGATCATGATCTCCTTATTGCCAAATTCAGACTTAAATTGAAGAAAGTAGGGAAAACCACTAGATCATTCAGGTATGACCTAAATCAAATCCCTTATGATTATACAGTGGAAGTGAGAAATAAATTTTAGGACTAGATCTGACAGACAGAGTGCCTGATGAACTATGGGCGTAGGTTCGTGACATTGTACAGGAGGCAATGACCAAGACCATTCCCAAGAAGAAGAAATGCAGAAAGGCAAAATGGTTGCCTGAGGAGGCCTTACAGATAGCTGTGAAAAGAAGAGAAGTGAAAAGCAAAGGAGAAAAGGAAAGATATACCCATTAGAATGCAGAGTTCCAAAGTATAGCAAGAAGCGATAAGAACACCTTCCTCAGTGATCAATGCAAAGAAATAGAGGAAAACAATAGAATGGGAAAGGCTAGAGAGCTCTTCAAGATAATTAGAGATATGAAGGGAACATTTCATGCAAAGATGGGCAGAATAAAGGACAGAAATGGTATGGACCTTAGAGAAGCAGAAAATATTAAGAATAGGTGGCAAGGATACACAGAATAACTGTACAAAAAAGACCTTCATGACCCAGGTAATCACAAAGTTGTGATCACTCACCTAGAGCCAGACATCCTGAAATCTGAAGCCAATTGGGCCTTAGGAAGCATCACTACAAACAAAGCTCGTGGGGGTGATGGAATTCCAGTTGAGCTATTTCAAATCCTAAAAGATAATGCTGTGAAAGTGCTGCACTCAATATGTGAGCAAATTTGGAAAACAGCAGTGGCCACAGGACTGGAAAAGGTCAGTTTTTGTTCCAATCCCAAAGAAAGGCAATGTCAAAGGATGATCAAACTATTACACAATTACACTCTTTGCACACACTGGCAAAGTAATGCTCAAAATTCTCCAGGCCAGGCTTCAGCAATACATGAACTGTGAACTTCCAGATATTCAAGCTGCTTTTAGAAAAGGCAGAGGGACCAGAGATCAAATTGTCAACATCTGCTGGATCATCAAAAAAAGAACAATTTCAGAAAAACACATATTTCTGCTTTATTGAGTGTAGTAAAGCCTTTGACCATATGTATCACAATAAACTGTGGAAAATTCTGAAATAGATGGGAATACCAGACCACCTGACCTGCCTCTTGAGATATCTGTATGCAGGTCAGGAAGCAACAGTTAGAGCTCGACATGGAACAACAGACTGGTTCCAAAAAGAAAAGGAGTATGTCAAGGCTGTATATCGTCACCCAGGTTATTTAACTTATATGCAGGGTACATGAGAAACACTGGCCTGGATGAAGCACAAGCTGGAATCAAGATTGCCAGGAGAAATATCAATAACCTCAAATATGCATATGGCAACACCCTTATGGCAGAAAGTGAAGAACTAAAGAGCCTCTTAATGAAAATGAAAGAGGAGAGTGAAAAAGTTGGTTTAAAGCTCAACATTCAAAAAACAAAGATCATGGCATCCAGTCCCATCACTTCATGGCAAATAGATGGGGAAACAGTGGAAGACTTTTTTTCACATGAACTGTGTGTCCTTGTGTCTCTGTGTGGAGAAGTGCCCCCAGGACCCCCAGTGGTTCACCTAGACCAACCCTGTTCTCACACCTTCCCCTGCATACCCCTGGGGTAGCACTTGTTGAGCTTGCCTTGTGACCGTAGCCACCTTGCAGGGGCCAGCAGCAACTTTATTGATGCCTCAGTGACTCCTGCCCCTGTGACATGGGGCCAGAATGTCCCAGGGAAAGTGTGACCCTGGTGCCCATGAGGAACACGCCCACCCTGATGCTTGGGGGCGGCTCAGTCTGCCGTGGCGCCATGTCCAGGCTCACAGGCTGGCTGCATGTCAGCCACTAGCTCCCTCGGTATGTGGTGTAAGACCACGGGCTCAGCAGGAGTAACCCATGGAACTTGTAGGTCTCATTTTTGATGGTGAAAATGACCTGCAGGCTGACGGGGCGCTGGGAGTGCACACAGCCTGGCCCAGTGCTGCCCTGGGCCCAGCATCCCAGGGCTCAAGTCGGGGGACAGGAGCCCCAGGGCCAGCTGGGGCACTGTGGGTGAGTCTGGGGCCTTCCCAGAGGAAGCACTCAGTTTGAGGGGCCCCTGTGCCTGAAGGTTCCCAAGGGTTAGGATATCCTGAACAAGTTGGGCCAAGGGGACAGGAAGCTGGAGGAGCTCAGGTGAGTCTCTGTCCACAGGAGCTGAGTCAGCCTGACCTAGGGATGGGGTGGTGTGGGCATGGTGTGGTCAAGGCTGGGGGCTCAGAGCATGTGCCCATTGGGATGGGGGGGCAGGACCACCCTGCGGGTCACAGTGCATTTCAGGGCTCCATCCATCTGGCCCTCACACCCATGTATGAGTAGAAACTCTCCTGGCCCCTCTTCTGCCAGTAGCCCTCAATGTCAAAGGACAGCTTGCAAGTGAGCACCTTTATCTGGCCTGGCAGCAGGAGCCCAGGGCAGCAGTCTTCCAGGTCTGTGCAACTGGGGAGAAGAAAATGCACTGCAGAGGTGCCTCAGGCATGACGAACCCCAGGTTGGGAGTGATAGCCCGGGGTGACCCCTTGTGGCACTGTTACCCCCACCCCCCTGCTCTGGCCCTTGACCCCCAAGGTGCAACATCCCGCACACTGACAGCGTAGGGTCAGGGCTCTGCAGAAATGAGGGGACAAACAAGGCTGAGCACACCAGGTGAAACCCATCATTTTATTAAATACCACAGTGATGTGTGCACAGAACAGATTTTATGTAACAGATAAAAGTAAGGGCCTTCTGTGTTTACAGGCTGCCTGACGTGGCCTGACAGGTTGTGTTGCTCTGGGTGCGGGATCCTTTTTCTTCTCCCTAACCTGCATGTTCTAATGATTGGATAGTGAGCCTGGTCAATTTGAACCTGAAGGATCAGGCCCCTCAGAGGTGGGGAAGGAGACCTCTTGTAAGTTTGTGCATTGATTACAGCTGCTTTGGAAGTAACCAGAAAGTGTGTGTTTGAGATGTAAGTGCCCTGAGGTTTGGCGGGGCTTATGTTTTTTGGAGTTGACCACAAAGAGACACACACACACCTGTTTGGCAAATGGCCAAAGCATTGGAAAACATGTTTTCATTCCAACCTCAAAGAAGGGCAATGCCAAAGAATGTTCAAACTATCGCAAAATTGCACTCATCACACATGCTAGCAAAATAATGCTCAAACTTCTCCAAGCCAGGCTTCAAAAATATGTGAACTGAGAACTTGCAGATGTTTAAGCTGGGTTTAGAAAAGCAGAGGAACTAGAAATCAAATTGCCAACATCTGGTGCACCATCAAAAAAGCAAGATGCTAAGTCACTTCAGTTGTGTCAGACTCTGTGCAACCATATAGATGGCAGCCCACCAGGCCCCCCTGTCACTGGGATTCTCCAGGCAAGAACACTGGAGTGGGTTGCCATTTCCTTCTCCAATGCATGAAAGTGAAAAGTGAAAATGAAGTCACTCAGTCGTGTCCATCTCTTCCCGAACCCATGGACTGCAGCCTACCAGGCTTTTCCATCCATGGGATTTTCCAGGCAAGAGTACTGGAGTGGGGTGCCATTGCCTTCTCTTAAAAGCAAGAGAGTTCCAGAAAAACATTTGCTTTGTTTACTACATGAAAGCCTTTGAATGTGTGTATCACAACAAACTGAAAACTTCTTAGAGATTCGTATACGAGACCACCTTACCTGCCTCCTGAAAAACCTGTATGCAGGTCAAGAAGCAACAGTTAGAACTGGATATGGAACAAAAGACTGGTTCCAAATTAGGAAAGGAGTACATCAAGGCTGTATATTGTCACCCTGCTTATTTAACTTATATGCAGAGTACATCATGAGAAATGCTGGACTGGAAGAAGCACAAGCTGGAATCAAGACTGCTGGGAGAAATATCAATAACCTCAGATATGCAGATGACACTACCCTAATGGCAGAAAGTGAAGAACTAAAGAGCCTCTTAATGAAAGTGAAAGAGGAGAGCGAAAAAGTTGACTTAAAACTCATCATTCATTGTTAGAAAATTAATTTCCCATCACTTCATGGCAATTAGATGGGGAAACAGTGAAACCAGTGACAGACTTTATTTTGGGGGGGGGCTCCAAAATGACTGCAGATGGTGACTGCTGCCATGAAATTAAAAGACACTTGCTCCTTGGAAGAAAAGTTATGACCAACCTAAACAGCATATTAAAAAGTAGAGACATTACTTTGCCAGGAAAGGTCCGTCTAGTCAAGGCTATGGTTTTTCCAGTGGTCAGGTATGGATGTGAGAGTTGGACTATAATGACGGCTGAGTGCCCACAAATTGATGCTTTTGAAGTGTGGTCTTGGAGATGACTCTTGAGAGTCCCTTGTACTGCAAGGAGATCCAACCAGTTCATCCTAAAGGAGATCAGTCCTAAATATACATTGAAAGGACTGATGGTAAAGCTGAAACTCCAATACTTTGGCCACCTGATGCAAAGAACTGACTGATTGGAAAAGACCCTGATGCTGGGAATGATTGAAGGCAGGAGGAGAAGGGGAAAACAAAGAATGAGATGGTTGGATGGCAACACCAACTCGACTCAATGGACATGAGTTTGAGTAAACTCAGGAAGTTGGCAATGGACAGGGAGACCTTGCGTGCTGCAGTCCATGGGGTCACAAAGAGTCGGAGATGACTAAGTGACTGAAATGAACTGAAACCACTCCAGTTGATTCTTCCAAGCATATAGCCCAAAGTGTTCTGCCTGAAGGAATTGAGATCACACAGGTACAAAGTTTAACAGGCCACAGGATGCTCAGGAACATGGAACTAAGACTCCTTCCTGGGCAGCCACAACTCTGAGCAGTGACCAGGGACTCTCCCTGTTTTGATCCCTGGGAGAAGGAAGCTAGTCTGCCTGCCAGTCGGTTCCAAGCCAGTGCTGGGAGGTCCCTGCCTACCCTGACCGCTGGAGTGACCCATGTGGGTCCACCCACTTGGGACCCACCAAGCCCCTGCTCTGCACACATCTGGAGAGTCAGTCCATGCTGATGTGACAGGAATCTGTGGTGGGAACTCAACAGAAAGGGTGTGACTGCAGCTGGGACCTTCCTTCATTGAGGACGTAGCATTGCCAGGTACACTGAGGTGATGCAGGTGTCAGGGAGGACATTTCAGATGGTGGTACATACTGAGAAGGACACAGGGCATGGGGTGGCAGAGGCTGATGGGTTGTGAGTCCAGAGAGGTGCCTTCTTGGGGTAGGGGTCATGCTCAGACTGAACTGCATCCATGGGCCGGAGCTCCAGCAGGGTCGGCCACTGAGCTGTGGAGGGTGAAGCCAGAGGCGACGGCCACAGGAAGGTTGCATTTGACCTCTGGTAGAATTTCTGCTCCCCAAGGACTGGCATTATTGTCTGTCTCCTCAACGGCTGTCCCATACCGGGAAAACGACCTGGCCAGAGGCAGCTGATAAACAAATACCTGTCATTGAATGAACAGTCTGAGTGTGGAGGTGCACAGGACAGGTGGCATCAGGCTGCAGATTAGGCCTTAAGTAAATTAGGAGGCAGAGACAGGAGAGAGGCATACAGGATTTCTGAGTCAGGACTCCCAGCCCCCTTGGGCTCAGCTCCACCCAAGCCCGTCTGTTCCCCACTGTTTTTTTTTCCAGGAAACTCCCTCTGGCCTTCACTCACCTGAGTGTCCTGCCCTGCATAACTTAAAAAGCAGCTCCGAGTCTGCTGCCACCACCTGTGCCTAAAGCATCTGATGTCTTTTCCACCTCTGCCTGTGTGGTGCTGCGGATAAGCCAAGGGTTTGATGTGGCTTTGGGGTCTTTCTCATTCACTGAGATCAGCTCCACCTGCAGGGCCGGAAAAGCCTCCAGCACCTCCAGTGGGGGCTAGTCACTTGAAGCTCCTGTCCTTGGATGTTCCTAGCCCTGCTCCATGGGCTTCTTCCCCCGCTCCTGCGAGGACAGCTTCTCCTGCACCTCCTCCGCCACCACTTCAACCTCCTCAATGATGTCTTCCACCAGCAGCTGGAACACTTGCTGATCCCCAACACCTCTCCCATCTCCAGGGTCGCTCCTTCCTCCACTGCCTCCCCACTGAAGAAGGCAGCCTCCTCACCTGGTGGGCCACCTGCTGCCTGTGACATCCCCAATGGCTCCAGCATGCTGGCAGGTCTCAGGGCCCCAGCACCCTGAATCCTCTGGCTCACACCGAAGAAGACCCAGGGTCTCCATCAGCAGCAGGACCCAGGGAAGGATGATGCTGACAAAGGTGCTTCATTCACCCTGCCTCCGTGAGAATCACCTGGGTCTCACATGCTGTAAGCAGAGCTGCTCTGGATGGAGACTAAGACACACGAAGCCCCCAAGCTTCCAGTCTCAGCCTGTCACCAGCTACATGCATTACCTGAATCCAGGCACTGCATCTAGGCTGCATGAGCCTGAGCTTCCCCAGTGGGGAAAGGAGAGGGTCCTGGCCTCTCCACAGATCTGCCCTCAGGTCTCACCTCCCAAACCCCTCACAACCTCTGTGTCTTGTCACTTACCTCTCATGGCAGGACCTTCCTCCTGGGGGTAGTACTTCAGGGGATTAACCCACAGGCCCTCACCAGTGATCTGCTGGCCACACAAGGGAGGTCAGCATGGGGCTTACCAGGCCCCAAGCCCTCCCATGGGCAGCCAAGAACCCCACCCTCAATCGGCCATTCTTGCAGGCTCAGAGAGACCGCACCTGAGCAATCCTGTTCCATCCTGGACAGTTGTGGTCCAACAGACAGTTAAGGAAGTTCAGGCTGCTGGTGTCCAGCCTGAGGCTGGGAGCTCCCCATCCATCATCACAGAGCCAGTGGACCGGAGAGGAAGTATATGCCCTATGTACTGAAGGAGTACTGGGGAGACAGGAAAGATTCAGGTAGGAGGAACATCCACCTCCCTCTCCCACCCACGCACACGGCCCAGGGAGCCAGGTTGCACCAGTGACACCAAAGTGGTACTCCTTAATGATCTCTCTGTTCCTGAAGTACGGGTTGTCCCGAAAGAAAAATACCAGCTTTCAGCAGGACTGGGGATGGCCTAGTTCCTGCACCTTCCAGGACCAGGAGGATGGAAAAGGTGGAGGTGCAAGCTTCTAGGGTCCTCAGCTTGCCTGCCAGGCAGGAATCAACATCTTCCGATTTTCCTTTCCAAAGGCTCACACTGAAATCACACACACAGGTCACAGGATCCCCCACCTCCACTTGACCTCCAAGCTCCCCCACCCACCTTTCCGCAGGCACCCTCCCTGCCCTTCAAGGCCATCATGGACCTGAGAAAGTCTTCATCTTGTTCGCTGATCATGACGGATATATGGCGGTGGTTCATCATCTGCTGTATGTCAAGGACCTTGTCATGCCCCATGCTGGGCAAGGAAAAGTCTTGAGTAACAGGGTTAGCCTCGGGTAGAGTGAGGATACAGGAACAGGCATCTGCAAGGACTCGGGGTACTCCCGCTTGCCCGGTGGCCAGACTGACATCCCCAGCCCCTGCCACACCATCAGATGCGCTCATCCCTCTGGGTCCCCTTTGGTCCTCTGGGACCCTTGTCCGCATCCCCCAAGGGAGGATCTGTTTCTGACCACTCCTGATGTATGCCTGGCATGTGTGTCCTGGGTAGTGGCATGTCAATTGCTTAAAATTTCAAGATCTGCAGTCCCTGCAGCATGCTTTCTCCATAGGCCAGTGTGTGTGTCTGTGCGTTTAGCAAGAGAGCCCTGGGTCTCTTACCTTCTCCCTGTCTTCACACGGGGTGGCATGGATGTACTGGAGTCAACTGGCACATGGTCTCTGATCACTGATGTCATACCTTCCCCGCCAAAGTGTGTGGCTTCTATGCAGATGCAAGCCAAAATGAGCTTCCCAGAGTCATTTGCTCAGACACATACAGGTCGAGAGATTCCCAAGCTCTGCTGGCACTCATAACTCCCTCTGCCCCCATTCCATTGCCCCCCAATACCTTTGCCCCCCCCCTCAAATGGCTGGTGCCCTCACCCCTACCCATCTTCCTGCTCCTTTTCCTTCTCCTCCTGAGCATCTGACACTGAAGAAGCAGCAGTAAGGAAACGGCTTTGGCCCAGAAGCCAGGGATACCCTGGATGATGGCACTTCTCTGATTCAAGGGACACTTTCTACTCTGAAGGTCCTTCCTCTGGAGCTGAAGATAGGCTTTGGCGTCTTTCTCACTAATGGAGCTCAGCTCTACGTGCAGGGCTGCCAGCACCTCCAGCACCTCGAATGGGGGCTGGTCACTCGAGGCTCCTGTCCTTGGATGTTCCTGGCCCTGCTCATCCGTCTTCTCCTCCCGCTCCTGCAAGGACAGCTTCTCCTGCTCCTCTTCCACCACCAATTCCACCTCCTAAATGATGTCTTCCACCAGCAGCTGGAACACTTGCCGATCCCCAACACCTCTCCCTACTCCAGGGATGCTCTTTGCTCCACTACCTCCCTGCTGAAGAAGGAAAACTTTACACCCATATTTTCATATGTGAAACATAGAAATGTACAGATTTCATGCAGGAAAATCATCCTTCAAGTGTAAATATGCATGAGGCATGGCATCCAAAACCAGTGATCTAGAAGAACCCAGAGGAATAGGGTGGGGAGGGCCTAAGGGCCCTTAGGTTGGCCTAAGGATGTGTTGGACACATGTGCCCTTATGGCTCACTAATGTTGATGTATGGCAGAAACCATCACAATGTTGTATAGTAATCATCCTCCAGTTAAAGAAATCAAGTTAAATTACTAACAAAATAAAAAAGAAAGCACAAGGAACTCTACTCAGTGCTCTGTGTTGACACAAATGGGAAGAGAATCCAACATGAAGGGATCTATGTAAGCATATAATTGATTCACACTGATGTACAGCAGAAAATAATACAACAATATAAAGTAACTATGCTCAAATAAAAATTTATTTAAAAATATTACAATGCTACTATACCTTCAGCAGTGAATAAATAAATGGTTCCCCTATTTGCAAAATATATGTCTTTAGGGGAATTGTGCTAAGTAATATATTTTCGTTAGAGGAAGACAGAAACATTATCATCACATGATAGTTAAAATACCTGAGTTATAGAGACAGAGAGTTGAATGTGTTTATCAAGGTCTAGTGTAAATGGACCATGATGGTCCAGGTACCAACTTTAGTCATGCATTGACTAATCTCACCAAAGAAGATACTGTAAGAGGGCAGGAGGAATATGGAGCTGCATACTGAGCTGAGGTCCATTAGTGAAGTTCAAAATTCAGCTCCATCAGAGTCAGCCTCTCAGAAGAGTTTAGTTAAAGACATATTGCAGGCTTTGCCCAGGGCCTTCCAGGTCCATTGACTTTGGGCTGGGGAGCAAGCCAGGGCACCTGGGCACAGGCTAATAGCTGTGTCTTGCAGTGGGCCATAGCTGCTTGATAGAGCGACTCACTGGCCTGGCCCCAGGTTCAGAGAAATAGCCAAGATTTCCCATCCCCATCTCCATGACCAAACGGCTGTGGCTTCTGCATGAGTCAGTCTACAAGACCCAGTCCCAGCCCACTGGGTAGACTGAGGAGACTGAGGGCCAGATGCATGCTGGTCACTTGGCTCCTTCATTGAAGATGGTTGGGCAAGGTATGGGGACCTTGGTAAGAGGAGGGCCCAGAGACTGAGAGCTGCCTCTTCAAGTGGGAATGTCCAATGGTGGGAAGATCAAGTCTCTGTGCTGGATAAATGCTCTCAGACAGGATAACCAGTCTGCCTAGGGTCCTCCTCCTCCTAAACAGGACCTTGGAGTGTGAAAGTCAAGCTTGGAAGGATTTCTTTCAGCATAGGGAATAATATTTGTTTCACCAGAGGCTTACATGAACACTGTTATATCACCGTGATCTTATTTCAGTAGCAGAGGATCTGACAGGGAGACGTTAGCAACAGTTAATCACACCCCCCCCCCACCTCTCCCAGAAGCGCGTTTTGCTGAAACCTCTTGGGGAGTTCAGGATTTTTAAAGCCATATGCCACACATCTCCTTTCATGGACCTGCAATAAAACTTTCTCTGCTTTAAGGTCCAATGTTCTGATATTGCTTGGCTTAACTATACTGGGTACATGGGTATTCATTAACACTAGCCCCTAAAGACTCATTTCTGTAGAGGGTAACTCTCTGAGAGAATACCTCATTCCAAAACCACACTCAGTCATTAAATTATGTGCAATTTTTCACTCTTCAATATAAAGCTAATTATCAAACACTGATGGCTACAACAGTCATATTGTTCAAGAAAGGAAGAAGACTCAAATCACTAAAATTAGGAATAGAAAAGGAAAAATTACCACCAACTTTAGAGGAATAAACATAATTTTAAAGGAATACCATGGCACTAATTAGAAAATTTAGATGAAATGGACATATTTCTAGAAATACACAAATGACTGAAATTGACTCAAGAAGAAACTGAAAATCTGAATAGCAAAGAGATAGAATTATTCATTTTTAAACTTCTTACCCAATGCACCTCACAAAAGTCCCCTGACCATACCTAGACCCAGATAGCCTCACTGCTGACTTCTACCAAATATTTTAACTAAAAGGCATGCCAATTCTCCACACATGCATTCTAAATATATCCATAGAAGTGGAAAGGAACATTTCCAAGCTCATTCTGTGAGGCAGTGTTACTTGAATGCCAAAACTAGAGGCCAGTTATTCTGTAGAATTCTCCTCAACTTTGCTCCATCCAGTGTTTGCTCATGAAGAATATCATGTTTTGCAACTTTGACAGGAAAATGATGGAAGTGATACTGTGTTCATATCATCTCATTTTATCAAGTGGTTCATGCTGACATTCATGTTGATCACTTGATTAAGTGGTTGCAGTCAAGTTTCTCCACTGTCAAGTTACTCTCCCCTATCCTGTAATTAAAACATTCTTTTGTGTTTTAAAGTATATATATATATATATATATATATATATATATATATATACACACACACACACACACATACACATACATTTTTTATTCCTCACCAAAATTTAGATTTATTAATTTAATTAAATCTATTTGATTAATAGCCTCTTATTTTACTAAGGGAATCATGACTTGTCACTATTATTATTTATATTGATGTTCATATTGTTCCAGCCTCGGACAGTGGGAACCTCCTTAAGCCAGGCTCTCTGTCCTTTTGACATCTTCCCATCATTCTTTGAACAATTTGATGCTTTTGGTACAAGGTATTCCATCCTCATCTTGTATTTTCCTTGACCTTGCCATGGAATTAACTATTTCTCCCAGAAATCCCCAAAAGTTTTAGTGGAAAATTGAATTTAGAATCCAATATATGAGACTTATATGTACTCATTATTTCCCAGTACCTCTCATTGGACAGAGTCTGGGAAGTGTACGTGTGTGTGTGCATGCCTTTGTGTGAGTATCCTCCCTGCATAACTCTGGCTCTGATATCACAAAACTCTGGATTGTCCTCAACCCATGTGACTTTCTCAACATATTCAGACTCTGACACCCATTCCACGCAACCATTTTATAAACATGCTCCCTTTATCCTGCTTGGGCTTTGATACTCTGAAATGGGATACCCCCATGTTCAGATACTTTCCTTCTTCCACTCAGCCTCTAACTACCCACACAGGGCTTCCCACTTCCATGCATGGATGCCCTCCTTCTCTTGCTTGGCCTCTGATTTTCTACACAAATCTGCCTCCTCCATGTGGATTTCCACTTCTCTGGACTTAGGCTTTTACTCTGCATGCCTGGCCAGCCTCCTATTCGATATACTCTGGACTAAACTGACTCTTGTGGCAGGCTTCTCTGCTCTGTGAAGGCCTCTTAATCCCACTTTGGCACTAACTGCCCATGATACATCCTGGGATGGATATCCTTTATTCCCTGTTCAAGTTCTCACATATCATACTATACACCTCCCTTCCCTGTTCTTGTGGGTCTTATCGTTTCACCCTATTTGAGTTCTGATGCCCCATACTAGGCTACTTTGTCTGCATGGATTCCTCTTCACCCCTACCATCTCATCTGGCCTACTATGGCACCATGACCCCCTATCATGGATGCCTGTCTTGATAGACCTTACCAAATTGCTTTGTGAATAGTTGCTTTATACTTTGGGGTATAATCCCAAACAATGACTTACTTAATTTATTGCATTGCTCATTCTGTTTTAGTTCTTGCCAAGGGAAGTTCATTCCTCTCTTCTTTGACATAACGCCATTAATTTGGGCATTTTTTTTCCACTTTCTTTTTGATAGGATAACATCCCCCAGATTCCTCTTCTTTATTTATTTTCTGAGCCCTATAAACAGAAATTGCTCCTAGAGGCCTGGATCCTTTTCTTGGAAAAATATTGGGAACCAAAATCTGTGCTTATTTCTACATCACTGTTTCTTTCAGATTTGGGAGTATCATTTCTCTTAGTCTCTTTCAGCTCACAGAACAAAGAAATACATGTATGTATACTCATGCGCCATCTATTTAACAGTTTAATTCACGTATGTGTAACCATATCAAGATTGTTAACCTGTACCCCTACGAGAAAACACACTATCAACTAGATTACAGTGCTTTTATATTTTGCTTTCAGCCTCCCAAACCCCGTTTAATTTAATTTAATTTTTTTTTCTTTCAAGGAGCAAGTGTCTTTTTTTTTTTTATTTTTTAAATTTTATTTTATTTTTAAACTTTACATAATTGTATTAGTTTGGCCAAATATCAAAATGAATCCACCACAGGTATACATGTGTTCCCCATCCTGAAGTCAGGGAATCTGATTGAGATAGTTTAAAATATTTTCAATAATATAACTAGATTGTTTAGTCAAGTTTTTTATTCCATTCTTGATGTCAATTTTTTTTTATTTTATTTTATTTAACTTTACAATATTGTATTGGTTTTTCCATATATCAAATGAATCTGCCACAGGTATACATGTGTTCCCCATCCTGAACCCTCTTCCCTCCTCCCTCCCCATACCATCCCTCTGGGTCATCCCAGTGCACCAGCCCCAAGCATCCAGTATTGTTCATCGAACCTGGACTGACAACTCATTTCATATATGATATTATACTTATTTCAATGCCATTCTCCCAAATCATCCCACCTTCTCCCTCTCCCACAGAGTCCAAAAGACTGTTCTATACATCAGTGTCTCTTTTGCTGTCTCGTATACAGGGTTATTGTTACCACATTGATTCACTTTATGTGTTGTAAGATTTGAAGAGTTTTGACAACTACACAGTGTCATCTATTTACATTAAGTTCATACAGAAAATTTTCACTGCCCTAAAACATCCTCTATGCTTGGAGAAGAAAATGGCAACCCACTCCAGTATTCTTGCCTGGGAAATCCCAGGGACAGAGGAGCCTGAAGGGCTACAGTCCATGGCATCTCAATGAGTCACTCACGACGTAGTAACTGAGCATAGTCATTTTTAGAACAGTGAAGGCCACACAAAACACATCAGTGGCTCCTAGTGTGTGGCCTCTCCTTTACTATCTTTATTTCCCACTTGGTCCTCTGCTCCTCAGGGGCACATGCCCATTGGTCTGCTCTGCTCACCCAGTGTCTGGGTTTAACAAATGGAAAAATAAAAATGAAAGATAGACATATCCTCCCAGTAGAACACCAGGTTCAGAAAGAATACACTGGCAAGGAGGTGGCATTCTGTCACCCCCCAACTCTTTTGCAACTACCCGCTGGAAATTTTGCCATCTTCCTTTAAGCCCTACTACAAGTTGACCCCTGCAAGCCTCCTCCACCCTGAAGTCATCACAATGGCCACATGGGCTCTGGCTGGGGTGGGGTCCTCTATGACATCAGCAAGGTCCCAGCCTTGGCTGGTCCTCAGTCTCCAGGTGCCAGGGCAGACCAGCACATCAGGAGCCATTTCCTCTCGGCTCACTATGTGGTCCCTAAAATCGTTCCTGTGCATTTCCATGGGTGTTACCTGTGTTTATGCCTTAATGTTTACTTCTCTGAGAGAGAAAATGGAAGAAATCCAGTGGAAGATGCTCTGCGGAAGGCACTTTTTAATTTGGCAGAATCTAAAAGAGCATGCCCAAGACTGGCTTGCGACCAGGCTGCTCTGCCTTTTCTTCATTGTGCTGATGTACGTGACAGTGAATTTGGCAGGAGACAATGGCGAGAGTAAGTGCTGACTCCTACTGCCCATCAGGGCCCTTCATTCGGCTCTCTCAGAAGGAAAAAAGAGAAGTCTTCCTCTGAAGAAGACTATATGTTCAATACCTTAACGCTGATGGAGATGTACCTTGTGAAATTTGTGTCCAGTGTGGGAAATCTGAAACACCACGTCAACCGCTGGTAACCTCAACCCCCTCAATGTCGAGGTTCCTGCAGACCTATGAGCTCTGGGGCAATGAAGAATCCGACTGAGTGGATTTGTGAGTCAAAGTAAGAGAGGTATGTTGAGCGTTGACATACCTTATCCAAACTCATAAAACCATTCCGAAGCAAAAGTAAAAAGCCTCTGATATTTTTTATTCACTCTATAGTTTTTCCTTTTCCAGAATGTCATATAATTGGCAGCATGCAGTGTATACTTTTTTCCAGAGTAGCTTATTTTTCTCAATAACATTAATTCAGATTTCATCCATTTCTTTTTGCTATTTGATCATTTCGTTTTATTATTGAATAATATTCTGTTATGTTGATGTACCATAGTTTGTTTATTCAGTCGTCTATTAAAGGACACTTTGATTGCTTCCAATTTGTGCGTGTGTGTGTGTGTGAGAGAGAGAGAAACAGTATGAATTAAGCTGTAATAGAACTCATGTGCATGTTTTTGTGTGAGCAGTAGCTATCAAATCATTTGCTGAACTATCTTGCAGCATAATTGCTAAATCTTGTGGTATGATAACGTTTAGTGCTGTAAGATATTGCTTCCAAATTGCAGTCCCACTAACAATGAATGAGAGTTCCTGTTGTCCCTCATTTTTGCTGGTAAATGGTTTGTCAGATTTTTGTATTTGACCATCCCAATAAGTCTGTAATTGTATCTCATTGTTCTAATTTCACCAGTCTACTCTGAAAATTTATCTTATTTCCATATTTCCATTGTGTTTTATTACTGTAAATTCTTCAGGAGTTTCATCTTTAATTTGAGGTTTAAAAAATCTTCTGCTCAGCAAAACTTCTGCCTCTGTTTATGCCATCAGTGATTACTTTCCTTAATTAGTCCTCTAATAATTGGATTCATACGTTGAAATCATGTATATTAGAAAAAAATATATTTTAAATTGAACAACACTGAGCACATTTTCTTTTCCTGAGTATTGCTTTGTCCACTATTGTTTAGTGCTTCCACAGAAAACTTTAAGTTCAGCATGAACTTCTCCCCTTTATTTGGTTTGTTTTGTTTCTCATCTATACTTACTAGATGCTAACCAAATCTGTATTCATACCAGTTGCAGTTGCAGTTTTACATTTATCATGAAGTTTCATTACAAGCATATGTGTACTTTATATGAATCTTCACTTTATTATGTGTGTTCTTCACATTGTTTTGAAAAAATATATATGTTGATTATTCCAGTTTATAACAGTCTGTGCCTCTTCTCCATTGAGATTCAAATGAATCAATTTATATAATGTTTGAAACAGAGCAATCATAAAATATGTTGGTATAGTTATTGAAGAACATATATTTCAAAAAGAACAGTAACTAAAAGGTTTGCCATTTGATAGCAAAACTAATTTTCCTCTCATTGTATTTTGTAATTATGAAAGCCCAAATGTTTTTGCATATAGTCTATAAACAGAGAAGATAACTTAGCAATCACCTCAATAGAATATATATTTATGGAACTTCTAATGTTCTGTTTTAATTAGCTCAACTTAGAGTCTTTTTATAATTCAGTTATCCACAATCTTGTTTTCATGTCAGGAAAGAGTATGTGCTAGTTATCTTTTGGGGGAAGATATTTTATCAACCTGTTCATATGCTTTTGATTTTCAAGAGAAGAGAAATCTTAAGACAACTGTTTTCGAGTGTCTGGTACTGTGCCTGATGAATATTTTTTCTATATAATATGTTATCATTAGTAATGTGTACATCCTGTTTACGACCAACACTGATTTAAATTTGGATTGGCATCACCAACTCAATGAGAAGGCTCCAGGTGATGGAGGACAGGAAAGCCTGGTGTGCATGGGTCACAAACAATTAGACATGACTGAGCGACTGAAATGATCCTATTAAGTACAGTCACTACAAAGTTTTCAAAATAATATGTAGTCCTCAAATAAGACCTGATGATAACATTTGTCAGAGTTATTTTGTCCTAAATTCACCTGGTAATTTGTTGTAGCCATCAGTGTTTGGTAATTTGCTTTCTATGGAAGAATGTTAAATTGCACATAATTTAATGACTGAATGTGATTTTGGAATGAGGCATTCTTTCAGATAGTCACCCTCTACAGAAATAAGTCTTTAGGGGCTAGTGTTAATGAATACCCAGGTACCCAATGTAGTTAAGCCAAGTGATGTAAGAACACTGGAGCTTAAAGCAGAGAAAGTTTTATTGCAGGCCCATGAAAGGAGATGGGTGGCATATGTCTTTAAAGATCCTAAACTCCCCAAGAGGTTTCAGAAAAACGCACTTCTGGAAGAGGTGAAGGATGGGTGTGGTTAAATGCTGCAAACTCCTCCCTGTCAGATCCTCAGCTACTGAAATAAGGTCGCTGTGAGGTAACAGTGTTCATGTAAGCCTCTGCTGTTGCTGCTACTAAGTCGCTTCAGTTGTGTCCGACTCTGTGCAACCCCATAGATCGCAGCCCACCAGGCTCCCCCATCCCGGGATTCTCCAGGCAAGAACACTGGACTGAGTTGCCATTTCCTTATCCAATGCATGAAAGTGAAAGGTGAAAGTGAAAGGTGAAAGTAAAGTCGCTCTCTCATTTCTGACTCTTAGCGATCCCATGGACTGCAAGCTACCAGGCTCCTCCATCCATGGGATTTTCCAGGCAAGAGTACTGGAGTGGGGTGCCATTGCCTTCTCCCATGTAATCCTCTAGAGAAACAAATATTATTCTCTATGCTGAAAGAAAAGCTTCCAAGCTTGTCTTTCACACTCCAAGGTCCTGTTTAGGAAGAGGGGGTCCCTGGGAACTCTAGTTAATCTGACTGGGAGCATTCATGCAGCACCCAGTCTTGATCCTCCCACCAGTGGCCATTCCCAGCTAAAGAGGCAGCTCTCAGTCTCTGGGCCCCCTTCTTACCAAGATCCCCATACCTTGCCCAACCAGCTTCAATGAGGGAGCCAGGTGTCCAGCATGCAGCTGGCCCTCAGTCTTCTCAGTCTACCCAGTGGGCTGGGACTGGGTCCTATAGACTGACTCATGAAGAAGCCACAGCAGTTTGGTCATGGAGGTGGGGATGGGAGAGTTTGGCTATTGCTCTGAACCTGGGGCCAGGCCAGTGAGCGGCTCTAGCAAGCAGCTCTGGTCCACTGCAAGCCAAAGCCTTCAGCCTGTCTCCAGGTGTGCTGGCTTGCTCCCCAGCCCAAGGCCAGAGGACCTGGAGGGCCCTGGGCAAAGCCTGCAATATATCTTTAACTAAACTCTTCTGAGAGGCTGACTCTGGTGGAGCTGAATTTTGAACTTCACTAATGGACCTGAGCTAAATGTGCAGCTTCATATTCCTCTTGCCCTCTTACAGTATCCCCTTTGGTGAGATTATTCAATGTACGACTAAAGTTGGTACCTTGGACCATCATGGTCCATTTGCTCTAGTCCTCGATAAGCACATTCAACTCTCTGTTTCTATAACTCAGGTATTTTAACTAACAATATCATGTGATGACAAAGTTTTTGTCTTCTTCCAGTTGAAATATTTTATTTAGCATAATGTCCCTAAAGACATATACATTGAAAATGGGTAAAACATTTATTTATTCACTGCTAGAGGTATAGTTGCATTCCAATATTGTTAAATCAATTTTTATTTGAGTATAGTTCCTTTACATTGTTGCATTAGTTTCTGCCATACATCAATGTGAATCAATTATATGCTTACCTAGAAGATGGCGGAGGAGACCACTTTCTCCCCCACAAATCCATGAAAAGAACATTTGAATGTGAGTAAATTACAGAAAACAACTTCTGAGTGCTGGCAGAGGACATCAGGCACCCAGAAAAGCAGCCCATTGTCTTCAAAAGGAGGTAGGAAAAAATATAAAAGATAAAAAGAGAGACAAAAGTGGTAGGGATGGAACTCTGTCCTGGGAAGGGAGTCTTAAAAAAGAGAGAAGTTTCCAAACACCAGGAAACACTCTCACGCCAAGTCTGTGGCGAGCCTTGGAACCACAAAGGGCAACATAATTGGGAGGAAAAATAAGTAAATAATTAAAACCCACAGATTACGTGCCCAACGGTAACTCCCCCAGCAGAGAAGCAGCACAGGTGCCTGCATCTGCCACTAGCAAGCAGGGGCTGGGCAGGGAGGCATGGGCTGCATTGCTTAGAGTAAGGACTGGCCTGAATGCCCCGAGGGCAATCTGAAGGAACTATCTTGGATAGCAAACCAGACTGTGGGATAACTACCACATGAAAAGGCCTAACCTAAGACAATGCCAGGCCTGAGCACAGAGCAAAGGATTGACTAGAGCTACGCGAAAAGCCATAATATAAGACACCGTCAGGCCTGCTCACAGAAAAAAGGACTGAACAGAGCTAGCCGGCTGCAGTCCAGCCCATCCTTCTCTAGTGACAGGCAGACGAGGGCAGCCAGAGCCAGAAGGGGGCGATTGTGGCCCCAGAGAGGCATTATCTACCAAACTGCAAACAGGCTTCTTTGCTAACCAAGACTTCTTGGGATTCTGGACGGTCAACATTCGCCTGAGAAGGTGTGCCAATTGTACACCCAGAAAACCCACGAGCAGGGATGGGGGAGGTGATAAGTCGCAGCAACTGTGCTCGCCAAATACCCAGTCACCTGAGCTGATCGGATCTGGGAAGGGCACAACACGCAGGCCCAACCGAGTCTGTGCCTCTGAGGCCTACTGGAGTACCTGAAGCTGAGCAGCTTAGACTTGGGAAGTGCATACAACCCAGGGCCAGCCTCAGACAGTACCCGGCAGAGCAACCTAGAGCCTAAGCAGTGTAGACAGGGAAAGCACACACGCCGTGAGCAGGGTCAAACCCAGTGTGGCCAAGACACTGCGAGCACATGCCAGTGTTATTTGTTTTTGGCGTCCCTCCCTCCCCATAGCATGAGTGAACATGTGAGCCTTAAAAAGTGTCCACCACCGCCCCCTTCTGTCAGGGTGGAAATTAGACACTGAAGAGACCAGCAAACAGAAGAAGCTAAAACAGAGGGAACCTCCTTGGAAGTGCCAGGTGCAATAGATTAAAACCCTGTAGTTAGTACTGACTACATAGGAAGGGGCCTACAGATTTTGAGAAATATAAGATGTATCAGGGAACTATCTGAAAATGAACTGACCTCACACTGCCCACAACAACACCAGAGAAAGTCCTATATATATATTTACTATTTTTACTATCATTCTTTAATTTTTCTTTTTTTTGTTTTAATTTTTAAGTCCTCTATTACTCCTTTAATTTTCATTTTTATGACCTACTATTACTTTGCAATAAACAGAGAGAGATAGAGAGAGAGAGAGACCCTATTTTTAAAAACAAATTTCATATATATATATATATATATATATATATATTTCTTGTAATTTTTGAGACTTTTTTCTTTAATATTGTATTTTTGAAAATCCAACCTCTACTCTAGATTTTTAATCTTTGCTTTTTGATATTTGTTATCAATTTTATACCTCTAAGAACCCAATCTTCAGTACCCGTTTTAAGTGGGAACGAGATTACTGGCTTGACCGCTCTCTCCCCCTTTCGACTCTCCTTTTTCTCCACCAGGTCGCCTCTATCTCTTCCCTCCCTCTTCTCTTCTCTACCCAACTCTGTGAATCTCTTTGTGTGTTCTGGACAGTGGAGAACACTTAGGAAACTGTTACAGGCTGGATCTGTCTCTGTCCTTTTGATCCCCTCCCCCTTTATCCTCCTGGTCACCTCTGTCTCCTTCCTCCCTCTGCTCTTCTCTGTATAAATCCGTGAACATCTCTGAGCAGTCCAGACTGTGGAGCGCATATAAGGAAGTGATTACTGGCTAGCTTGCTCTCTCCTCTTTTGAGTCTACCTCATCTCATCCTGGCCACCTCTATTTCCCTCCTCCCGCTTCTCTTTTCCATGTAACTCTGTGAACCTGTCTGGGTGTTCCCCACTGTGGAGAAACATTTCCTCTTTAACCTAGATGTTTTATCAATGGTGCTGTATAGATGGAGAAGTCTTGAGGCTACTGTAAAAATAAGACTGAAAACCAGAAGCAGGAGGCTTCAGCCCAAAACCTGAGAACACCAGAGAACTCCTGACTCCAGGGAACATTAATCAACAGGAGCTCATCAAACCCCTCCATACCTACACTGAAACCAAGCACCACCCAAGGGCCAACAAGTTCCAGAGCAAGACATACCACACACATTCTCCAGCAACACAGAAACATAGCCCTGAACTTTAATATAGAGGCTGCCCAAAGTCACTCCGAACCCATTGACATCTCATAACACATTACTGGACATTTCATTGCACTCCAGAGAGAAGAAATCCACCTCCTCTCACCAGAACACCGACACAAGCTTCCCTAACCAGGAAACCTTGACAAGCCACCTGTACAAACCCACCTACAATGAGGAAACTCTACAATAAAGAGAATTCCACAAGCTGCCAGAATACAGAAAGGCCACCCCAAACTCACCAGTATAAACAAGATGAATAGACAGAGGAATACCCAGCAGGTAAAGGAACAGGATAAATGCCCACCAAACCAAACCAAAGAGGAAGAGATAGGGAATCTACCTGAGAAAGAATTCCGAATAATGATAGTGAAAATGATCCAAAATCTTGAAATCAAAATGGAATCACAAATAAATAGCCTGGAGACAAGGATTGAGAAGAGGCAAGAAAGGTTTAACAAGGACCTAGAAGGAATAAAAAAGAGTCAATATATAATGAATAATGCAATAAATGAAATCCAAAGCACTTTGGAGGGAATAAACAAAAGAAAAAGGGAGGCAGAAGATACAATTAGTGAGGTAGTAGATTGAATGGTAGAAATAAATGAATCAGAGAGGAAAAAAGAAAAACAAATTAAAAGAAATGAGGACATACTCAGAGACATCTGGGACAATGTTAAATGCCCCAACATTCGAATCACAGGAGTCCCAGAAGAAGAGGACAAAAAGAAAGACCATGAAAAAATACTTGAGGAAATAATAGCTGAAAACTTCCCTAAAATGGAGAATGAAATAATCACCCAAGTCCAAGAAACCCAGAGAGTCCCAAACGGGAAAAACCCAAGGCGAAACACCCCAAGACACTTATTAATCAAATTAACAAAAATCACACACACAAAAAAAACAAGTATTAAAATTAGCAAGGGAGAGACAACAAATAACACACAAGGGGATTCCCATAAGGATAACAGCTGATAATTCCATAGAAACTCTTCAGGCCCGGAGTTGAATGGCAGGACATACGTAAAGTGATGAAAGAAAATAACCTACAGCCCATATTACTGTACCCAGCAAGGATCTCATTCAAATATGAAGGAGAAATCAAAAGCTTTACAGACATGCAAAAGCTGAGAGAATTCAGCATCACCAAACCAGCTCTCCAACAAATGTTAAAGAATCTTCTCTAGACAAGAAACACAAAAAGGGTGTATAAACTCGAACCAAAAACAGTAAAGTAAATGGCAACGGGAAAATACTTAACACTAATTACCTTAAACGTAAATGGGTTGAATGCCCCAACCAAAAGACAAAGTCTGACTGAGTGGATACAAAAACAAGACCCCTATATATGTTGTCTACAAGAGACCCACCTCAAAACAAGAGACACATACAGACTGAAAGTGAAGGGCTGGAAAAAGATATTCCACCCAAATAGAGACCAAAAGAAAGTAGGAGTAGCAATACTCATACCAGATAAAATAGTGTTTAAAACAAAGGCTGTGAAGAGACAAAGAAGGACACGACATATTGATCAAAGGATCAATCCAAGAAGAAGATTTAACAATTACAAATATATATGCACCCAACATAGGAGCACCGCAATATGTAAGACAAATGCTGCTGCTGCTGCTGCTAAGTCGCTTCAGTCGTGTCCGACCCTGTGCGACCCTATAGACGACAGCCCACCAGGCTCCCCTGTCCCTGGGATTCTCCAGACAAGAACACAGGAGTGGGTTGCCATTTCCTTCTCCAATGCATGAAAGTGAAAAGTGAAAGTAAAGTTCCTCAGTCGTGTCTGACTCTTCGCGACCCCATGGACTGCAGCCTACCAGGCTACTCAATCCATGGTATTTTCTAGGCAAGAGTACTGGAGTGGCGGTGCCATCACCTTCTCTGAAGACAAATGCTAATAGCTATGAAAGGGGAAATTAACAACAACACAATAATAATGGGAAACTTTAATACCCACTCACAACTGTTGATAGATCAACTAAACAGAAAATTAACAAGGAAACATATACTTTAAATGATAGAATAAAACAGTTAGACCTAATTGTTATCTGTAGGACATTATGCCCCCCAAAAATGAATTTCACATTTTTCTACAGTGCACACGGAACATTCACCAGGATATATCACATCCTGGGCCATAAATCTAGCCTTGGTAATTTCAAAAAAATTGAAATCATTCCAAAAATCTTTTCTAACCACAATGCAGTAAGATAAGATACAAATTATGAGAGAAAAACTATTAAAAATGCCAACATATGGAGGCTGAGAAACACGCTGCTGAATAAACAACAAATCACAGAAGAAATCAAAATATGCATAGAAATGAATGAAAATGAAAACACAGCCCCAAACCTGTGGGACACTGTAAAAGCAGTGCTAAGGGGAAAGTTCAGAGCAATACAGGCATACCTCAAGAAACAAGAAAAAAGTCAAATAAATAACCTAACTCTACACCTAAAGCAATTAGAAAAGGAAGAAATGTAGAACCCCAGGGTGAGTAGAAGGAAAGAAATCTTAAAATTAGGGCAGAAGTAAATGCACAAGAAACAAAAGAGACCATAGCAAAAATCAACAAAGCCAAAAGTTGGTTCTTTGAGAGGATAAATAATATTGACAAGGCATTAGCCAGACTCATCAAGAAACAAAGGGAGAAAAATCAAATCAATAAAATTAGAAATGAAAATGGAGAGATCACAACAGACAACACAGAAATACAAAGTATCATAAAAGACTGCTATTAGCAATTATATGCCAATAAAATGAGGTTCGTGACATTGTACAGGATACAGGAATCAAGACCATCCCCATGGAAAAGAAATGCAAAAAAGCAAAATGGCTATCTGGGGAGGCCTTACAAATAGCTGTGAAAAGAAGAGAAGCGAAAAGCAAAGGAGAAAAGGAAAGATATAAACATCTGAATGCAGAGTTCCAAAGGATAGCAAGAAGAGATAAGAAAGCCTTCTTCAGTGATCAGTGCAAAGAAATAGAGGAAAACAACAGAAAAGGAAAGACTAGAGATCTCTTCAAGAAAATCAGAGATACCAAAGGAACATTTCATGCAAAGATGAGCTCGATAAAGGACAGAAATGGTATGGACCTAACAGAAGCAGAGGATATTAAGAAGAGATGGCAAGAATACACAGAAGAACTGTACAAAAAAGATCTTCATGACCCAGATAATCACGATGGTGTGATCACTGACCTAGAGCCAGACATCCTGGAATGTGAAGTCAAGTGGGCCTTAGAAAGCATCACTACGAACAAAGCTAGTGGAGGTGATAAATTCCAGTTGAGCTATTCCAAATCCTGAAAGATGATGCTGTGAAAATGCTGCACTCAATATGCCAGCAAATTTGGAAAATTCAGCTGTGGCCACAGGGCTGGAAAAGGTCAGTTTTCATTCCAATCCCAAAGAAAGGCAATGCCAAAGAAAGCTGAAACTACCACACAATTGCACTCATCTCACGTGCTAGTAAAGTAATGATTAAAATTCTCCAAGTGAGGCTTTAGCAATATGTGAACTGTGAACTTCCCGATGTTCAAGCTGGTTTTAGAAAAGGTAGAGGAACCAGAGATCAAATTGCCAACATCCGCTGGATCATGGAAAAAGCAAGAGAGTTCCAGAAAAACATCTATTTCTGCTTTATTGACTATGCCAAAGCCTTTGACTGTGTGGATCAAAATAAACTGTGGAAAATTCTGAAAGAGATGGGAATACCAGGACACCTGAACTGCCTTTTGAGAAATTTGTATGCAGGTCAAGAAGCAACAGTTAGAACTGTACATGGAACAACAGACTGGTTCCAAATAGGAAAAGGAGTTCGTCAAGGCTGTATATTGTCACCCTGTTTATTTAACTTATATGCAGAGAACATCATGAGAAACGCTGGACTGGAAGAAACACAATCTGGAATCAAGATTGCCGGGAGAAATACCAATAACCTCAGATATGCAGATGACACCACCCTTATGGCAGAAAGTCAAGAGGAACTAAAAAGCCTCTTGAAAGTGAAAGTGGAGAGTGAAAAAGTTGGCTTAAAGCTCAACATTCAGAAAACGAAGATCATGGCACCCGGTCCCACCACTTCATGGGAAATAGATTTGGAAACAGTGGAAACAGTGTCAGACTGTATTTTTCTGGGCTCCAAAATGACTGCAGATGGTGATTGCAGCCATGAAATTAAAAGATGCTTACTCCTTGGAAGGAAAGTTATGACCAATCTAGATAGCATATTGAAAAGCAGAGACATTACTTTGCCAACAAAGGTTCATCTAGTCAAGGCTATGGTTTTCCTGTGGTCATGTATGGTTGTGAGAGTTGGACTGTGAAGAAGGCTGAGTGCCAAAGAATTGATGCTTTTGAACTGTGGTGTTGGAGAAGACTCTTGAGAATCCCTTGGACTGCAAGGAGATCCAACCAGTCCATTCTGAAGGAGATCAGCCCTGGGATTTCTTTGGAAGGATTGATTCTAAAGCTGAAACTCCAGTACTTTGGCCACCTCATGCGAAGAGTTGACTCATTGGGAAAGACTCTGATGCTGGGAGGGATTGGGGGCAAGAGGAGAAGGGGACGATAGAGGATGAGATGGCTGGATGGCATCACTGACTCAATGGATATGAGTCTCAGTGAACTGTGGGAGTTGGTGATTGACAGGGAGGCCTGGCGTGCTGCGATTAATGGGGTTGCAAAGAGTCAGACATGACTGAGTGACTGATCTGATCTGAAAATGGACACCTTGGAAGAAATGGACAAATTCTTAGAAAAGTAAAACTTGCTAAACCTGAACCAGGAAGAAATAGAAAATCTTAACAGACCCATCACAAGCACAGAAATTGAAACTGTAATCACAAATCTTCCAGCAAACAAAAACCCAGGTCCAGACCACTTCACAGCTGAATTCTACCAAAAATTGAGAGAAGAGCTAACACCTATCCTGCTCAAACTCTTTCAGAAAATTGAAAAGGAAGATAAACTTCCAAACTCATTCTATGAGGCCACCATCACCCTAATACCAAAACCTGACAAAGATGCCACACACAAAAAAGAAAACTACAGGCCAATATCAGTGATGAACATAGGTGCAAAAATCCTTAACAGAATTTTAGCAATCAGAATCCAGCAACATATTAAAAGATCATACATCATGACCAAGTGGGCTTTATCCAGAGGATGCAAGGATTCTTCAATATCTGCAAAATAATCAATGTAATACACCACAGCAATAAATTGGAAAATAAAAGCCATATGATTATCATAATAGATGTAGAGAAATCCTTTGACAGAATTCAACATCCATTTATTATAAAAACTCTCCAGAAAGCAGGAATAGAAGGAACATACCTCTACATAATAAAAGCTATATATGGCAAACCCACATCAAACATTATCCTCAGTGGTGAAAAATTGAAAGCATTTCCCCTAAAGTCAGGAAGAAGACAAGGGTGCCCACTTTCACCACTACTATTCAACATAGTTTTAGAAGATTTGGCCACAGAAATCAGAGCATAAAAAAAAATAAAAGAATCCAGATTGGAAAAGAAGAAATCACTGTTTGCCAATGACATGATCCTCTACATAGAAATCTGTAAAGACTCCACCAGGAAATTACTAGAGCTAATCAATGAATATAGTAAAGCAGCAGGATATAAAATCAACACATAGAAATCCCTTGCATTCCTATACACTGAGAAATGAGAATGAGAAATTAAGGAAACAATTCAATTCACAATTGCAACGAAATGAATAAAACACTTAGGAATATATCTACCTAAAGAAACAAAAGACCTATATATAGAAAACTATAAAACAGTGGTGAAACAAATCAAACAGGACACTAATAGATGGAGAAATTTACTGTGTTCAAGGAATAGAAGAATCAATATAGTGAAAATGAGTATATTACTCAAAACAATCTATAGATTCAATACAATCCCTATCAAGATACCAAAGGTATTTTTCACAGAGGTAGAACAAATAATTTCATAATTTGTATGGAAACACAAAAAACCTCAAATAGCCAAAGCAATATTGAGAAAGAAGAATGGAACTGGAGGAATCAATGTGTCTGAAGTCAGGCCCTACTACGAAGCCACAGTCATCAAAACAGTATGGTATTGGCAAAAAGACAGAAATATAGATCTGTGGAACAAAATAGAAAGCCCAGAGACAAATCCATGCACCTATTGACAACTTATCCCTGACAAAGGAGGCAAGAATATACAGTGGAGAAAAGACAATATCTTTAACAAGTGGTGCTGGAAAAACTGGTCAACCACTTGTAAAAGAATGAAACTAGAACACTTTCTAACACCATACACAAAACTAAACTCAAAACGGATTAAAGATCTAAACATGACTAGAAACTATAAAACTCCTAGAAGAGAACATAGGCAAAACACTCTCTGACATAAATCACAGCAGGATCCTCTATGACCCACCTCCTAGAATATTGGAAATAAAAGCAAAAATAAATAAATGGGACCTAATTAAAATTAAAATATTTTGCACAACAAAGTAAACTATAAGCAAGGTGAAAAAACAGCCTTCAGAATGGGAGAAAATAATAGCAAATGAAGTAACTGACAAAGAATTAATCTCAAAAATATACAAGCAATTCCTGCAGCTCAGTTCCAGAAAAATAAACGACCCAATCAAAAAATGGACCAAAGATCTAAACAGACATTTCTCCAAAGAAGACATACAGATGGCTAACAAACACATGAAAAGATGCTCAACATCACTCATTATCAGAGAAATGCAAATCAAAACCACTATGAGGTACCATTTCATGCCAGTCAGAATGGCTGCCATCCAAAAGTCTACAAGCAATAAATGCTGGAGAGGGTGTGGAGAAAAGGGAACCCTCTTACACTGTTGGTGGGAATGCAAACTAGTACAGCCACTATGGAGAACAGTGTGGAGATTCCTTAAAAAACTGGAAATAGAATTGCCATATGAACCAGAAATCCCACTGCTGGGCGTACACACTGAGGAAACCAGAATTGAAAGAGACACGTGTACCCCAATGTTCATTGCAGCACTGTTTATAATAACCAGGACATGGAAGCAACCTAGATGTCCATCAGCAGACAGATGGATAATAAAACTGTGGTACATATACACAATGGAGTATTACTTAGCCATTAAAAAGAATACATTTGAATCAGCTCTTATGAGGTGGACGAAACTGTAGCCTATTACACAGAGTGAAGTAAGCCAGAAAGAAAAACACTAATACAGTATACTAACACATATATATGGAATTTAGAAAGATGGTAATGATAGCGCTGTATGTGAATCAGCAAAAGAGACACAGATGTATAGAGCAGTCTTATGGACTCTGTGGGAGAGGGCGAGGGTGGGATGATTTGGGAGAATTGTATTGAAACATGTATAATACCATATGTGAAAAGAAACGCCAGTACAGATTCAATGCACGATACAGGATGCTTGGGGCTGGTGCACTGGGATGACCCAGAGGGATGGTATGGGGAGGAAGGTGAGAGGGGGGTTCAGGATGGGGAACACGTGTACACCCGTGGCAGATTCATGTTGATGTATGACAAAACAAATACAATATTGTAAAGTAATTAGCCTGCAATTAATATAAATAAATTTATATTAAAGAAAAATCTTCTGACATGAAGTATGTTCTCAATGGTTCAAATACGGAAGCATGATACAAATATTCACTCATGAAATAGAAACTTCATACATTTCAAAAATGAAAATCTAGGTACAGTTTATCTTACCTGAAATTTGGTATATTTTATACTTCACACAGATTTCCTTGATCTACATAGGCAATACTATATTATTTCACATATGAATATATGAGTGCTGTTATTTCTGCACTAAATATATGTAATTCTCTATAAACCACATTTGAAAATCTAGGCACAGATTGTCCTGCATGATTTATGGAATACAGTCTATGAAAATCTGGATAACGGTTTTCCGATGGAAATATTGACTTCTTTATGTTACACTTATGAATATCTGTAAGCACATTTTCCTACACAATATATGGAATTCTCCATGTTAAACCTTTGAATATATGGACATTCATTTTCCAACATTTACTATTAAATGCTATCCAAAAAAAATATGAAAATATTAGCATGGCTTTTGTGGACATATATTTTCAAATGTGGAATACAAAATTCTGTATGTTTCATACGTGGCAATCAGTGTGCAGATTTTCTTAAATTAAATATGGAATCACATATATTGTACAGATGATAATTGGAAGAAAGACTTTTATTCTATATTGACATATGGGATTCTGTATATTTCATATATGAAAATCTTAATTGAGATTTTCTGACATAAGTATGTAATCTATATTTCACATTATAGAAATCAGGGAACCGATTTTCCTACATGAATTAGGATATCTCTACACTTCACAAATAGAAATCTGTGAACAGATTTTCATATAGGTCACATGAGATCTTTCACATTTAATATAAGAAAATCTCGGCCCAGATATTTATACAAAAATAAGGATATCTTTATGTTTCATATATGAAAATATGAGTGCCAACATTCCCATATGAAATATGGAATTCTCTTTGTATCATATTTGAAATAGGGCCATCCATTTTGTATGTATCTATATGAACATCTCTGCTCAAATTTTCCTAGAGGAATTGTGGAACATTATGTGTATCTCATTGGAAAACCTGAGAGTCAATTTCCCCACATGCATTCAGGAATTCTTTATATTTAAGATATCTATCAAATTCTGTGTACCAATTTTACTACATAAAACATGTAATTCTGTATATTTCAGATGCAAAAATCATTGTGATATTTTTACTCTATTAAAAATATAATTCTCTATATGTTACATATGAAAATCTCAATGCTGGTTTTACTACATGAAATGCTGAATTTTTGGTATTTCACTTTATTAAAATCTGTATGCAGAGTTTTTTTACATAAAATATGGAATTCTTTATACTTCCTATATGAAACCCTGAATAGTGATTTTCTTATATTAAATACGGGATACTCTACATTTCACACATGAACATCTAGGCATTGCTTTTCTTAAGATATGGAGATCCAATATGATATTGGTATTGCCCCTATTTCACAAGTGAAAATATCGGCACCACTGTTTCTTCATGAAATATGGAATATTTTGCATTTCTCATACATATATGAAGACAACGGTTTTCCACCATGAAATATGGAATTCCCTATATTCCCTATATCAAAATCTAGGCTGTAATGCTCCTTCATGGAAGTTGGACTTTGGTACAGTTCACATTTGAATCAGGATGGAGATTTTCCTATAACAAATATGGCAATCTCTATATTTTGTATGAACCAGTGGTTCTTCATGTACTGCCAATTGTTCCCTGTTTGCATTTGTGTCCCTGTCCCTTACACATGTGTGCTTGTGCTGCATATATGTGTGTGAGTGTGTGTGGGGGTGTATGCATGGTTTCTGCCCACTGCAGACACAGAGAAGAAGGTGACAGAACATGAGATGTGGAGCAACCAGAGGAGGAGGCACGAGGCATCCACAGACTAGGGGAGACTGGTCCATGCATCTCTGTGATGCTCCTGTCCAGGACAGGAATGAGGAAAGGATGACAGGTGACAACACTGGACAGTGACTCTGCAAATCTATAGTTACCTCAAGAGGCATAAACAATCTCACAATTTCTGCTGTGCTGTGTTTTTGTATCAGTAAGCAGTAGTGGGGGGGGGCGGTTTGCAGAGTCACCCAGAGGAAATAAATCAGGTAATGTGGAGATTTAAAACCACTGTCTGTGGAGCCCTCAGTCTGTGGTGTATTGGCTACCCTGTGGAAATGCTGGATGAGGCTAGGGCAGGACCCACGATTTTGAAGAGGCCAGGGTCCTTCAGAAAAAGGAAGAGGCTGGAAGGGGGAGGAATGGAATGAGAGTTGTCTTCACTGCAGATTGTTCCACACATGTGAGAAAGAGATCAGGGAAAGTCCTGGGCTAGTGCTGCCTAGGATCATCCTGTCAGCCAGCACACTCCCTCTCCAAGTGTGTTACATATTGGCACGATGTGAGAGAGATGACATGCTAAGCTAGGCTCTCAGAGTGAACCCCCAGGCATCCTAGGAGAGATGGGGTGTGAGCATGGAATCCATCTGGGCACTTCCAGCTACCTGGTAGTGCAGAAATGTGAGGAAAGCACAGGTGTGGGGTGTGTGTGAGTGCCCCACTGCCAGTGTCTGCCTGTGAGGGAGGGAACAGGGATGAAGCAAGGACGGAAGGGTGTTTGCATGCAGGGACCCTGGGACAGTGAGAGATAGGTTCCATTTCAGAGTCTGCTGTATTTAGGCTCCAGGCATTAGTGAATAGCAGTCATCTGGAAGACACCACATTGCTCATTTAAAGATGTCCTGGCATGAATTCCTTCCTTTTTCCGAGTGTGCTGCTGCACTCTGAATCCCTTGGCGAAAGGATAAGCAGGTAGAAAGCACTAGTAGGAAGTCAGTGACAATGGAAAGGAGACAAGAAACAGAATGGGGTGGATTCCCAGGCACAGAAGAGGGGGCGGGGCTACAGCCCCTTGGACACCCAGCTACAAAGATCTTTCTGTCCTTCTCAACTATAGCAGCATTCTTTCCCCAAAATTACCAGGGGCATGAGCACACCTTACTTTTTATGTAAGCTTTGGTTGACTGACGGGACTGCAGCATAAGCAGCTGCTACCTGCAGAGTTTGCCAGTTTAAAACATCACTCTTTATACTCTTCACAGAACTCTTGGATATCAGGACTATGCAAACGATGGCTTCAGTTGATCCATTGATGTTCCTGACCCCACAGGCCTGGGGATACAGCGTAGGCTGCAGTGTGTTCTCAACCTGGAGGCTGAACGAGAACAGCACCACTTTGAAAGGGCCTGTATACACTAAATGGGCAGACTTCAACGCCTGTGGCACCAGTGAGTTATGGCCCTTAATAGAGAGCTGTCCTTAGTGTCTCACTGACTGGCATTCAAGCACGTTTCAGGGAGTCCCCTCATGCCAGCTAGAGCATGCCCCTTTCTCCCCCTGTCCAAAGTGTGACCAAGCCACCATAGTCCTGTGCAGTGTTCATGTCCACCATGTGAGGGAGGGAGGGATGCCTGTCTCCTTCTGTGGTTCAGCACAGATTGCCTGTGTTTTCCTCTAAGTTTGAGAAAGCATTCCCCAGCTGTGTGAACTGACAAAGTCAGATAACCCGTGGGTGCAACTCACACTGAAGGAGAGCTTTGGCTTTATGCCTAGGTTAAGTGTCTTTTATGAGTGCTGGTGTCCAGAGAGTGGTAGAGGGCAGCAGCACCAGTCAGAGAGACAGAGACACACAGATACAAGCCCCTACTACACACAAAGAAAGATGGACAGATAAACAGTGCATGCCAGAAGCAGAGAGAGAGACACAGACACAGAGAGTTTTGTACCCTGTGGCTCTGGTGCCCCTGAGCAAAGGAGCTCAACTGTATCAAACTGGGTTTGTACCCACTCTCCTATCATCCAGACTGCATCAGCCTCTGTTCAATGAAGGAAACTATTCAGCCACATTGCCCTGCTGCCTTTCATGGGACACTTTATGAGAGCACCCAGAGGTTAAAGGTCCTGTGGAACACAGGAGTGTCCTTTTCGCATATGGAAGTGGGAATTCATGGTTTGAATTTCTGGAGGCCACGGAAGTGGCAGCTTGCACCTGGGGTTTGCCAGATGGAAGATAGGCAACGTGCCTGGAGACTGACACTCAAGGAAACAGGCATCACGTGGCTCACTGGAGCCCTGTAAGCCGAGGGGTGGTGGTGTGGGGAGGTGGAGAGGGGTGGGCCCGGGGGAAGGGTGTGGGGCTGGGCTGGAGGTGACTCCCTTTGGGCTAGGGTCCTGTCCATGGAGCGTGATGCCCACTACCCTCTCTGCCAATGACTGCAATTGGGCCCAGCAGCATGGGAGTGGTTCACAGCTCCAGCAGCCTCGAGGGCCCGTTAGCCTGGGCAATCCGGCTGGCCTACACACCTTGCTCCAGGTGGTCCCCCATTGCATTCTTCAGTCTCAGGGCACCTCCAGAAGGAGGCAGGTAGGGCCACTGGGTGACAGCAGCATTTGCATCGGATGTGAAGCCACCTGCTGTGCTGTCGTGTCCAACCCCTTCACAGCTACACCAGCTCGGGCCACAGCCAGGGACATGTCCAGAGTGAGATGCTGCCAGATGACGGTGGGAGCACCCTGGACTCTGGATCCTCTTAGCTGTGAGGCCAAGTTTTCAGGGGATGGAGGTTCTGGGTCCTGCCCTCATGGTGGGAACGTTGGGGACCTTGTAGGCACCAGGTGGCGCACCAAACAAGGAAGCAGTTCTCTTCAGTGTGGAGGTGAAGAAAGAGAGGTGAGGCCCTGGAAGAGGGAGAGATGGTGGGGATCAGGCAAGAGGTCAGGCTGCTGGTGGAGGAAGATAGCACAGAAGAGGTGGAGGTGGTGGTGGATGTGGAGCAGTAGCAGTTGTCCTCTCAGGAGCCAGAGGAGAAGCCAGAGGAGCAGAGCCAGGAACTGCAAGAACAGGAGCCCCAAGTGATCTACTGGCCCATGCTGGAGGGGCTGGAGTCACTGGCGGCCCCTTAGACAGTGAGTTTAGCTCTGGGAATGTGAAAGACCACAGGGCTTACGTTTGTATTGGGTGGAACAACCATCAGAGGACGGGTCACTTGGCTCAGAGATGCATCATCTTTCAGGGTATAGCAGGCTTCTTGGCCCAAGTTCTATCCTGATTGCTATTCCACAGAGTCAGCTGCTCAGGAGGAGGAGAAGGATCAAGAGCAGGAATAGAGGTGGGGGCAAGGGCACAGGCAAGGTGAGCGGTGGCCGAGGGAACTGGATGCTGGGGGTGTGGAGGTCCAAAGATAGAGCAGGAGCAGAATTCGGGCATGGCCAAAACACCTGTAGGTGTCTGAGATGTGGCTTTGGGTAACACCTTTTGGCCTGCATCTGAAGAGGAGCAGTACCCGGGGGTGGGGATTATATATCAGAAGTGACCAGAAACATTAGGCCAGAGTAGCATTCCCAGAGAGTTATTACTGAATTTGTGGATAATCCCTGGAAGCAACAGAGACGGTGCGAGTCCCACAACCACCCCTACCCGGTCAGGCAGAGCCCCTGTATTTGTTCCCACTGCTGCGGTGCAGAAGCAGGAGGTTTTCCACACCCAAGGTGGAGATGGAAGGGGCTGCTGTCTGGTACGCTGTGAGTGCCAGAGGACTTCAGACACATCCTTGTGAAGACAGGGAGCAGGTCAGAGAACCAGGGCTTTCTTGTTAAACACACAGAAAGACACACACACATACCCCCACACAACACACACACTTGCCCGCAGACAAGGTGTGCCAAAGGGACTGCAGTTCCTGACGTTTTAAGCAGTGAGATGCCACTACTCAGTGCCGGGAGCCAGCACGGGAGTCCCCATCCATGACAAGGTCATGTGGGAGAGTTCTGGTGGGCAAGGCGAGCCAGAACTTGAGGGGTGCCTCTCTGGGCCTGCCTGAGTATCTACCCCAAAACCTGAGCCTGTCTTAGTGCTTCATGACTTTCACCAACTCCTCTGACAGTCACAAGGGGCTATCCCCAACCCCTTTTATCTGTAAGAAAACAACTTAGATCTCTAGTTAATAAGTCTCCAGGGTATAATAAGGTGTGTTTCAATTGTGTTTCCCTCAGAAAGCTTTCTAACCTGCCTAACAGGTTTCCGGACTCCTACAGCTATGCATGTGATTGTTTATGGCCTCCCAATCATATGAAGCACAAGGAGACTTAGTTATTCTAACAATGCAGAGCCTCCCGCAGAGTTAGAAAATGTTAAAATAGAACCAATAGAAGAATTCTTTGTTGAGTTAATGCCTGCTGCCAAGTTTCCATATTTCTCACCCACTGTGTTCCTGGGAGTGTATTGATTAATATAGTGGATATATAAGAAATATAAGTAGAAACTTTAATGTTAATAATAACCTTAGACCCCTAAGCTAATAAATTCTTCCCTTAATTACCCCCATGACACTCTTGCCCTATTGGAATGCAATTCTGTCTAGCGCTTTCGGGGAGTGGTACTAAACTTTAAGAAAAGTCACCTTTGGAGAAAATAAGTTTTTTCTGGTTGACTAATTCTTATCAGAAGAAAAATGTTAGCAGGTCTCCTGACCAGAAGATGATGTAAATCACCCAAAGCCTTTGTATTTGATAAGTTTACAGAAGAAAAGCCTGGTTTCCATAATGATTAAGGTCTGCTGACCTCGCATGACTTTGCATGCCCAATTATCTTCTGTGTGCAACTTGAGGTATAAAAGTCCCTGCTGAAAATAAAGCTACAGACCCTGCTCACTAAGCTCGGTCTCCCCGTGTCGTTCTTTCTCATCTCCTTTTCTCTCCTTTTGTCTTTACTCTTTCTTCAGGACAAAGTAATTGGAGCGTGGGGATCTGCTGAGTCCATTTACTTGCCTGGGCTTCTGAGACCCACTCGAGAAGGTGGCTAAGGTGGGGCACCTTCCGTGATTCGAGAGAGCGCCTGCAGCCTCCGTGGTCAGTGCAAACCTGGTGTTATGGGTTATATTGATTTCCCCTGTAAACCGATTATAATTAGGCCTCTGATTCTCTCCACTGATGCTATCCTTTAAATCACCGACACCGTCATCCTGAGGGAATCCCTGGATCCAACCAGGGCTAGACCCCGGTAACTCAGCACACACCAGCCAGTCAGAGATCAGAAGTGGTCAGAAACAGACCCTCCCTTGGTGAATGCAGACAACTTCAGATGCCGAAGACCACAGGGGACCAAGAGCCGTGAGCATGTTTGATGTTATGGCACTGGATGGGGACATCGGTGAGGTGGGCAGGCAAGCATGAGTGCCCAGAGCACTTGCAGAGGTCTGTTCCAGTGTCCCTGTGAAAGGCTGTTGCTGAGCCGTGAAAGACACTGGGATTCGTGGCCTGGGGAGGAGAGGAATTCAATCCGGGGCCAGTGACAAGGTTTGATCACTCAGAGCTTTTGTGTAATCAAGTTTTATTAAAGTATAACAAAGAGAAAGATTCTTACATAGACATCAGAAGGGGGAAGAAAGAGTGCCCCCCAACTAGTCTTTAGCAGGAAGTTATATACCAACTAGCAGGCTGTTATTTAGAGAAAGGAAATGTCTCAACACTCAGAGAGTGGCACCAGGCCCCTCACCCACAACATGTATCTTGAGATAACATTGGCACAAGGTGAGTCATCCTGGGCCATAAAAGGATTGACAAGAATCTTGAAGAAAGGCAGGTTTCCAAGCAAATACATACTCTTAATAACATAGATTAGGAGAACAATTGTATGAGTAAACCATACTGGTTCGTTGGGGCATTCTCCGTTCTGAGTCTTAGGTGGAAGGGACTTCAAGACAGAGTCTAAGGGTAAATACATAGTTCTTTAACATAGTTTAAGAAAAACATTTCCATAAGAAAAACACATTGGTTATTTCAAGGTTTGAGGAAAGTTATGTTCAGGTGGATCCAGGTGTCGTCATGGCAACACAGCATTTTAAAAAAGCATCCTTTTAATTAAAAACACCAGTACAATATACTAACGCATATATATGGAATTTAGAAAGATGGTAACAATAACCCTGTGTACGAGACAGCAAAAGAGACACTGATGTATAGAACAGTCTTATGGACTCTGTGGGAGAGGGAGAGGGTTGGAAGATTTGGGAGAATGGCATTGAAACATGTAAAATATCATGTATGAAATGAGTTGCCAGTCCAGGTTCGATTCACGATACTGGATGCTTGGGGCTGGTGCACTGGGACGACCCAGAGGGATGGAATGGGGAGGGAGGAGGGAGGAGGGTTCAGGATGGGGAACACATGTATACCTGTGGCGGATTCATTTTGATATTTGGCAAAACTAATACAATTATGTAAAGTTTAAAAATAAAATAAAATTAAAAAAAATTTGTATAGAGAAGGGGAAAAAATATGACACTTGTATAGTTTGTTTCCTCCTGCTGCTTAAGAGAGAGATAAAAATGTCTGACACTTGCAGACTATTTCCTCCATTTGCGGGCCCTTAGCCTTCCTGCCCAGAGAAGGCAATGACACCCCACTCCAGTACACTTGCCTGGAAAATCCCATGGATTGAGGAGCCTGGTAGGCTGCAGTACAAGTTGTCACTGAGAGTCGGACATGACCAAATGACTTCCTACTTTCACTTTCTACTTTCATGCATTGGAGAAGGAACTGGCAACCCACTCCAGTACACTTGCCTGGAAAATCCCAGGGATAGGGGAGCCTGGTGGGCTGTCGTCTATGGGGTCACACAGAGTCAGACATGACTGACGCGACTTAGCAGCAGCAGCAGCAGCAGCCTTCCTGCCTCTTACCCTCTCACTTGTTCCTTCCCAGATTAGCTCTGTTGCTTGTGGCTCTACCCGGCCTGGCACGTGGCATGACTCGCTCTTTGACCTGCAGCGGATTGTGAACAAGGGCCAACTATCTGTCATGATAAGTGAACAGATTGAAGTCTTGCTTAGCTACATGATCGATTTGAAGGTCAGTGAGGGAGAATGAGGACAGGTGGGTAGGGGAGCTGGGCAGGGAAGTGGGGGATCATCTTATGAGGTGTGAGCACTTGGAGTGGAGAAGCAGAAGCTGTTGACGCCTGCCCTGCAGGCAAGCTACGGACCCTAGAAACTTGCACATTTCCCCTCCTCCTGGTCTTGGTAATTGCAGGAACTGAGGCATCCCTGGTCCCGCTGCATGCTGCTAAGTTACTTTTCGGAGCAAACCTTACTTCAGGAACACAGTCATCGTTAAGGAGTACTACCTTGAAATCATTGGTACAACCTGCCTCCCAGGGTGGTGTGGGTGGGTGGGGAAGGGAGTGGATGCTCCTACTGTGCAATTCTTCCCTGCCTCCCCTGTGTTCCTTCAGGATACATGCCGTGTTATTCCACTCCAGTCCACTGGTTCTGGGTTTATAAACGGGGAGCTCCAAGCCACAGGCTGGAAACCAGCAGCCTTAACTTCCTCAATTGGTTGTTGGATCACAACAGCCCAGGATCAAACAGGATGGCTGAGATGGGGTTGTTCTGGGCCTCTGCAGAATTGGTGATTTGTGTTGGAGCTTTTTGCTATTCATGAAGGTTTCGGGTCCAGGTGAGCTCCATGGTGACCTTGTTCATGTTGCCAGCAGATAATCACTGAAGACCTGTGGCTTGACCTCCTGCAGTACTTCCCAGGAAGGTAGATCCTGCCATGAGAGGTTACTGACAGAAATACAGGTTGTGAGGGGATCAAAGGTGGGCCCTGAAGGGACAGCCATGTAGAGGCTGGGACACTTTTCTTTCCCAAATGTCGATGCTCAGGCTCATGCAGACTGGATGTGGAGCCAGGATTTGGGTCATACTGGTAGCAAGTGACAAGCTTGGGGACTTCGTGTGTCCAAGTCTTGCTCAAAGAAGCTGTGATAACAAGATGACAGAGTCCTAGGTGATTCCAATAGAGACAGGGTCAATCAAGCACCTTTGTCAGAATTATCTTTCCCCAGGTTGAGCCACGCCCAGGCCTCCTGCTGCTCACTGAGTTTTAGATTCCCCTGGGCACTTAAGTCCCGACCTTCCTTCTGGAATGGACCACCAGTTGGAATGGGTTTCTCTTCTGTGTTCTTTCGCATTTTTGTGCTGACTTTTTGGTCTTCTGTGAATTTCCACATCCACCGATTGGCCTCTCACCACCACCACAAAGCCAGAAATGACTTAAGGCTGGCTGGTGATAATACTGAACAGCTGGGGAAAGAAATGGACAGGGATCCCAAAAGGGCAGGACACGGTGCCTACTGATGCCATCTCCCATATTGCTGGACACTGGCTTCTTCAGCTACTGAAACACCTGTGTTCGCTGTTTGTGTTTGTGTCACTGTGCCTTCCTCATGTGTGTTTACACAGATATGCTTAGGTCGCCTGTGTTTGCGTGTCTTTCTGTGTGTGTGCATGTGTCTGGCCCACATCAGACACAGAGAGGAAGGTGACAGAACATGACACTTGGAAGAATAAGAAGAGGAGGCACGAGGTATCCACAGGCTCGGGGAGACTGGTCAATGTATCTCTGTGGAGCCCCTGTCCAAAACAGGTTCGAGGAAAGGATGGCCAGTGACATCTCCGGACAGTAGTTCCACAAATCTACAATTACATCAAGAGACATAAACAAGCTCACAGTTTCTGCTCTGTTGACCCATTTTTTACTACCAGCCTTTTTCCATGACTGATCTCCTTAACTGGAAACAGCACACCCCTTCATACTCTGAAAAGCCCCAAGTGGTGATTGGTCTCTTAGAACCCATCTTCCAGACACAGCACCCTACCTGGGGAGACTGCCTGCAGTATCTCATCACCCTATTCAATACAGAGGAATGCCAATGTGTTATGACAAAGGATATAAAATGGCTCCAGGCCAAAGCCCCAGGGGGCCAATAAGATGTGGAAAACTGGGCTTGGGAGAATTTCCCAGAGGAAGACCCTCACTGGTACCCCAATACTGAGGGGGGAAGAAACCAGTTGGAGAGATATCCACAGGCCTTCTCTCCTACAGCGGGTAAAAGATGGGGCTAAGAAGCCTGCTAACCTGGCTAAGACCACTGAGGTACTACATGAACCAGATGAAAGCCTGGCCAATTTCTGCAAAAGGCTGTGTGAGGCCTTCTGGGTTTTCACAGGTTTTGATCCTGAAACCACTGAAAATCAATGTATGATAAATTCAGCCTTTGACGGATAGGCCCAATCAGACATCTGGAAAAAAAAAAAATTACAGAAGTTAACAGGTTTGCAGGTAAAAATGCCACAGAACTGCCTTGCCAACAAAGTCGTTGTCAATCACAACTAAACAGCAAAAAGTGGATGAAGCAAAAAGTTGCATTCTTGACAGCTACCCTGTCAAACTGTGCACCCCCAGTCAGACCACACAAGGGGTCCAGATCCGAAAAGAACAATTCCCTTCAGCCACGATCAGTGTGCCTTTTGCAAGGAAAAGGGACACTGGAGAAATGAGTACCCCAGTCTCCCTGGGAAGTAAACCAAAGCAGCAGGCCCACCAAGCCAGTATCAACCCAAGCCACCCGGCACTAATCTTATTGGGCTAGCTCAAGCAGAATCCAACTAGAGGGGACTGAACTCTCCCCAAATGGATCCCCGAGAGCCCATGGTCAGAATACAAGTAGGGGGCCATCCAATGGACTTTATGGTGGACACTGGCACTGAACATCCCATGGTCACCCAGGAGATAGTCCTTTTATCAGGAAAAGAAACTATCATATCATCGGGGGCACAGGGCCCAGACCCACAGGCACCCAGACCCGCAGGCCATTTTGCAGTCCTTGACAATCCCGACTGGGGGGCCATGAGGTAGAGCACAAATTCCTCCACTTGCCCAACTGCCCTATTCCCTTGATGGGAAGAGACTTGCTTGCTAAGATGGGGGCCCAGATTTCCTTTTCTGCTGATGGATAACCTCTCCTAAATCTAGCAGGCCCACCCTTCTCCTTGATTATGACTCTTGCTGTAAGGTGAGAAGAAGAATGGCGCTTGTTTTCCTCCCTTCCAGGAGAAGGGACCATTCCTCCTGAATCAGAGACTGAGTACCCACCAGTTTCAGCCGAGGAAAATGCTCTGGGCCTGGCAAAACCCCTTGGTCCCATCCTGATTGATCTGAAACCAGGAGCTCAGCCTGTACAACTACAACAGTATCCGATTCCCCAGTAGGCCTGGCTGGGAATTCAGGCTTATTTAGATAGACTACTCCAACATGGACTTCTGATGAAATGCCAGTCACCCTGGAACATCCCACTACTACCCATGAAGAAGCCAGGGAAACATGACTACCATCCAGATCAGGACTTAAGAGCTGAAAACGAGGCAACAATTACTCTGCACCCAGCAGTGCCTAAACCATACACCCTACTAGGACTGAACCCTTCCACAGCTGAATAGTTTACTTGCTCGCACTTGAAAGATGCCTGCTTCTGCCTCCAGCTTGCACCTGTCAGCCAATCACCATTTGCCCCTGAATGGGAAAAACCACACATGGGAAACAAGGAACAACTCTCTTGGTTGAGGCCTCCTCAGGGTTTCACAAACTCCCCTACTCTCTTCAGCAGAGCATTGGTCACTGACTTCGTGCAATTTCCTGGACAGGAGTTAGACTGTGTCCCGCTGAAATAGGTCATTGAGCACAACACAGGCTCGATGCCTAGAAGGAACAAAGGCCCTCATCTCCTTGTTAATGGAAGCTGGGTACCGGGTATCAAAGAAAAATGCACAAATCTGTAAAAGACAAGTCAAATATTTAGGTTTTAACATCATCTGGGGCCAGCGAATGCTGGGAACTGAAAGAAAACAAGCAGCTTGTGCCAATGCTACCCCTACCACTCACCAGAAGGTCCACGAGCTCCTGTTAGCAGCAGGATTCTGCAGGATATGGATCCTGGGATTTTCAGACATGGCCAGACCCCCTATATGAGGCCCTGAAAGGAAAAGAAAAGGCTCCCTTTGAATGGGAGCCAAGAGGTAGCATTTCAAACAATTAAGGCTGAAGTTTCTGATTCCTCAGCCCTAGAGCTTCCCAATATAACCAGAGCGTTCAATTTCTGTGGTCATGAAAAGTACAAAATGGCCTTGGGAGTCTTGACACAAAAATTCATGCCTTGGCAAATGCCAGCGTCCACTTGTCTAAATAGAATGCCACCCTACCTCTGAGCAATAGCAGCCACTACCTTGCTAGTGAGGGAGGCTGACAAATTAATGTTGCAGCAAAACCTAAATGAGTCATACACTCAGTTGTAACCCTAATGGAGAGTAGAGGCCACCACTGGCTCACACACGCACTGATGACTCAGTATCAAGTTCACAAGTTACTATGTTAACATCCACGGGTTAAACTGCAAGTTGTACAAACTCTAAAACTAGCTATCTTCCTACAGAGAAGCAGGGCCCTTGGAACACCATTGCTTGGAATTACTAGATGAAGTACTTTCTAATACACCAGACCTTACTGGAAATCCACTCCACAACCCAGGCCTGGTCCTATATACTGATGATAGCAGCCACATGCAAAACAGGAAGAAGATGGCTATGTATGCTGTAGTGCCTGATTCTGAATTGGAGGAAGGAGAGGCGCTTCCTCAAGGATGGTCAGTGCAGAGAGTGGAGTTATGGGCATTAATCAGGGCCCTGGAACTCAGCTGAGAGCAGCGAGTCAATACCTATATAGACTTCCGGTATGCTTTCACTACTCTACATGTCTACGGAGCCTTATACAAGGAAAGAGGACTACTTACAGCAGGAGCGAAAGGGATCAAACTTCAAGTCAAAATCTTGAAACTTCTGGAAGTAGTATGGGAACCAAAGGAAGTGGCAGTTGTCCACTGCAAAGGCCACCAGAAGGGAGGTGACCCGGTGGCCAAGGGGAACCGTCACACTGATGCAGCCACCAAGGAGGCTGCCCAGGGACAGCCTCCAGACAAATCAAAAGTCCTGCTAGCCCTGGAGATACCAGCTTACCCCAGGAACTTTCCCAAGGAGGAAAAATGGATAAAAACAGAAGGGAGAAACAAGGCCAAGATGCGATGGTGGCTCATACAAGACCACAAGTCTATGTTCCGGCACAACTTGCCTACAAGCTGTTGCACCAGCAACATGAACTGACCCATGTGAGCAAGACAGCCTTAGAGACTTTGCTAGGCCCATACCTTGCTCACCTCCCCGCACTCTGTTCTTCTGTCTCCCAGCAATGTGTTACCTGTTTACAAAATAATGCTCACCAGGGGCCTAGTAGGTCAGCAGGGACACCACATTGTGGACTATCCCCCTTTAAGGATATGGAAGCAGGTTTCACTGAAATCACCCCAAATCAAGATTTAGATACCTTGTAGTTTTTATCTTCACCTTTTAAGGCTTGGTGGAAACCTTTCCTACCCGAACTGAAAAAGCAAGACAAGTAACCAAGGCATGCTTGAAAGACATTGTCCTCAGATATGGAATGCCTCTGACCATAGGGTCAGACAAGGGACTGGCATTTGTAGCTGACACAGAAAAACAGGTGGCAAAGTCATGGAAAACCCAGTGGAAATTGCATACTGCCTACCATCCCCAGAGCTCAGGGAAAGTAAAATGCATGGATCGAACCCTCAAACAAACTCTAGCAAAACTATGCCAGGAGACCAGCTTATCTTGGTTAGGCATGTTGCCTGCAGCCCTCTTAAAAGTGAGGAGTTTGCCCCGGGCAGGGATAGGGTTTTCGCCATTTGAAATCCTGTATGGACGACCACCCTCGCTAGTCTACTTAAGGGGAGACACCAGAGAACTGGGGAACTTGGGCTTACATAGGCAGCTACAAGGTTTAGGACACACAATCTCTCAAATACATCCATGGATAATTGATAGAATACCCATTTCCTTAGGCATAACAGTACATCCTCACCAACCAGGGGACTGAGTATGGGTAAAGGATTGCAAAAAAGAGCCTTTAAAACACATGTGGAAAGGACCCTATTCTTTAAACTGATCTCAAGGTGGCAGGAATAGACGCTTGGATCCATTACTCCAGAGTCCAACCTGCAAGGCTGACTGAGAGCCAAGAGAAGTGGGAAACGACCCTTAGTCTGGAGGAACCCCTGTTCCTGACCTTGCAGAGAAGGAAACAACCACCCCCAAAGCCCCACTCTGGCCACACTGGAAGCTGGTCAATAAAAGCACGGCTGAAGCTTGAGGAATCAACAGAACTGACAAAAGGCAGATGTATTAGTTAATAATTGGTCTGAGACTCCCCCTATTCATCTTATTTGGAATAGGGCTTTACTCTCTCCCCAAGTGTGGACTTGTATCCAAAAACTCTCTCTCTGCTTTGCCTATTTATTCATAGTTGTTTTTTTGGAGTCTCCTCTTACTGTGATCAACTTAAGTTGAAAACAGCGTATTTTTGTCTTACAGTTCTGTTAAGTTGTAAAATCCCCTCCTCATCTGAGAGCCAGGGTGATTGTTCTGAATGTATGGGGTCTTTTTACCATGAGGGTAAATGGGCCCAAGGATTCACTGACTATAGATACAAACCAACCACATGATATAGTTCAGATTTCCCATGCACTAGCGAAGAGAAGCATTACTGGGAGGGAGAAATTAGCACCCACACAGTGAATGGCCTAGCGTGCTATGGCACCCCAAGACAGATGGCCTTCTGGATTTGACAGACTCATTTTGGGATGTCAGACAGGTTTGGTGGGGAGGGGGCAAGACCAGGCTAGGAGAGAACCACCTCAAGAGGTGGTTAATCAGTTAAAGGCCCAAGTAACCAAGCCAGACTCAATGGCATCAGGTCCAAAGACAGGGTCTTCTGGACTGTACAACCAGCTTTGAGCCTCCCTCAAAGATAAGTTAGAAATGCCCACTATTAGTAATAATCCTTTTATCCATCTAGCCGAGGAGATGGCCCTGGAATTAAATGTCACTAGCTGCTGGGTTTGTGGAGGTTCTCTGATGTTTAAAACATGGCCCTGGGAGTGTACTGGATCGGATGCCTTTCTGCTATTCCAATGGAATCGAACAATTAGCAGGTGGGCAGGGTGTCCTATTCAGAGTTGGGCCCTGTCCAAGGAAACAGTAGGCAAAGAATGCCTCAGCCGAGAAGAGATAAATGATACCTGGGTCAGAGAAACAAAATGCAGAAGATCCTTGTTCAATAATATTACCTGTAAGAATCTTCCATGGTGGCCAGGGGCCCCAACCTGGTATTGGGCTCCCAACAAAGGAGGGAATGGAATTCACACTTGCACTCCCTTCAACTCCACTTCTGGGATTCTAGGGCAAAACTGTACAGGAAATCAACCTGATATGAATCCTTTCTTGCAATCCCAGGCATTAGCCCATATTGGAAACATCTTTACCGCACAAACCCAGACTTATGGCAGCCCTGAGAGGGACTTTTTGGAATTGTGGGAGAAGGGCCTACTCAGGGCTTCCATCTAGATGTGGAGGAACGTGCACCATAGGGATAATTCAGTCAGGTTTCTTTCTCTTACCCAACAGCAGGGGATACGCTGGTGTTCCCAATTTGTGATAACCTGAGACACAGAGAAAAATGATTCCTCAAGCTAGGGGAAAAAAAAAAAACTGGGGCAACGATGGGGGTTGGATACAGGACCCCCATTTACACGCTCAACTGAATAATCTGACTGCATGCAGTAATTGAAATAACTAATGAAATTGCAACTGCATTGGAACTGTCATTACAACAAACATCTTAGATGAGGACTGCCATCTATCAATATCAAACAGTGGAGGAAAGAGAAGCTCTTTGGAAATTCAACCAAACTGACTGGTGTATCCAAATAGATGGCAATGGAAAAGTTCTGACAGACATAGCTAAAAATTTCGGGAAGATTGCCCATGTTCTGGTTCAGAGAATGTTTCTGGTTAAGACGATGATTGGGATTGTTGTAGTCATACTCACCAATGTTTGCTTATTCCCTGCTTCATACCCGTCCTAATCAAAAACATAACAGGGTTCATTCATAGAAACAGCTGTTGAATTGAGAACAGCCAACAAGCTGTTGCTTTTAAAGGGTTACCAGCCAGTTCTGGATGATGATGTTCTGATAGCTGCAGATGCACCCTAAACATCAAGAAAGGGGAATGAGATAGAAACCAGATCAAAATCCCCAATTAAAGTAACAACCTTTTGCTTTCCCTCCCTTTATCTTGTGTTAACAGCTGCTGCTCATCAATCACCACTTCCGCATCTGATCGCTTGCTTGCTGGTTACCTCCTCTCCTCAGGAACTAGGCCCTATCTGAGCTGTTCAAGTGGGAAATTTATGGTGTATAAAAGATACCCAGAACAAAGGCCGGGCACTCAGTCATTGGAGGCGACTCCACTGAGCCCACTCTAGTGCTGAATAGACTCAACTGTTCTGCATCTTTGAGTGTGGCTTGTCTCTTTCTGATGCCACAGAGTCTATAACAACACTGCTATGTCAATCAACCAACTCATGGCCTACTTTCCCATGGCCTTTCTTTATTTCAAACAGTCCTCAGACACTTGGCTTCTCTGTGATTTTGCATTCTATTTGCCTTTTTTTTTTTTTGAGAGACTCTTGCATGGCAGGAGGAATTACTATAAACTGGGCCATATTTAGTGGTAGGAAGTCATGTAGCACAATTGGTACAGCTGGAAAAGTGAGAGGAAAGTCCCCATACAAACATGTAGCTTCCAAGTTAGTGCTATCTTCTGGTTGTACAAGTAGAGAAGTAGTCAACGAGAAAGAAAATGAAATCCCAGATACCTGGTTATCTCAATATGATCTTTAAATATGCTTAAGGGAATAGTCTATATATAGGTGAACCTCGACTCCAGCTCTATTAAGTATCCACACTGTTTGAACAAGTGCGACTGAGAAAGTCTCCTTTAAGTCACCGCCCCCCTTCCCCCAAATAATATCTCCTGAATTTCTAAGCCATTGCACTGAAGTTGGTCTAGTTGAGTATGATGAGGCATTATGATTGTTAAAGCTCATTGAGGCCAGAGACCACGTTGTTTATTACATTTTGAAATGTGTCCCCAAGGCTTGCAGGCAGGTCTGGAACATCTCCCACCACCCCAAAAAGCCAGATCCTAGCTTTGAAATCTCCCCTTCATTCTCTGGACCATCTTTCCTCCATCTTATCACCAACTGTAGCATTCTGTGTTCACTGCCCTGGAAAGATGCTCTGTTCTTGCAATCTTCAATGTCTTCCACGAGTGCCTGCCCATTGTCCATATTTAGAACTGTCTGTTGATGGAATGAAAACATTTGAATAATAAAAGTTAGAGGCTACAGACAGGCTTGCACAGGAACTTCTTTATTAAGTTCCACAGAGGGACCCTGCACTGCCTTGTGGCTGAGTTGAGTATTATTTGTGATTTGAATCCTATCGACTGGATCATCTGGAAGATGAATAGTTTCCCTCTGAAAGTGGCACAAAAGACTTTCACGTGACTTCACTCTCGGTGCACATCTTCTCCTCAATATCCTGTACCTGGTACTCATACATATAAATATTCTCAGTTGATCAAGCATTTGGCCTGATGTGCTGCACTACAGTGTCTGTCTACTAGGCTTGGCTAAGATGGAAGTCGAGAGATCTTATTGGCACAATATCTCGATTTTGTAGAGGACTTGAAGTCTTTAAGTGAAGAACTTGTGACGTAGCCCTGGCATGGCTGCAGGTGTTAATGCTGAGGTTGCCTGGAACTCTTGTTTTCCTGCTCTTACAACCCTTTTTGGGATTGAGGACCTGTCACATCTCCATGGGTTGGAGCCCATCAGTTTGGACTGGATTGCATTCCTTTTTTTTCAGATATATACTTTGCAAGTAGGAATGGTGGTCTCTTGGGGTTCTCAGGAAACCAGAAGACTGCTGATAAGAGTGACAGCCATAGACTACAAATTCTGCCATGGAGAAGGTAACACTAACACACCTGGCTAACACTCTGGGAGAAAAGCCCAGGCAGTTTCACCAGTTTGGGAGGACTTGTGACCCTCTAGGCTTCCCGATGGCTATTAGAGTCTAGTGCCTTGGTTAGGGGAGGTTTAGGGAAGCATGGTTGCCATGACATCACGACTCTGTGACATTACTAAAGCTATAAGCAGAATGCCTTGGTCACTTCCCTTTGCCTCTAACAGATGAAAGGAGAGGACTGTATCTATTTTTAAAAGCGGGGATGCCTTCATGATAGGCTTATTTTCTTCTACCACTTACTGTAAATGATGCTCATTCTAGTGCTTCCTAGGCCAATTTTACCCATGAAATAGAAATAAGGTCTAGCCCAGTTGAATCTCTAAAGAAACTGTGAAAACTCTCAGGGAGAGTTAAGTACCTGTGAGGATCATCAATTTATGTGTTAGAGATTCCTTACCAGTTTCCTTTCCATGAGAACGTAGGTAAGAAAAGGTGGCCTCATTTGAAACTCAAACCCACTTTTCAAGAGGAAGTGGGTGTATTGGTTTTCTAGGGTTGCCAGATCAATGAGAACCATACCAGGTAGCTTTAAAAATGTTTTCTCAAGCTGCTGGGGGATCAAATCAATAATCAAAGGTCAGGAGATCTGTTCTGTTCTGGACTGTGTCAGTCCAGAATTTTCTGGCTTTATCTTCACACAGTAATGTCTCTGTGTTGTCTGTGACTGATCTCCTTTTCTTATAAAGAATCAGTCATATTAACCAAACTTACTATTTAGAGGCCCTATTTCCAAATAGGGTCAGAAGAAAAGACAATCTACTCACATTTTGACTAAATATAATGTACAGAGAGTTATGTCTTCAGCATACAAATTTTGAGAGGATACAATTTATTCACAATACTGATTTTCTTCTCTCAACTTGGTACTGCTATATATTCATCATCTCCCAAAGCTCACCCCACTAACCAGGTCGCCCAAACCCAGAAAGCAGCTGGTAAAGAAAAAACGGGTTGTTTGGGAGTAATACAGATGAAAACAAAATTCAAAATTTCTTATCAATCTAGAAATCCTCTCCACAAAGACATAATGGATGGGAAACATTTGTATTATTGAATAAGTATTAAACCATAATGTGATGCACATGATAAGCAAACTACTAAAAAACTGCAAAGAGAAAAGAGATCTATTAAATATGTATCCTAGCAAACTGTTGACTACACTAAAGCATTTGACTGTGTGGGTCGCAACAAACTGTGGCAAATTGTTAAAGACATGGAAATACCAGAGCACCTTACCTGCCGCCTGAGACGTCTGTATGAAGGTTAAGAAGCAATAGTTAGAACCAAACACGAAACAACGGACTGGTTCAAATTGGGAAAGGAGTATGTCAAGCTTACATAGTGTCATCTTGCTTATTTAACTTATATGCAGATTACATCATGGGAAATGCAGCACTGGATGACATACTTGCTGGAATCAAGACTGCAGGAAGACATATCAATAATCTCAGATATGCAGATGACAACAACCTAATGCCAGAAGAAAAAGAGAAACTAAAGAGCCTCTATTTGAAAGTGAAAGAGGAGACTGAAAAAAGCTGACTTAAAACTCGACATTCAAAAAATTAAGATCACAGCATTCGGTCCCATGACTTCCTGGCAATAGATGTGGAAACAAAGGAAACAGTGACAGACTTTATTTTCTTGGGCTCCAAAACCACTGCGGAAGGTGACTGCAGGCATGAAATTAACACGGTTTGCTGTCTTGAAGAAATTCTATGGCACACCTAAACAGCATGTTAAAAAAACAGACCCATTATTTACTGAAAATTTTCTGTATAGTCAATGCTATGGTTTTTGCAGTAGTCATGTATGGATGTGAGAGTTGGACCATAAGTAATGCTGAGTGACAAATAATTGATGCTTTTGAACCGTGGTGTTGCAGAAGACTCTTGAGAGTCTCTTGGACAGCAAGGTGATAAAACCAATCATTCCTAAAGGAAATCAGTTCTGAATAGTCATTGGGAGGACTGATGCTGAGGCTGAAGTGCCAATACTTTAGCCATCTGATGTGAAGAGCCGACTAATTAGAAATGACACTGATGCTGAGAAAGATCGAAGGCAGAAGAAGAAAGGGATGATAGAGGGAGAGATGGTTGAATGGCATCACCAACTCAGTGGACATAAATTTGAGCAAGCTCTGGGAGATGAAGAATTATAGGGAAGCCTGGCATGCTGCAGTCCATGGGGTCACAAAGATTCGGACACGACGATGTGACTGATGTGATTCTAGCAAGCAGAGTTTATTACAAAATTTTCAAAATAATAAGCAGTCCTCAACTAAGACCTGATTAAAACATGTGTCACAGTGATTTGGTCTTAAATTTACATAGTAATTGGGGTAACCATCATTGTTTGCTAATTTGTTTCTCCAGAAGAATGATAAACTTCACATACTTTTATGATTGAATGTGGCTTTGGAATAAGGCATGTGCTCAGATAGTCTGTTACCCTTCACAGAATTGAGAGATAATTGCTACTATTAACAACTGAGAGATAAGTCTCTACTATGAACAAATGCCCATGTACCCATGGGCAAACGACTTCAATATTCTTGCCTTGAGAACCCCAAGAACAGTATGAAAAGGCAAAATGATAGGACACTGAAAGATGAACTCCCCAGGGCGGGAAGTGCCCAATATGCTACTGGAAATCAGTGGAGAAATAACTCCAGAAAGAATGAAGAGACAGAGCCAAAGCAAAAGCAACACACAGTTGTGGATATGACTGGTGATGGAAGCAAGGCCTGATGCTGTAAAGGGCAATATTGTATAGCAATCTGGAATGTTATGTCCATGAATCAAGGAAAATTGGAAGTGGTCAAACAGGAGATGGCAAGAGTGAACGTCGATATTATAGGAATCAGTGCACTAAAATGGATGGGAATGGGTGAATTTAACTCAGATGACCATTATATCTCCTACTGTGGGCAGGAATCCCTTAGAAGAAATGTAGTAGCCATCATACTCAACAAAAGAGTCCAAAATACAATACTTGGATGCAATCTCAAAAACAAAAGAATAATCTCTGTTTGTTTCCAAGGCAAACCATTCAATATCACGGTAATCCAAGCCTATGCCCTGACCAGTAATGCTGGAGAAGCTGAAGTTGAATGGTTCTATGAAGAACTACAAGACCTTTCAGAACAAACACCCAAAAAAGATGTCCTTTTCATTATATGGGACTGGAATGCAAAAGTAGGAAGTCAAGAAACAACCAGAGTGACAGGCAAATTTGGCCTTGGAGTACAGAATGAAGCAGGACAAAGGCTAATAGAGTTTTGCCAAAAGAATGCACTGATCATAGCAAACACCCTCTTCCAACAACACAGGAGAAGACTCTACACATGGACATCACCAGATTTGCAACACCAAAATCAGATTGGTTATATTCTTTGCAGGCAGAAATGGAGAAGCTCTATACGGTCAGTAAAAACAAAACTGGGAGCTGACTGTGGTTCATATCATGAACTCTTTATTGCCAACTTCAGACTTAAACTGAAGAAAGTAGGGAAAACCATTAGACCATTAAGGTATGACCTTAATCAAATGCCTTATGACTACACAGTGGAAGTGAGAAATAGATTTAAGGGCCTAGATCTGATAGAGTGCCTGATGAACTATGAATGGAGGTTTGTGACATTGTTCCAGAGAAAGGAATCAAGACCATCCCCAAGAAAAAGAAATACAAAAAAGCAAAATGGCTGTCTGAGGAGGCCTTATAAATAGCTGTGAAAAGAAGGGAAGCAAAAAAGAAAGGAGCAAAGGAAAGATATACGCATTTGAATGCAGAGTTTAAAAGAACAGCAAGGAGAAATAAGAAAGCCTTCCTCAGCAATCAATGCAAAGAAATGGAGGAAAACAATAGAATGGGAAAGACTTGAGATCTCTTCAAGAAAATTAGAGATACCAAGGGAATATTTCATGCAAAGATGGGCTCAATGGTGCAGACCAAACAGAAGCAGAAGGTATTAAAAATAGGTGGCAAGAATACACAGAAGAACTGTACAAAAAAGAGCTTCAAAACCCGGATAATCACAAGGGTGTGATCACTCACCTAGAGCCAGACATCCTGGAATGTGAAGTCAAGTGGGCCTTCAGATCAGATCAGATCAGTCACTCAGTCGTGTCCGACTCTTTGTGACCCCATGAATCGCAGCACTAAAGGCCTCCCTGTCCATCACCAACTACCAGAGTTCACTGAGACTCATGTCCATTGAATCAGTGATGCCATCCAGCCATCTCATCCTCTGTTGTCCCCTTCTCCTTCTGCCCCCAATCCCTCCCCGCATCAGAGTCTTTCCCAATGAGTCAACTCTTCGCATGAGGTGACCAAAGTACTGGAGTTACAGCTTTAGTATCATTCCTTCCAAAGAAATCCCAGGGCTGATCTTCAGAATGGACTGGTTGGATCTCCTTGCAGTCCAAGGGACTCTCAAGAGTGTTCTCCAACACCACAGTTCAAAAGCATCAATTCTTCGGTGCTCAGCCTTCTTCACAGTCCAACTCTCACATCCATACATGACCACAGGAAAAACCATAGCCTTGACTAAATGAAACTTTGTTGGCAAAGTAATGTCTCTGCTTTTCAGTATGCTGTCTATGTTGGTCATAACTTTCCTTCCAAGGAGCAAGCGTCTTTTAATTTCATGGCTGCAGTCACCATCTGTAGTGATCTTGGAGCCCAGAAAAATAAAGTCTGACACTGTTTCCACTGTTTCCCCATCTATTTCCCATGAAGTGGTGGGACCGGGTGCCATGATCTTCGTTTTGTGAATGTTGAGCTTTAAGCCAACTTTTTCACTCTCCACTTTCACTTTCATCAAGAGGCTTTTTAGTTTCCCTTGACTTTCTGCCATAAGGGTGGTGTCATTTGCATATCTGAGGTTATTGATCTTTCTCCCGGAAATCTTGATTCCAGATTGTGTTTCTTCCAGTCCAGCATTTCTCATGATGTTCTCTGCATATAAGTTAAATAAACAGGGTGACAATATACAGCCTTGACGAACCCCTTTTCCTGTTTGGAACCAGTCTGTTGTTCCATGTCCAGTTCTAACTGTTGCTTCCTGGCCTGCATACAGATTTCTCAAGAGGCAGATCAGGTGGTCTGGGATTCCCATCTCTTTCAGAATTTTCCACAGTTTATTGTGATCCATACAGTCAAAGGCTTTGGCATAGTCAATAAAGCAGAAATAGATGTTTTTCTGGAACTCTCTTGCTTTTTACATGATCCAGCAGATGTTGGCAATTTGATCTCTGGTTCCTCTGCCTTTTCTAAAACCAGCTTGAACATCAGGAAGTTCATGGTTCACATATTGTTAAGCCTGGCTTGGAGAATTTTGAGCATTACTTTACTAGCGTGTGAGATGAGTGCAATTGTGTGGTAGTTTCAGCATTCTTTGGCATTGCCTTTCTTTGGGACTGGAATGAAAACTGACCTTTTCCAGTCCTGTGGCCACTGCTGTGTTTTCCAATTGCTGGCATATTGAGTGCAGCACTTTCACAGCATCATCTTTCAGGATTTGAAATAGCTCAACCGGAATTCCATCACCTCCACTAGCTTTGTTTGTAGTGATGCTTTCTAAGGCTTACTTGACTTTACATTCCAGGATGTCTGGCTCTCGGTCAGTGATCACACCATCGTGATTATCTGGGTCGTGAAGATCTTTTTTGTACAATTCTTGTGTGTATTCTTGCCATCTCTTCTTAATATCTTCTGCTTCTGTTAGGTCCATACCATTTCTGTCCTTTATCGAGCTCATCTTTGCATGAAATGTTCCTTTGGTATCTCTGATTTTCTTGAAGAGATCCCTAGTCTTTCCCATTCTGTTGTTTTCCTCTATTTCTTTGTATTGATCACTGAAGAAGGCTTTCTTATCTCTTCTTGCTATCCTTTGGAACTCTGCATTCAGATGTTTATATCTTTCCTTTTCTCCTTTGCTTTTCACTTCTCTTCTTTTCACAGCTATTTGTAAGGCCTCCCCAGACAGACATTTTGCTTTTTTGCATTTCTTTTCCATGGGGATGGTCTTGATCCCTGTCTCCTGTACAATGTCACGAACCTCATTTCATAGTTCATCAGATCTAGGCCCTTAAATCTATTTCTCACTTCCACTGTATAATCATAAGGGATTTGATTTAGGTCATACCTGAATGGTCTAGTGGTTTTCTCTACTTTCTTCAATTTAAATCTGAATTTGGCAATAAGGTGTTCATGGTCTGAGCCACAGTCAGCTCCTGGTCTTGTTTTTGCTGACTGTATAGAGCTTCTCAATCTTTGGCTGCAAAGACTATAATCAATCTGATTTTGGTGTTGACCATCTGGTGATGTCCATGTATAGAGTCTTCTCTTGTGTTTTTGGAAGAGAGTTTTTGTTATGACCAGTGCATTTTCTTGGCAAAACTCTATTAGTCTTTGCCCTGCTTCATTCCGTATTCCAAGGCCAAATTTGCCTGTTACTCCAGGTGTTTCTTGACTTCCTACTTTTGCATTCCAGTCCCCTATAATGAAAAGGACATCTTTTTTGGGTGTTAGTTAGGGAACATCATTTCGAAGGAAGCTAGTGGTGGTGATGGAATTTCAGTTGAGCTATTTCAAATCCTGAAAGATAATGCTGTGAAAGTGCTGCACTCAATATGCCAGCAAATTTGGAAAACTCATCAGTGGCCACAGGACTGGAAAAGGTCAGTTTTCATTTCAGTCCCAAAGAAAGGCAATGCAAAAGAATGCTTAAACTACCACACAATAGCACTCATCTCACATGCTAGTAAAGTAATGCTTAAAATTCTCCAAGCCAGGCTTCAGCAATACGTTAACCTTGAACTCCTGATGTTCAAGCTGGTTTTAGAAAAGGCAGAGAAGCCAGAGATCAAATTGACAACATCCGCTGGATCATCCGAAAAGCAAGAGAGTTCCAGAAAAACACCTATTTCTGCTTTATTGACTATGCCAAAGCCTTTAACTCTGTGGGTCACAATAAACTTTGGAAAATTCTGAAAGATATAGGAATACCAGACCACCTGTCCTGCCTCTTGAGAAACCTGTATGCTGGTCAGAAATCAACAGTTAGAACTGGACATGGAACAACAGACTGGTTCCAAATAGGAAAAAGAGTATGTCAAGGATGTATATTGTCACCCTGATTATTTAACTTATATGCAGAGTACATCATGAGAAATGCTGGGCGGGAGGAAGCACAAGCTGGAATCAAGACTGCCGGGAGAAATATCAATAACCTCAGATATGTGGATGACACTACCCTTATGGCAGAAAGCAAAGAAGAATTAAAGAGTCTCTTGAGGAAAGTGAAAGAGGAGACTGAAAAGTTGGCTTAAAGCTCAACATTCAGAAATCGAAGATCATGGCATCTGGTCCCATGACTTCATGGCAAATAGATGGGGAAACAATGGATGACTTTATTTTTCTGGGCTCCAAAATCACTGCAGATGGTGACTGCAGCCATGAAATTAAAAGACCCTTACTCCGTGGAAAGAAAGTTATGACCAACTTAGACCTCATATTAAAAAGCAGAGACATTGCTTTGCCCATAAAGTTCTGTCTAGTCAAGGCTATGGTTTTTCCAGTAGTCATGTATGGATGTGTGTTGGACTATAAAGAAAGCTGAGCACTGAACGATTTATGCTTTTGAACTGCGGTGTTGGGGAAGACTCTTGAGAGTCCCTTGGACTGCAGGGAGATCCAATCAGTCCATCCTAAAGGAGATCAGCCTGGGTGTTCATTGCAAGGACTGATGTTGAAGCTGAAACTCCCATAATTTGGCCACCTGATGTGAAGAGCTCACTCATTTGAAAAGACCCTGATGTAGGGAAAGATTGAGTGCAGGACGAGAAGGGGACGACAGAGGATGAGATGGCTGGATGGCATCACTGACTCAATGGACATGGCTTTGGGTGGACTCCGGGAGTTGGTGATGGATGGGGAGGCCTGGTGTGCTGTGATTCATGGGGTCACAAAGAGTTGGACATGGCTGAGCAACTGAAATGAACTGAACTGAACAACTAAATTGAACTCAACTGATGTACCCATGGGTGTTAGACAGAACATTAGAACATCAGAACATTAGAGTTTAAAGAAGAAAGCATTTTCTTGCAGGGCCATGCAAGGAGATAGTTGGCTTTTTCCTTTAAAAATCCTGAACTTCCCAAAAGCTTTCAAGAATGCCCACTTATACAAAACTTGTGGGAGGGATGTGATTAGCTGTGAAAATCGTCTCGCTGTCAGATATTTTATTTTTTAAGAAAAGTCACAGTGAAGTAACTCTGTTCCTATAAACTTCTAGCAAAACAAATATTATTCTCAATGCTGAAAGGTAAGATTCCAAGTTTGACTTTCATACTCCAAGGTCCTGTTTAGGAGGATGGGGTTCCTTGGCACGCTGATTATCTTGTCTGAGAGCATTCTTCCAGCACCTTGTCTTGTTCCTCCAATCCATGGCCAGTCACAGCTGAAGAGGCAGCTCTCAGTCTCTGGGCCCTCCTCTTACCAAGGTCTCCATAACTTGCCCAGCCACCTTAAATGATGCAGCCAGGTACCCAGCCCACAGCTGCCCTCAGTCTTCTCAGTCTACCCTAATTGGGGGGGGGGTGTTCCTGTAGACTCTGACCCAATCAGATTGCCACAAGCATTAGGTCATGGAAGTGGGGATGGCAGAGGTAGGTTACCTGTTGCTCTGAACCCTGGGCCAGGCCAATGAATGGCTCTAGTACGGTCTCTGGACCTATGCAAGACTCGCCCTTTAGCCTGTCCCCAGGTCCACACCTTGCTACCCAGACCAAGGCCAGAGCACCTGGAGGGCCATGGGCGAAGGCTGAAATACATCTTTTACTACACTCTGCTGAGGGGCTGACTATTGGTGGACCTGGTCTTCTAACTTCTATGGTCTTTAGCTATGGATGGAAGCCCCATGCCCCTCTTGCCCTTATTATAGTATCTTCCTTGGTGAGATTATTCAACCTTTGACTGAAAGTTGGTAACTTAGACCATCATGGTCTATTTCCACTAACCCCAGATAATCACATTCTATTCTGTTTCTATAACTCAGGTAAATTATAATGTGATTATACAGTTTTTTTTATCTTCCTCTAACTGAAATATTATACTTAAAAAGCATAATGTCCTATAGGATATATATATATATATATATATATATATATATATATATATTGCAAATGGGGGAACCATTTATTCATTTTCTCATTCACTGCTGGAGCTATAGTTGAGTTGTAATGTTTTTAAAAGAATTTTTATTAGAATGGAGTTGCTTTACTACCTTATATTAGTTTCTGTTGTACATCAAAGTCAATCTATTATAGGCATACATAGATCCCTTCATTTTTTTTATTTCCTGCCCATTTAGGTCACCACAGAGCCCTGAGTACAGTTGCTTCCACTGTTTTCTTTTTTTAATTCAAATTATTTGTTGTAACTGAAGGATAATTACTGTACACTACTGTGATTTTTTTTTCTACCATATATCAACATTAATGAGCCATAGGCATACATGTGTCCCACACATCCTCAAGCCCCACTCACCTTGCTCCCCACCCTATTGCTATGGGTTGTTCCAGAGCACTGGTTTTGAATGCCCTGCTTTATGCATATATAAACCTGAATGATGATTTTCCTGCATGAAATATGCAATTTTCTCTATATAACATATGAAAAATGGGTGTAGTTTTTTTTCTACATTAAATTTGAAATCTGTATTTATGTTTGGAAATATAGCTGTATATTTTTGATCATGATAGATGGACTATTGTATGATTTACATCTGGATATCTCTGCACTCTTTTCCCTACATAAATATGGAATGCTGTATATTTCATATAGGAAAATTTGAGCACATATTTTCCTGAATAAAGCATGGGATATTTTGCAGTTTTGTAAGGAAAATCTCAGTTAAGATTTTTAGACATGAAGTATTTAATTCTCCATAGTTCAAATATGAAACACTGAGGCAAATTTGAATAACTGAAGTAGAAAATTTTACATTTCATAAATGATCATCTAAGTACAGATTTGCCTACATGAAAGTTGGTCTATTTCATATTTCACATAAAGAAATATGGACACAGATTTCCTCATTTTGGGATACTCTGTTTCACATATGAAAATATGGGTGCTGAGGTTTCTACATTAAATATGTAACTCTCTATATTTCCCATTTGAAAATCTAAACACAGGTATTCCTGCATGAAACATGCAATATACTATATGAAAATCTGGAAAAATATTTTCCTGCTTAAATATTGAATGCTTTATTTTCACTTATCATAATCTATGTGCACATTCTGTACCTGATATATGGAATTATCTGTGTTTAACTTTGGAAAATATAGACATTCATTAACCTACATTAAATATTAAATTCTCTATAGAACTCATATTAAAATATTAGCACAGGTTTTGTGGGCCTAGATTTCCAACTGTGAAAATATGTCATTCTGTATGATTCACGTGATTTAATGATACAATAGACCAGTTAGGCCAATTGATATCTATAGGACATTTCACCCCAAAACAATGAATTTCACCTTTTTCTCAAGCGCACATGGAACCTTCACCAAGATAGATCACATCCTGGGTCATAACTCTAGCCTTGATAAATTAAAAAAAAAAAAAAAATTGAAATCATTCCAAGCATCTTTTCTGACCACAATGCATTAAGATTAGATCTCAATTACAGGAGAAAAACTATTAAAAATGGCAACATATGGAGGCTGAACAACACGTTGCTGAATAACCAACAAATCACAGAAGAAATCAAAAAAGAAATCAAAATATGCATAGAAATGAATAAAAATGAAAACAAAATAACCCCAAACCTGTAGCATACTGTAAAAGCAGTGTTAAGGGGAAGGTTCATAGCAATGCAGGCATACCTCAAGAAACAAGAAAAAAGTCAAATAAATAACCTAACTCTACACCTAAATCAACTAGAAAAGGAAGAAATGAAGAATCCCAGGGTGAGTAGAAGTAAAGAACTTTTAAAATTTAGGGCAGAAATAAATGTCAAAGAAACAAAAGAGACCATAGCAAAAATCAACAAAGCCAAAAGCTGGTTCTTTGAGAGGATAAATAAAATTGACAAAGCATTAGCCAGACTCATCAAGAAACAAAGGGAGAAAAATCAAATAAAAAATTATAAATGAAAATGGAGAGATCACAAAAGACACCACAGAAATACAAAGGATGACCAGAGACTACTACAGCAATTATGTGCCAATAAAATGGACAAGGTGGAAGAAATGGACAAATTCTTAGAAAAGTACAACTTTCCAAAACTGGACCAGGAAGAAATAGAAAATCTTAAAAGACCCATCACAAGCACAGAAATTGAAACTGCAATCAGAAATATACCAGCAAACAAAAGCCCAGGTCAAGACGGCTTCACAGCTGAATTCTACCAAAAATTGAGAGAAGAGCTAACACCTATCCTGCTCAAACTCTTCCAGAAAATTGCAGAGGAAGGTAAACTTCCAAACTCCTTCTATGAGGCCACCATCACCCTAATACCAAAACCTGACAAAGATGCCACAAAAAAGCAAACTACAGGCCAATATCACTGATGAACATAGATGCAAAAATCCTTAACACAATTCTAGCAATCAGAATCCAGCAACACATTAAAAAGATCATACATCATGACCAAGTGGGCTTTATCCCAGGAATGCAAGGATTCTTCAATATCCACAAATTAATCAATGTAATACACCACAGTAACAAATTGAAAAATAAAAGCCATATGATTATCTCAATAGATGCAGAGAAAACCTTTGACACATTTCAATATTCGTGTATGATAAAAACTCTCCAAAAGCAGGAAAAGAAGGAACATACCTCAACATAATAAAAGCTATACATGACAACATAATAAAAGCTATACATGACAATCCCACAGCAAACATTATCCTCAATGGTGAAAAATTGAAAGCATTTCCCCGAAAGTCAGGAAGAAGACAAGGGTGCTCACTTTCAGCACTACTATTCAACATAGTTTTGGAAGTCTTGGACATAGCAATCAGAGCAGAAAAAGAAATAAAAGGAATCCAGATTGGAAAAGAAGCAGTAAAACTGACTGTTTGCAGATGACATGATCCTCTAAATAGAAAACTGTAAAGACTCCACCAGAAAATTACTAGAGCTAATCAATGAATATAGTAAAGTGGCAGGATATGAAATCAACACATAGAAATTCCTTGCATTCCTATACACTGAGAAAAGAGAATGAGAAATTAAGGAAACAATTCCATTCACAATTGCAACGAAAAGAATAAAATACCCTGGTGGCTCAGAGGATAAAGCATCTGCCTGCAATGCAGGAGACCCGGGTTCGATCCCTGGGTTGGGAAGATCCCCTGGAGAAGGAAATGGCAACCCACTCCAGTATTCTTGCCTGGAGAATCCCATGGACAGAGGAGCCTGGTGAGCTACAGTCCAAGGGGTCACAAAGAATCAGACACGCCTGAGCGGCTCCACACACAAAGAAACCAAAGACCTATATATAGAAAACTATAAGACACTGGTGAAAGAAATCAAAGAGGACACTAGTAGATGGAGAAGTATACCATGTTCATGGATCGGAAGAATCAATATAGTGAAAATGAGAATACTACCAAAAGCAATCTATAGATTCAATGCAATCCCTATCAAGCTACCAACGGTACTTTTCACAGAGCTAGAACAAATAATTTCACAATTTGCATGAAAAAAAAAAAAGAACCTCGAATAGCCATTGCAATCTTGATAAAGAAGAATGGACCTGCCTGACTTCAGGCTCTACTACAAAGTCACAGTCATCAAGACAGTATGGTACTGGCACAAAGACAGAAATATAGATCAATGGAACAAAATAGAAAGCCCAGAGATAAATCCACACACCTATGGACACCTTATCTTTGACAAAGGAGGCAAGAATACACAATGGAGAAAAGACAATCTCTTTAACAAGTGGTGCTGGGAAAACTTGTCAACCACTTGTAAAAGAATGAAACTAGAACACTTTCTAACACCATACAAAAAAATAAACTCAAAATGGATTAAAGATCTAAACATAAGACCAGACACTATAAAACTCCTAGGGGAGAACATAGGCAAACCACTCTCTGACATAAATCACAGAAGAATCCTCTAAGATCCACTTCCCAGAATATTGGAAATAAAAGCAAAAATAAACAAATGGGACCTAATTAAAATTAAAGCCTTCTTCTCAACAAAGGAAACTATAAGCAAGGTGAAAAGACAGCTTTCAGAATGGGAGAGAATAATAGCAAATGAAGCAACTGACAAAGATCTAATCTCAAAAATATACAAGCAATTCCTGCAGCTCAATTCCAGAAAAATAAACAACCCAATCAAAAAATGGGCCAAAGACCTAAACAGACATTTCTGCAAAGAAGACATATAGATGGCTAACAAACACATGAAAAGATCCTCACCATCACTCATTCTCAGAGAAATGCTAATCAAAACCACAATGAGGTACCGTCTCACTCCAGTCAGAATGGCTGCAATCCAAAAGTCTACAAGCAATAAATGCTGGAGAGGGTGTGGAGAAAAGGGAACCCTCTTACATTGTTGGTGGGAATGCAAACTAGTACAGCCACTATGGAGAACAGTGTGGAGATTCCTTAAAAAAAAGAAAAAGAACTGCCATATGACCTGGCAATCTCACTCCTGGGCATACACACTGAGGAAACCAGAATCGAAAGAGACATGTGTACGCCAATGTGCATCACAGCACTGTATATAATAGCCAGGGCATGGAAGCAACCTAGATGTCCCTCTGCAGACGAATGGATAAGAAAGCCTTGGTATATATACACAATGGAGTATTACTCAGCCATTAAAAAGAATACATTTGAATCAGTTCTAATGAGGTGGATGAAACTGGAGCCTATTATACAGAGTGAAGTAAACCAGAAAGAAACACACCAATACAGTATACTAACGCATATATATGGAATTTAGAAAGATGGTAATGATAACCCTGTATGAGAGACAACAAAAGAGACACAGATGTATGGTACAGTCTTTTGGACTGTGTGGGAGAGGGCGAGGGTGGGATGATTTGGGACAATGGCATTGAAACATATAATATCATATGGGAAACAAAATGCCAGTCTAGATTAGATGCATGATACCGGATGCTCGGGGCTGGTGCACTGGGATAACCCAGAGGGATGGTATGGGAGGGAGGTGGGAGGGGTTTTCAGGATGGGGACCATGTGTACACCCATGGCGGATTCATGTTGATGTATGGCAAACCAATACAATATTGTAAAGTAATTAGTTTCCAATTAAAATAAATACATTTATATTTAAAAAATAAATATTATATTCCCTAAACTTCACATATTGAAATCTTAGAATGGGTTTTTTAGGCATAGATTCTCAAATGTGAATGGGGAATTTTGTGTTTTCCATGTGGACATCACATTAGATGTTTTCCCAAATGAAATATGAATTTCTGTATATTCTACAGATGATAACTGGAGGAAAGGTTTTTATGCTATACTGATACATGGGATTCTATATTTTTCATATATGAAAACTTAATTAAGATTTTATTACAGAAATATGTAACTGTCTATATTTCACATTATAGAACATTGGGAAAAACTTTACCTACATGAAATATGAAATATCCTCTTTTCACATGTATTAATCAGTGAACAGATTTTCATGCATGGCATAATAATTTTTCATCTTTGATATAAGGTCATCCCTTCTCAGATATTCATACAAAAAATACTGAACTCTATATTTCATATACGAAAATATGGTTGCCAATTTTCCCACATGAAATGTGGACTTCTCTACATATCACATTTGAAACCTGTCTACCCATTTACCACAAAATATGAAGCCTTCTATATATCATATATGAAACTCTCAGCTCAAATTTTCCTCTAGGTAATACTGAACATTATGTATGGCACACATGAAAACCTGGGTGCTAATTTGCCCAGGTGCAATCTGGAATTGTGTATATTGTGGATATGAAAATCTGTGCACAGATATTACAACCTAAAATATGGAATTTGGTATATTTCACATATGAAAATCAGGATGAGGTTTTACTCAGTTAAAAATGGAATTCTCTATATTTTACATATGAAAATGTCAGTGCGGAATTTACTTCATGAAATATTGAACTTTTTGTATATCTTTATGAAAATATGAATGCTGAGTTTCTTACATGAAATATGGTATTTTCTATACTTTATATATGAAAATCTGTGTGGTGATCCTTTCATTAAATATGAAAATCTCTGTATATCACAGATGAAAATCATGGCTTTGGTTTTCTTCAGATATGGAGAACCAATATGGTATTGGAGTTATCTCTATTTCACAAATGAAAATATGTGCACCACTGATTTTTCATGAAGTATGGAATTCTTTGTATTTCTTTTATCAAAATCTAGGCTTGAAGTTGGAGTTGTGTATATTTCACATTTGAAGATCAGAATGGAGATTTTCCTATAAGAAATATGAAATCATTGTATTTCATAAGAACCACTGGTTCTTCAGGTACTGACACATTTGTTACCTGTTTGTGTCCCTGTACCTTGCACATGCATATGTACAGGTGTGTGCTTGTGTCACCTGTGTTTGCATGTGTGTGCATGGACCCAGCCCCCTGCTGACATGGGAGATGAAGTCAAAAGAAGATGAGATATCCAACAACGAGTAGAGGAGGCAGGAGACGTCTACAGACTAGGGGAGACTGGTCCATGCATCTCTGAGATGCCCCTGTCCAGGACAAGAATGAGCAAAGGATGGCCAGTGACAACTCTGGGGAGTGAGTCCACAAATCTGCAATTACCTCAGGAGACAAAGACAGGCTCACAATTTCTGCTGGGCTGTTGTGTGTGTTTGTATCCGTAAGAGGGTTTGGAGGGTTTGCAGTGTCACCCAGCACAAATCAAGTGGTGTGGGGCTCTAAAATCATTATCGGTGGATCTCTCAGTTTGTGGGGGTGTTGGCCTTGATTAAAACTCTTCAAGAAATGGGCCTAGAAGGAACCTACCTCAACATAGTAAAGGCTGCATACATTAAGCCCACAGCAAATATTATTCTCAATGGTGAAAAACTGAAAGCATGCCCCCTAAGATCAGGAACAAGACAAGGATGTCCACTTTAACCACTATTATTCAGCATAGTTCTGGAAATCCTAGATACAACAATCAGAGAAGAAAAAGAAACAAAAGGAATCCAGATCAGAAAAGAGGAAGTATAGCACCCACTGATTGCAGATGATGTGATGCTATACATAGAAAACCATGATACTATCAGAAAATTATTAGAGCTAATCAGTGAATTTAGCAAAGTCACAAGATACAAAATCAATACACAGAAATCATTTACATTCCTATATACTAACAATAGTAGCAATTCCCTGGTGGTTCAGACAGTAAAGCATCTGCCCACAATGCAGGAGACCCGAGTTTGATCCCCGGGTTAGGAAGATCCCTTGGAGAAGGAAATGGCAACCCACTCCAGTACTCTTGCCTAGCAAATTCCATGGATGGAGGAGCCTGGTGGGCTACAGTCGATGGGGTCACAAAGAGTTGGACATGACTGAGTGACTTCACGATGATACTAACAATGAAAAAATCAGAAAGAGAAATTAAGGAATCAATTCCATTCATCACTGAAAGGAAAAGAATAAAACTTCTAGGAATAAACTTACCTAAGGAGACAAAAGAACTGTATACAGAAAATTATAATTTGATGAAAGAAATCAAAGATGACATAATTAGATGGAGAGATATTCCAGGTCCCTGGGTAGGAAGAATCAATATTGTGAAAATGACTATACTACCAAATGCAATCTACAGATTCAATGCGATCCCTATCAAATTACTAATGGCGTTTTTCACAGAACTACAACAAAACATGCCACAGTTCGTATGGAAATACAAAAGACACTGAATAGCCAAAGTACTCTTGAGAAAGAAGACTGGAGCTGGAGGAATCAATTTACCTGATTTCAGGTTACACTACAAAGTTACAGTCATCAAAACAGTATGTTATAGGCACAAAAACAGAAGTATAGGCGAATGAAACAAGATAGAAAGCCCATAGAAAAACTCATACACATATGGGCATATTATCTTTGACTTAAGAAGCAAGAATATGCAATGGGAACAAGACAGCACTTTCAATAAGTGGTGCTGGAAGAACTAGACAACTAAGTGCAAAAGAATGAAATTAGAATACTTCTTAACACGGTATGCAAAGATAAACTCAAAATGGACTAAATACCTAAATGTAAGACCAGAAACTATAAAACTCTTGGAAGAAAGTATAGGCAGAACACTGTGTGACATAAATCATAGTAAGATACTCTACGACAAACCTCCTAGAATAAAGGAAATTAAAAAAATAAATAAATAAGTGGGCACAAATAAAAATTAAAAGTTCTTTCATGGCAAAGGAAACTATAAGCAAAGTGAAAAGAACACCTTAAGAATGGGAGAAAACAATAGCAACTGAAACAACTGACAAAGTATTAATTTCCAAAACATACCAGCAGCTCATATAAGTCAATGCCAGAGAAACAAACAACCCAGTCAAAAAGTGGACAAAAGTCCTAAACAGATACTTCTCCAAAAAAGACATATGGATGGCCAATAAACACATAAAGAGATGCTCGCTATCACTCATTATTACAGTGTTAGTCATTCAGTCATGTCCAACTCTTTGCAAACTCATGGACTGTAGCCTGTCAGGTTCCTCTGTCCATGGAAGTTTTCAGGCAAGAATACTGGAGTGGGTTGCCATTTCCTTCTCCAGGGGATCTTCCTGACCCAGGGATTGAACCCCAGTTTCCCCCACTGCAGGAAGACTCTCTACCATCTGAGGCACCAGGGAAGCTCATTATTAGAGAAATGCAAATCAAAACTACAATGGGATATCACCTCACACCATACAGAATGGGCCTCATCAAACCATCCACAAGCAACAAGTCCTGGAGAGGGTGTGGAGAAAAGGGAACCCTCCTATACTGCTTGTGGGAATGTAAATTGATATAGCCACTAGGGAAGACAGTATGGTGATTCCTTAAAAACAACTAGGAATAAAACTGCAATATGACCCAGCAATCCCACTATTATGCATATACCTTTCAAAAACCAAAGCCGAAAAAGACACACACCCCCAGTGTTCATTGCAGCACTATTTACAGTAGCCAAGACATGGAAGCTAGCTAGATGTCCATCAACAGAGGAATGGATAAAGAAGCTGTGGTGCATATATACAATGGAATGCTACTCAGCCATAGAAGAAAAGGAATGCATTAGAGTCAGTTGTAAGGAGGTAGATGAAGCCAGAGCCTATTATACAGAGTGAAGTAAGTTAGAAAGAGAAAAACAAATACCGTATATTAATGCAAATATATGGGATCTAAAAGGATCTTACTGATAAACCTGTTTGCAGAGTAGCAATGGAGACAGAGACATAGAGAACAGATTTATGCACAAGGGTAGGGGAGAAGAGGGAGTGGGTGAGATAAATGGAGAGAGTAGCATGGATGCATATCCATTAACATATGTAAATAGATAGCCAATGGGAATTTGATGTATGATTCACAGAACTCAAAGGGGGCTCTGTAATAACAGAGGGGTAATAGAGGTGTGGGAATGAGCGGGAAGTGGGAGGGATTGAAGAGAGAGAGGACATGTGTACACCTTCACATTTCAGGTTGATGTGTGACAGAAATCAAACCAATACTGTAAATAATAATGAATCAATGAAAAAATAAATATTTGTTTCAAAAGCTAAAAAAAGGTGATTTGGAAATTATCTAGAATGTCACATTTGAGAGAGAAAAAAGAAGAAAAAAAACTTAATATGCGGTCTAATGCCTTCCAGGTTCCGTTCTTTTCATTTTTAGAAAGTATGAGATAGGGAGGTTAATGTCTTCATGATACTGTATCTTTTATTTGGATCAGGAACTGTTCTCTGTGATGTGTGCATGCTGACATGACACCCCATGGTCTTTCATGCACTTAAGAGACACTGTGCTCAATCCACACACAGTAAAGTTTCCTGCAGATGGACATGTTGATCTGCCTTTTGATCCAGAGTACACTAGATACTGCAATGTATTCCAGATTGGGGGTGAGATACAACACGTCTCTGTTCCTCTCTGGCCTGGGCACCAATCTGACTCAGCTCTTGACAGGGAGGTGACTTTGGGCAAATTCATTCACCTGTTAACTGCTACGTGTTTCTGCATCCTCAGATGCCGAAGCAATGATACAATTACAAATGCTTACCTCATAGTGTTGTGATGAGTACTCAAAGACTTTATTATACATGCACATTTGGAGAGCTAACCACGGTTCAGAAGGGTGAGCTTATCTTCTTTCCTCTCTTCACTTCCATTTCTGCTTGTACTCACACCCCCCGTTCCTGCCCCCACCCTTTCCCCCTCCTACACAAACTCTGCTCTCTAGCACTTGTGCCCCATCCTCAGACTCTCCATCCAAAAACATGGCTGATAATCTCCTCATGATTTGCCTCAGAATATATCCATACCATCACCCTTGAATTAAAAATCATGAATATTATATTAAAAATTCCAACATATGGAGGCTGAACAACACGCTGCTGAATAACCAACAAATCACAGAAGAAATCAAAAAAGAAATCAAAATTTGCTTAGAAACTAATGAACATGAAAACACAACAACCCAAAACCTATGGGACACTTTAAAAGCAGTCCTAAGGGGAAAGTTCATAGCAATACAGGCATACCTCAAGAAACAAGAAAAAAGTCAAATAAATAACCTAACCCTACACCTAGAAAACCCTGCAACGAGAAAAGGAAGAAATGAAGAACCCCAGGGTTAGTAGAAGGAAAGAAATCTTAAAAATTAGGGCAGAAATAAATGCAAAAGAAACCAAAGAGACCACAGCAAAAATCAACAAAGCCAAAAGCTGGTTCTTTGAAAGGATAAATAAAATTGACAAACCATTAGCCAGACTCATCAAGAAACAAAGGGAGAAAAATCAAATCCATAAAATTAGAAATGAAAATGGAGAGATTACAACAGACAACACAGAAATACAAAGGATCATAAGAGAGTACTATCAGCAATTATATGCCAATAAAATGGACAACGTGGAAGAAATGGACTAATTCTTAGAAAAGTACAACTTTCCAAAACTGGACCAGGAAGAAATAGAAAATCTTAACAGACCCATCACAAGCACGGAAATTGAAACTGTAATCAAAAATATTCCAGCAAACAAAAGCCCAAGTCCAGACGGGTTCACAGCTGAATTCTACCAAAAATTGAGAGAAGAGCTAACACCTATCCTGCTCAAACTCTTCCAGAAAATTGCAGAGGAAGGTAAACTTCCAAACTCATTCTATGAGGCCACCATCACCCTAACACCAAAACCTGACAAAGATGCCACAAAAAAAGAAAACTACAGGCCAATATCACTGATGAACATAGATGCAAAAATCCTTAACAAAATTCTAGCAATCAGAATCCAACAACACATTAAAAAGATCATACACCATGACCAAGTGGGCTTTATCCCAGGGATGCAAGGATTCTTCAATATCCGCAAATCAATCAGTGTAATACACCACATTAACAAATTGAAAAATAAAAACCATATGATTATCTCAATAGATGCAGAGAAAGCCTTTGACAAAATTCAACATCCATTTATGATAAAAACTCTCCAGAAAGCAGAAATAGAAGGAACATACCTCAACATAATAAAAGCTGTATATGACAAACCCACAGCAAACATTATCCTCAATGGTGAAAAATTGAAAGCATTTCCTCTAAAGTCAGGAACAAGACAAGGGTGCCCACTTTCACCATTACTATTCAACATAGTTTTAGAAGTTTTGGCACAGCAATCAGAGCAGAAAAAGAAATAAAAGGAATCCAAATTGAAAAAGAAGAAGTACAACTCTCACTATTTGCAGATGACATGATCCTCTACATAGAAAACCCTAAAGACTCCACCAGAAAATTACTAGAACTAATCAATGATTATAGTAAAGTTGCAGGATATAAAATCAACACACAGAAATCCCTTGCATTCCTATACACTAATAATGAGAAAACAGAAAGAGAAATTAAGGAAACAATTTCATTCACCATTGCAATGGAAAAAATAAAATACTTAGGAATATATCTACCTAAAGAAACTAAAGACCTATATATAGAAAACTATAAAACACTGGTGAAAGAAATCAAAGAGGACACTAATAGATGGAGAAATATACCATGTTGATGGATTGGAAGAATAAATATAGTGAAAATGAGTATACTACCCAAAGCAATTTATAGATTCAATGCAATCCCTATCAAGCTACCAACGGTATTCTTCACAGAGCTAGAACAAATAATTTCACAATTTGTATGGAAATACAGAAAACCTCGAATAGCCAAAGCTATCTTGAGAAAGAAGAATGGAACTGGAGGAATCAATCTTCCTGACTTCAGGCTCTATTACAAAGCCACAGTTATCAAGACAGTATGGGTCTGGCACAAAGACAGAAATATTGATCAATGGAACAAAATAGAAAGCCCAGAGATAAATCCACGCACATATGGACACCTTATCTTTGACAAAGGAGGCAAGAATATACAATGGAGTAAAGACAATCTCTTTAACAAGTAGTGCTGGAAAAACTGGTCAACCACTTGTAAAAGAATGAAACTAGAACACTTTCTAACACCATACACAAAAATAAACTCAAAATGGATTAAAGATCTCAACGTAAGACCAGAAACTATAAAACTCCTACAGGAGAACATAGGCAAAACACTCTCCGACATACATCACAGCAGGATCCTCTATGACCCACCTCCCAGAATATTGGAAATAAAAGCAAAAATAAACAAATGGGACCTAATTAAACTTAAAAGCTTCTGCACTACAAAGGAAACTATTAGCAAGGTGAAAAGGCAGCTTTCAGAATGGGAGAAAATAACAGCAAATGAAGCAAATGACAAAAAAACTAATCTCAAAAATATACAAGCAATTCCTACAGCTCAACTCCAGAAAAATAAATGACCCAATCAAAAAATGGGCCAAAGAACTAAATAGACATTTCTCCAAAGAAGACATACAGATGGCTAACAAACACATGAAAAGATGCTCAACATCACTCATTATCAGAGAAATGCAAATCAAAACCACTATGAGGTACCATTTCACGCCAGTCAGAATGGCTGCGATCCAAAAGTCTACAAGCAATAAATGCTGGAGAGGGTGTGGAGAAAAGGGAACCCTCTTACATTGTTGGTGGGAATGCAAACTAGTACAGCCACTATGGAGAACAGTGTGGAGATTCCTTAAAAAACTGGAAATAGAACTGCCTTATGATCCAGCAATCCCACTGCTGGGCATACACACTGAGGAAACCAGAAGGGATAGAGACACGTGTACCCCAATGTTCATCGCAGCACTGTTTATAATAGCCAGGACATGGAAGCAACCCAGATGTCCATCAGCAGATGAATGGATAAGAAAGCAGTGGTACATATACACAATGGAGTATTACTCAGCCATTAAAAAGAATACATTGAATCAGTTCTAATGAGGTGGATGAAACTGGAACCTATTATAAAAATTGAAGTAAGCCAGAAAGAAAAACACCAATACAGTATACTAATGCATATATATGGAATTTAGAAAGATGGTAACAATAACCCTGTGTACGAGACAGCAAAAGAGACACTGATGTATAGATCAGTCTTATGGACTCTGTGGGAGAGGGAGAGGGTGGGGAGATTTGGGAGAATGACATTGAAACATGTATAATATCATGTATGAAACGAGTAGCCAGTCCAGGTTCGATGCATGATACTGGATGCTTGGGGCTGGTGCACTGGGACGACCAAGAGGGAGGGTATGGGGAGGGAGGAGGGAGGAGGGTTCAGGATGGGGAACACAGGTATACCTGTGGTGGATTCATTTCGATATTTGGCAAAACTAATACAATATTGTAAAGTTTAAAAATAAAATAAAATTTAAAAAAATAAAATAAAAAAATAAAAATCATGAATATTAGTAGAAGAAATAAAAAGCACACTAAACCTAGCAATGTGAAAACAACACAAGAAATAAAGCATTACTGATGAACGTTTGACTATTACCATTTTTATATCTTCATCAGAATCAGATTTTCTGAATTTGATACAGGAGAATTATACTTAATAAAAAGAACTCAAAAAAAAAACAGCCATGTGATGAGGTTTCTTGGCCTTTAAATTCCCCTCTATATGATTTTTTTAAACTTTATATACTCATGTTCTGTAACTGTCCAGTGACCACTTATTTAAATTTGTAACTTCATAGAGTATATGCACTAAACGTTTCCATACAAGCATAAGCTGAAACCTCAGTGTTGTATTTAGGCTTCACAATATCCTCACAAGAAGAGGTGAATACCCATTGTGCTAAAAAAAAAACATTCTTCCCCTATGCCTCATACACTCCGTTCTTGAGGCCCTGACGGGCTGAAGTGATACTGCAAGGTCCATGCAGTGAGTCAAAGATGGTCCTGACACTGTGTCCCTGGAACACTATCCAGGGAAATGTGGAACAGCAATGATATTAACTATAGTAATGAGAACAGCTAGAATTGACTGGGAACGTACCATATGGCACATACTGTTCTGACAAGTTCCCATGTCTTAACATGGTCGGTGTTCTATACTGCCTCATGAAGTAGTTAAATTTACTCCAAACTAGTGCTTCTATGTGGCTAATGGAGGAATGAGGCACAGAGACGCTACTTAAGTTGCTCAGTGTCGCCCAGCAGTAAGGGAGCCAGCGGTCTGGGGGCATTGTGGAAAACTCAGTCTGTTCTGCATTTATTCAGTCAAGGGTAAGATCCAACAGCTATGGCAAAATATGTAGAATAACAGCTACCACATAACACAAATTGATCTTACATCATGGAAATGCACACTAAATAGAAATCTGATTTCTTCAGAAATCTTTCAGATAGAGGCTTGGCAAGACTGGAATCAGGATGTTTTGTAGAATCGATGGTCTGAAAGCCTCCTCAGAACAGCAGAGAGCATGTCAGTGAGTCTCCTTGACTGGAGGTCGTGGGTTTGTGCATCAGAGAAAGCAGCAAACCCCTGTCACCTACACATGTTCCCAATAGAGACAGAGCCTGGCAGGAGGAAAATAAGACCATTCCTCTCCTCTGGTAGTGCCTAGACAAGTTGTCCATGTCAATCAGAACTCAGAAATTCTTAAAAAAAAAAAATTGCAGATTTCATGATCTGCACTCAGGGAATCTCATTTAGTACAGCTACAAGAGTGCCCTAGAATCTGTCATTTTTCACTATGCTTGGAAAACTCTCAGGGACTTTATTAAACCCCTTTAGTAGCAAGACTGTCAGCAAAATAAGGGAAATAGCGATCAGAACAGATATGAGGGGAAAAAAATAGAGATGATCAACAAAACCCAAAGCTGGCTCTTTCAAAAGATAAATACAAATTCATAAATTTCTACTCATATAGACCAAAAAACACAAGATAACTGAAGACAACACTTAACAATATTGGAAGTAAAATAGATTTCAGATCCCACCGAAATTAAAAGGATTCTGTGAATGATTCTACATACAGACATCTGGCAAGTTCAGTGAAAGGAACTAGCTAACTAAGTTCAGCCAAAAAGAAATAGATAATCTATTGAAAAACAGAGCTTGTAGTTGAAAAATTTGCAGAAATCTCCAGGCCCAGGTGGTATCCCTGGCACAAAAGAGAAAAGGAGGGAAAAAATGGATAGGGGCAGAGAAAAGGCAACTATATTCTAATACAATCAGTTACTCAAGGTAAAATGGGCCAAATCCAAGCAACCTGCTGAAGCCATTGGTTTTTATTTTCTCATTGTCCTCCAGCTTCCCCTTCCTGCCTCTCTCCATTACCTCAGTTCGTTTCTCCTCTTAAGTCCTGCCCTTCATCAAGAGTAGCAATATTATGAGGCACGATTCCCACATTATTACTGATATCCTCTGGTTGACTGACATTCAGCATGGATGTTATCACCCCAACAGCTGGTATACTCAAGCTTTCCATCTCTCATCATGGATCAGGAATTTTCACTCCTAATTTCAGGTATAGCTAGGAGAGAAGGTGCAGGGCACATGTTGGAGCCTTGAGCCCTTCATCTGCGAAATGCAGATGACCACAAATTGTGGGAGAAACAGTGACAGCAGAACCAGACCCTTTTCAATGAGTGCTAAACCCATTGAAACATGCCAAACCCAGAACATCAAAGGACTCCTTGACATGCAGAAGCATGTCAAGTAGATTTCTCTGCCAGGACTGTTGCATTAATTGTTCATTCTGCCTGGAATGCTCTTCCCTTAGGTAATACCACAGCTTGCTCCCTCACTTCCTCCACATCGCTGCTTAATCGCCATCTTTCCACACACCCTTTCCCCTGATCTAGGATTATCTTTCTTCATAGTGCCTTCCACCCTTGATTTACTTACTTACTACCAGGTCTATGAAATGAGAGACTTGGTCCGTTTTGTCCTGTTACAAACTCCTCGAATTAGGGCTCTGGCAGGTGCTCCGAAAACATTTGTTGAAGGACAGTCGGGATCCAGGCCCTTTACACACAGTGCTAACATGCGCAAGTACCCTCCAAGATGGACACTGGCCCCACTGTATTAATTATCATACACACTGAGATTCCAGGAGACAAGTGACATGCTCAACACACAGTCAGAATGTCAGCTTCCAGGCTTTGGAATGGTATCTGCCAGCTTCCAAATCCTCAGTTCCTGGACAGAGACCTCACAGCCACAAATGCAAGAGGTTTTATTCCTAACAAAATGACTCCAAACATCTCAGGTAGATACCCAGAGACACCAAAAACAGGTCACTGTGTATCTGCACAGAGAGCTCACAACTCGAGTCTCAGACCCTGAAACACGACAGAGACCAAACACACTGTGACAAAGAGCTTCCAAAAAGTCCAAGGTCTTCAAGACAGAAACAAATGAAAATTGCACAGATACTTCACTTCACGGAAACTGACTTCCAAACCACTCCGGACACTTACTAACCTAATACAGAAACCCCTAAGCAGAAAGACAGAACTTTGAGTAATCAAGAATGCCAGGAGCCAGCACCAGAGTTCCCACCCATGACAAGGTCATGTGGGAGAGCCCTGACGGGCAAGTGAGTCAGGGCTCGAGGGCTCCCCTGGATCTGCCTGAGCGTCTACCCCAAAACCAGAGTCTGTCTGTTTTACTGTTTTACTACTTTCACCAACTCTTCTGACATTAACGGGGGGCTACCCCGACCACCTTTTCTTTGAAGAAAATCAACTTAGAGCTCTAGTTAATTAGCCTCCTGGGCATATTAGGAGTGTTTCAATCCAAACCCCTCAGATGGCTCTCTAACTTGCCTGACAAGTTTACCCGGACTCCTACAGCTACGCATACGATTGTTTATAGCCTCCCAACCCCGAGAGGCACGGGAAGCTTAAGATATTCACATAGTATAGAGCCTCTTGGGGAATTAGAAATTGTTAGAATAGAACTAGTAGAAGATTTCATTGTTGAGCCAATGCTTGCTGCCAAGTTTCTGCATCCCCTGTATTGTGTCCTTGGGAGTATATTAATTAATATAGTTGGTATATAGAAAAAATAAGTATTGGCCTTGGTGTTAACAACTTTAGACCCTTAAGGTAATAAATTATTTCCCTGTTGTGAGCCCACTGCACCTTTGCCCTATAGGAATGCAAATTTATCTAACATTTTTGAAGGATGGTGCCAAACTTTAAAATAATTACTCTTAGAAAAAACAAGTTTTCTGGTTAACTAACCTTTATCGGAACAAATAGTCATAAAATGTTAATAGGCCTTCTGGCCAGAAGATGATGTAAATCACCTTAAGCATTTGTATACTGTAAGTTTGCAGAAAAGAAAGCCTGGTCTCAAAAATTATCAAAGACTGCTGACGTTGCATGATTTTATACCCCCTATTATCCTCTATGCACAACTTAAGGTATATAAGCTCCCTTTGAAAATAAAGCTACGGGCCTTGCTCATCAGGCTTGGTCTCCCCGTATCGTTCTTGCTTCCTTTTCTCTCCTTTTCTTCTCTGTTCTTCCTTCAGGATGACTGATCAGAGCATGGGAGCTCTCTGAGACCACTTACTTGCCTGGGCTTCTAAGACCCAATTGAAAAGGTGCCTAAGGTGGGGCACCTTCAGCTATTCAAGAGGGCGCCTGCGGCCTCCATGGTCAGAGCAAGTTCGGTGTCACGAGCTTTATTAGTTTCCCACGTAAACTAGTCAGATCAAGCCTCTGTCTCTTTCTCTTTGCTATCCTATCGCCAAAGCCATCCTCCTGAGGATATCCCTGGATCCAACCGGGGCTGGACCCCGGGACAAGAACATGAAACGACTTGAATATAAAGTCCCTAGACAAATGGAAAACCTGCATGCTGTGTACAGACCCCAGGCAGCTAATAGTTCATACCTTAAGACAAACCCCTCCTCAAAGCAGCTCAGAGACATCACAATGTGGGACCCAGAATCAAAAGCTCAGAGATCTCACATTCTGGGGTGCACACACCTACACAGAGATCTCACACCCAGGGTCTCAAATGCCAGAGAGCTCCAAAAATGCACATCCCAGCATACAGGCACACACATCCTAGAGGTTTTAGACTATGGCTCACAAAATCCACTTAGATCAAATATCCCATCACCCACGATCCTGGCCAATGGCTCAGAGAGATCAAATGTACCCAAAACAGCATCTGTGATGTCATACATAGCCATAACAACCCCAAGCTCCCTGACACAGTTTACTCTCCAGGGAGAGACACAAAACTAGCCCAGAGACCTCTCCCTGGTCCTGAATTGCATGCATCTATGTGACTTACCGTGCGTTGTCATATGATCCAGACTGAGTGAGAGCTAAGTAACACTGAAACACCGCCATCCTGCACAGCCACCGACTGTGCCGAACAGCGCCACTAACCAAGGCAACTATTCAATCCCTTTGGGAAAAGTGGTAAAACTCGAAGGAAAATTGCACACTCTGAAGAGCCGTGCAAGCGAACGGAGACTCACTGTTATACACAAGCCCCTCGCCCAGAGTTCCAGCTCTGCGACCTCAATGCCTGTCTAAGACAGGTAGCCAATGGGAACTGAGCAGGAGACGAAGGAGGGAGGGAATAGCCGGACTTCCGCATGTACTCGCGCCACAGAAGAGCTAATTCCGGCAATCTCTCGCTATGTAGCCATCCCCAACTTGGATGTAGTCATCCCCACCTTGGATGTAACCATGTAGAAAAGAAGGGGTGGAGTTGGAAAAGACACAAAGAAAGTTGCAGCTTAATAACTGTGTCCACTCGAATTCAAATGTGGCAGGAAGACGGAGTGGAGCGAATGCCTTTGGACCCAGTGGCGCCCTGAGTGCCTCCGCTGGGAACTGTGGTAAATGCCCAACGCGGTGTCAGGGGACCCTCTGTGTTGTCACACACACTCTCCCAATGGCACCTTCCAGAGTGGGTGGTCCCACCGCTACACTTCAGTGGTACATCCAGGACAGAACTGTTTCATCTCCAGCGCCCCTTGGTGGTGGGGATTGAGGAACAACAGACGTAGATGCCCATACCATCCCAGGATAATATGCAAAGGGTGGAAGGACAAAGTCAGGATGAAAACTCCACAGATTGCCACACTCTTGGACTCAGAAAAAAGTCTTCATAAACTGAAGATTGCTCCTCTGTGGTGGCCAGTATTGTAACAGGAAGCATTCAAAGAATTTTCTCTGTGCTGGGCAGTGGCATTGGTGCTTGATTGTGCTTTCTGGTTTAATACAGAATAGGTCTCATGGGGAAAGCCAGCCACAGTGCCACAATTGGCAGGACAGATAAAGCATCTAAGAATGGGATCTGAAGGCCTGGTGTGGGGAAGGCTTCTGTTGCTGACTGCGAGTGACATGTGAAAGGACAACAGGACTTTTCATTCTGTTAGGAAAGGGGTCATCTCCAAGGAGCCCCAAGGACACTGTGTAGATGAGATAAAGACCACAGCCTTGTCATCATCTTGTCATCCCTGAATACGTTCCCTAGCAGAACCCTCAACCTGTGTATCTGTGCCTCTCTCAACGAGTTTAAATTTATTCATTCTGTCATTCATTCATTGTCTCCACAGTATGTGTGAAGCACAACTTTGAGTGTTAGGAAGAAGAAAATCAACCTTGCCCTCATGTAATGTACATTCTGTGGCAATCATACAGCCCCAAAATCTAAGTAATTTTTCAGGTGTAACTTCCGTGATTAAAATTAAATCAGGATAGTGAAATCGAGAGGGGATCATGTCTAGAAAGAGTGGTCAGGGAAGTTCTTTGTAAGATTGTGACAAGATTTGAGCAAAAGCCTAGAGGAGATGCCTATGTGGAGAAAAGTAGCCCAGACAGAGATAATGGGCAGTGGAAATATTGGAGTGTAGAACTCAGTGTCGTGTGTGTGAAAACAGTGAGGATGATGATGTGACTGTCACAGCATGATGGAGGGAGAGCCAGGAGATCGGATGAGAGAGGTAATGAGGGGAGGGTCCCATAGGGCCTACTGGCCATGGGGAGGACTTTGACTTGAGCCCCAGGAAGTTTCTTACAAGAGAAGCCCCCCTGCTTCCTTCAGAGTCCCAGATCACACAATGATTGTTGAGGAACACCTGGTTCACCCCAGGAAAACCACAGGCCCTCTGAAGCTGAATGTGCCTTTCCTCAAATCCCCCACTCTCAAGGGGAACTCCCCCTACTGCTCCCAGTAAACATCCATGTCAATTGATGATACCCTCAGGAGACACAGAACAAGGACCCTCATGGTGTGAGTGAGGTCACATTCAGTCTTGCAAAGGCAAAGAGGGACGATGTAACAGGCACAGCGTTGTCAGGGAGAAAGACAAAGCTAGAGCATTAGACAGGAGCAGAGAGACTATTTCTGGAAGCAAAGATTCCCTACTTAGTTGCGCACCCACCTATGGGCCCCCAGCCCTGCTACTGGATGATGTACCTGTCTCCACAGGAGAAAAGAGGCCCCTCCCCGGGGACTGCCTCTAGGGAATCATTCAGTTGCCCATGGCCTGGGCCTCAATCATGCCCCTTTGACACATATCAGGGGCCTCTGCCCATCAAGACAAGGACATGCTCCAGTCATTGGGAGGCTTATGCTGTACACAGGGTCCCTCACAACCTGTTCTGTCCAGACTGCCCTCCTTTTGACCTCAGTGTCAATTAATGCTTTACTGGGGGAAAGAGAGGCAAGGATCTCTGCATTTGTAGTGGAGCCTCATGCAAGTTGGTGCATGTGAGGTTGCTCCCCACCTGCTTGGAGGCTCATGTCTGTGACTTTCAGCACCACCTCCAAGGGAATGAGAACTTTACATTCCATATATCGGGTAACAAGTTGGGTGTGTGATGGGGGGACACAGAGACATATCCTGACAGTGCATCAGTCACAGGGTCCTTGTGGCCTCATGCAAATGCCCCCCTCCCCCACTACCTGGCCAGGGTTGTGCTGAGTCTTCCTGACTCCTCCAAGGAACCCAGGCTTACATCCAATTTCTCCCCTCCTAGTGTGCTGAGACCTTCCATCTGCACTGGGTTTTGGGTTGGGCTCCCATCTGCAAATGGTGCCGTCCTTGTTGTGGGTTGGGCAGATTGAGTGACTGAATGTGTGAACAAAGTTTTGGTCACAGGGTCCCTATCAAGTGTGGCAGTCGTGTCAGCAAGTTTTGTTTTTATCAGGATTATTACCATGGGCTCCTCTGAACTGCACATCACTTACTCTCACTGAAGATGGGGCCCCTAGCTTTTGTCTCTAGTTGGGCATGGTAGAAATCATAGCAAAGGTGAAATCCCAGGTCTATTTGTAAGACCCATGAGAGTGGGGTCCATCCAGCCTTCCTTTCAAGAACACTCTCATTTTCAGATACATGAACAGCTCAGAGGCCCAACCCGCTTGACAAAGACCACCCACCCCCCTACCCAGGTAGTTCATAGACTCCACGCCTGGGACAGAGATCCACAAATAGTTCAGAGCCTGCTCATCCTGGACATCCATCCCAAACAGCTCAAAAACGTCACACCTTAGGACACAGACCCTAACCAGCTCAGAAATTCCCACTGTGGCCTCAGAGGAATTAGGATCCCTAAGACAAACAGCATTGCTCACAGCCAGTTCTATGGGGTGAAGTTGTAATCTCTGGTTGCTGAATCACACTGCATTCTGAAGGAATTCAGAGTGAAAAACAGGATGAGGCATACTATGCTTTGGACAAGCTTGCCTTTGTTTAGTTACATGGATACCTCTGGAAAAGGTTCAGTGACCCCAGATTCTTGCATCTTCCCAAACATAGAAAAGCACAAAAAGCATTAGCTTGTGATATCTGATCTCTGTGTTTCACACTAATCTTTTAACAATATGCATGCTTGACTGCATGTATTTCCTAGACAAACTCATATTGACTTCTCTGCTACTTCCTCAGAACAGTTTCCTCAGAGTTAACAGAGTAGCTGTGTCCTGGGCTTTAGTCCCCAGAAGACCCTGAATCCAACTTAAACTCACAACACTTCCACTGTATGTTTTTCTTTAAGTAGACACTACTCAAGCTAACAGCTTGCCTTTAATTTGGAGGCCTCATACCCCTCCCCATAGGGCTTATAGGCTGCACTCTGGAAGAGCCCCAAATCTTTTCCTCTGGGCTTCTATGTGGGCAGTGGTAGTGAGGCTCTGTTAAGTCAACCCAAGGGAGAGAGGCCTCCAGTCTTGCAATCTCTGCAGTCTGCATTCACCAGCATGTCATTCTGAGGAAGGCAGGTTCATTCCAGGGGTGTGGTGTGCCTTAGAGCCGAGGGGTTCTGAAATTGATTTCCCATGTCTGGGTCCTGACTTAGGCCCTGACCCTCCCCCCATCCCCGGTCACCTCTGGTCCTGGTAACTTTGTCTTCTGCCCCATAGGAGGTTCAGAGTGAATCCCAGATCCACAGAAGAATCCCCGGGGGCCTGGTGGTCTCCATGTCAGCACACACTGTGGGCTATGAATTCTGGAGATAGGAAAGGTTTTCCCCTCACTGTGCCTATGACAACTCCCTTACATCCCTCTAATCATCTGTCATTTTCCAGAGTCCCTCTCCTGGTGATAGCTGCCACAACCCTTCTCTTTCCCCAAATTCCCACCCCTCCCCTCATTTTCCAAGAGGCCTCCACTCCCACCTCAGGGGCCTCTTTAGCCCTCTCCCCCTGCCATACTCCCAGGGCCTCATTTACACCCTCACTCTAATTGCGGCCTCTCACCCAGCACCCGCACTGCCTCAGAGGATCCCCTGAGGACCCTGTCTACTCTCTGCATTCTTCAGAACACCTCTCTCCTGCCCACACACAGGGGTCTGTCATAAAGTTCTGTTGAGCGAAGAACTGAAAACCTCTCAAGGATCCAGAGAAATTCCAGACCCAGACCAGGAGTCCAGGGCACTTTCCTCAGAGCTGGTGGGAAAGGGTGAGGGTCTCTGAGAGAAAGAGCTAGACTCACAGTCCCACAGGTGTGACGGAGTTTTCTTCAAGGGGCCTAGAGAGGAAGAAGTGAGATGGCACCTTAGAAGTGCTTGCTGCTGCTGCTGCTGCTAAGTCGCTTCAGTCGTGTCCAACTCTGTGCGACCCCATAGACGGCCTCTTACTAGGTCCTCTGTCCCTGGGATTCTCCAAGCAAGAACACTGAAGTGGGTTGCCATTTCCTTCTCCAATGCATGAAAGTGAAAAGTGAAAGTGAAGTCGCTTAGTTGTGTCCAACTCTTAGTGACCCCATGGACTGCAGCCTACCAGGCTCCTCCGTAGAAGTGCTTAGGACACTGCAATTCAGAAGGCTGATTACTGGAAACTTACATCCCCGCCCATGAACGCCAGCTGTCTCCTAGAGTGACCTCACTAAAGCAACCACTGACTGGGGAACCGTCTCCAGCCTGTTGTCTGGAGACTGAGTTCCACTGGTCCTCCAGTGCTCAGGCCCAGGCCTGCACTGCAAGCTCTTGCTCATCAGCTTCAGTACCTGACTGTGTGAGCCCTGGTCTGATCTGGGGTCTCTGCCCCTGTACCCCACAAGAGCCTGAACCTGAGTTTTCCAGGTGGGCTGCCCAGAGTGGTCTAGTATTCCTTGCTTCCCAAGCCCCACAACCAATTACTGCTGCCAGTGTATTAAAATCTGCAGGGGATGAGCGTGGGCAAAATGGGGCTGGAGCGGCCTCCTGGACACCTGAGAATGGGGATTCCCTTCTGTTTGCCCTGAGAATGATGTGAGGATGTAGGCAGCAAGCTTGACCTCTCCTGCACCACAGATGGACAGCATTGTGGCAGCATCTATCAAAGTGAAAACTCCTGACAGAATCCTTGTTGTGTCCCTGAGGGAAGGACATGTTGGTCCAGTTTTGTCATTCACCCCAGTGTCCAGCACATAGTAGCTGCTCATTGGGTGATTTGTGACTGATTCTTGATCCATCAGTTCCACTTTGAAAATGTATAATCAACACACCCACATTCGTAAACCTGTATGTAGAAGGAAGGTGGTAGCAAATAATTGTGCAAAACCTCTTTATGTCCATTAATCGTCAGTGATCTTTGGATAGTAAATGAACAGTGAGGGGTTCATGGCATAGCATGCAGCACACACTGGCCATGGAACACAATGACAGGACCAGTGTGTACTGATCAGATGGAACTGCTTCAGGACATGCTGTTAATAGTTGTAGGGAAGGGAAGCAAATGAGAGATGCTCATAGTGGGGCCTTCTCTGTGTGTGTATGTGTCTGTGTGTGTGTCATGCTGTGCTTAGTTGGTCAGTTGTGTCTGATTCTTTGTGACCCCATGGACTGTAACCCTCTAGGCTCCTCTGTCCATGGAGATTCTTCAGGCAAGAACAGTGGAGTGGGTTGCCATGCCCTCCTCCAGGGTTGGGGATCTTCCCAACCCTGGGATCAAACTCAGTCAGGTGTTCCGTATTGCAAGTGAATTCTTTACCATCTGCACCACCAGGGAAACCCAAGAATACTGGTGTGGGTAGCCTATCCCTTCTCCAGGGGTTCTTCCCGACCCAGGAATCGAATTTGGGTCTCCTGCATTGTAGGAAGATTCTTTACCAGGCTGAGCTACCAGGGAAGCCCCCGTGTGTGTGTGTGTGTGTGTGTGTGTGTGTGTGTGTGTGTGTGTGTGTGTAGTTAAAATACAGAGAAACATGTTTGAAAGGAACAAGGAGGCAGCGATACTAGCCCCAGTGGTACGCCCTTGAAGCAGAGAATGTGGCGTGAGATGACCTGTGTAGCCCATGTACTGATATACTAATGGAATATTTCACCAACCCTGTACTCAGATAATATTAGAGTAACTATTAATATATAAAGCAAGGTCATCTGATGAAAACAATACCTGTACCACAGAATATGTGAGGGCCTCTGGAAGATGTCCAGGAATAGGGTGCTCAAGTTTACATGGTCCAGGGCCAGGCAGTTAGTGTGCATAAATGAACCCAGCTCATGTGAGGGTACTTAAGAGCAGCACATGGCCATGGTAAATGTTCCCTGCTGATCTGCTTCTGGCATAGGTACAATAGAGAAGACGGGGTTGGTGCAGACTCCAGACCCTCATGACAACCTCCTCCTGCATAATAAATAGTGCTAATGTTCAGCACTGCATCAAAGTTGTTACATCTGTGCACTGATGTAAACTCCTTGGGAGTTTCCCTCAACCTGTTCATTGCAGGACACATACACACAAACACACACAAACATCATAGGGAAAGATAACTAATCCTCTGAACCCAGAATTCAATAACTAACTAAGATGGACTTGAGGGGACTTCCCTGGTCATCCTATGGTTAAGAATTCACCTTTCAGTGCAGGGCATGCAGGTTTGCTGCAACCACTGAGCCTGTAGCACAAGTAGAGAGTCCGTGCACCCTATGTTGAGTTGCAGATCTTTGCTTGCAGTGCACAGACTCTCTATTTATTAATGTTACAAGTTTACTATTGTGCTAATAAATTATGTCTATTACAAAATATATACAGAAATGGAAAGAGATAAATTAAAGATAAACTGTTTTTTAAAAAAAATGACAATTATCTTCCAATTAAAATAAAGAAATAAATTAAAAAAAAAAACAAAAAAAAAAAAAAAACAAGGCTGACTTAACTGGTTCTGCCCATGAGGAATTAACAGGCTTGTATTTATCCTGCCACTTTAAGTAAGTAAACTTCTGTGATGGTTTTCATACATAGTACAACATGCAGGATGCTGATGCCTGAGAGGAGGGGAAAAATGAGGTGAGAACTACAATTTTACCTGGCTTACTTCCTGGAGAAGCTTTCCAAGCATTATCGCATTTAGAGGGAACTCAGCCAGAGGGCAGCACTCTCCCAGATCTGAGGAAACAGAGCACAGCATTCAGGGAGGCCAAAACAGCTAGAATTCCTGGAACACAGGACAAGAGAAAGGTGAGCTGCACCCAGCAGGGAGGACTACAGAGAGAGAGAGAGAACAGGAGTGAGTGCTATTGATATTTGCACAGGATTCCCTGGGAATCCCCTCCTCCATTCTGATCAGCTCATATGTGTTTAGAATGTACCTAAAGCCTAGAAAAGAACCACCTGAAAAGGAGTGGGTGGAGCAATCCCAGAGCTCAGAGAGGGATGGAGATAGTTCTTCTTCTTACCTGAAAAAGGGAAGAAAACACTCATAATATGCAGGTATCTTGTACAGTACTCAGCAAGGTATTACCTCAGTAGTGGGGCAGATTAGCCCTAGATTAGTGACTACTTTTGTCCAATCTAACAATGAGTTAACATCAGTACAAAGATGTAAGCAAGTGCAACCTGAAAAGGATAAATCTCTTTCTAAGCATCTGAAATGCATCACAGGATTGGTCTCAAAACTACTGAAAGGAGTTATTATTATTGCTATTACTATTATTATAAAGTTTAGAACCCAACAAGGTAAAATTCTCCATGTCTCTGTTCAGTTCAGTTCAGTCACTCAGTCGTGCCTGACTCTTTGTGACCCAATGAATCGCAACACGCCAGGCCTCCCTGTCCAACACCAAGTCCCAGAGTTCACTCAGACCCACGTCCATCGAGTCAGTGATGCCATCCAGCCATCTCATCATCTGTCGTCCCCTTCTCCTGCCCCCAATCCTTCCCAGCATCAGAGTCTTTTCCAATGAGTCAACTCTTCACAAGAGGTGATCAAAGTACTGGAGTTTCAGCTTTAGCATCATTCCTTCCAAATAAATCCCAGGGCTGATCTCCTTCAGAATGGACTGGTTGGATCTCCTTGCAGTCCAAGGGACTCTCAAGAGTCTTCTCCAACACCACAGTTCAAAACATCAATTTTTCAGGGCTCAGCTTTCTTCACAGTCCAACTCTCATATCCATACATGACCACTGGAAAAGCCATAGCCTTGACTAGATGGACCTTTGTTGGCAAAGTAATGTCTCTGTTTTTCAATATGCTATCTAGATTGGTCATAACTTTCCTTCCAAGGAGTAAGCATCTTTTAATTTCATGGCTGCTGTCACCATCTGGAGTGCTTTTTCGAGCCCCAAAAATAAAGTCTGACACTGTTTCCACTGTTTCCCCATCTATTTCCCATGAAGTGATGGGACCAGATGCCATGATCTTCGTTTTCTGAATGTTGATCTTTAAGCCAACTTTTTCATTCTCCACTTTCACTTTCATCAAGAGGCTTTTTAGTTCCTCTTCACTTTCTGCCATAAGGGTGGTGTCATCTGCATATCTGAGGTTTTTGATATTTCTCCCAGCAATCTTGACTCTGCATCTAGCATATAGTAAAAAAAAAATTGTATTGCATTGAAAATGTCTATAGCCAGTAAACAACTGAAGGCCAGCTCAACTACTGAAAAGATTGACTCAAACATCAGCAGTGACTCTGATGTGACATCAACAGTGGCAGAAAGAGAAACAAAAAGACAGGTTTCATACACAGGAACAAAATTAAGAAAGGCCGAATTCTCATCAGAATTTATACCACCTAGAATTGTCTAATCAGTGCAAGTGCTGTTTGAAAAGTGAAAATAAAGTGAAACTATTTAAACCAATGATTATCATTCTAAAATCTAAGAATATTCATTGCTAACAGATCTGCCACACAAAGTCTTTTAACGAAGTTCTTAAAGGAGAAGGAAAATGATATTAGAAGAAAATGTGGGTCTGTACAAAGAATTGACTAATACTGGATGTAGTAAAACTTTTTATAAAGATACATTTTAAAAATAGTTAACCTCTTATATGATAATCTTCTAAAGCAAAAATATTAAGTGTACTGTTATTTTTCTTACATATGCAAAAATAAAATGTAAGAAAACAATAGCACAAAGAATAGCAGGAAGGAAAGGGAAACACAGTTTTAAGGTTCTTAAATATGAACTGGGTATAATATTAATTGAAGGTATATTGTAAGAAGTATAAAATGCATATTGTAAACTCTAGAGCCACCTCTAGAAGGAGTTTTTTGGCTGTGCACTCAGTTCACGGGATCTTAGTTCCATGGCAGTGAAAGCACTGCGTGCTAATCCTTGGACTTCCAGGGAATTCCCTAGAAATATGTTTAATAAGGTATATAGCTAGAAAGTCAATGGAGGCAATAGAATGGACTAATTAAAGAAAACAGCCATCTAAATGAAGAGAATAAATGGACAACTTGTCACTAAAAAATATATGTGATATAAGGAGAAGCATATCCAGATGGTAGATTGAAAACAGAACTGTTTACACACTAGTTGTAAGTTGCCTACACATGTCAATTAAAAGACCTACTTTGGGGCACTCTTCTGGTGGTCCAGTGGTTATGAATCTGCTTTCCAATGCGGGTGACACAGGTTTTATCCATGGTCTGGGAGCAAAGATCCCACATGTCATGAGGCAACTAAGTCCTTGTGCTGCAACAAGAGAAGCCTACACACTGCCTCTAGAGAGAAGCCTGCATGCAACAGCAAAGACCCATGACACCAGATAAATAAATAAAGAGCTAGTTTGTCAGATTACATTATGTATGGTCAAAAATAATCTCACCTTAAGTCAATAATTTAAAATTAAATGGATGGAAATACTTATACTTCCAAATCCCAAATAAAATGAAAGCTGGAGAGGCTGAATTAATCACATTAAAATATACTTCAGAATGAGGACTTTTAATGAAGATAGAGAAGGACAGTGCATAATGATAGAGAATTCAATTCATTGATAAGACATAACAATCATGAATGTGTATGCAATTTAAAAATTATAGGAGCCAAAAGCTGACAGAATGGAAAAGAGAAACAGGCAAATCCACAGTTGTAGCTGGAGACTTTAACTTTTCACTCTCAGTCATTAATACAATAAGGGAGCAAAAAATGAGAAAATACATAGAAGAATTGAATAATACTATTAACCAGCTTGACCTAACTCTTATTTATAGAATGTGCTCAGTCGTTCAGTTGTGTTCAACTCTTTGAGACCCCACAGACTGTAGCCTGCCAGGCTCCTCAGTTCATGGAATTTTCCAGGGAAGAATACTGGCATGGGTTGCCATTTCTTACTCCAAGGGAACTTCAAGACCCAGAGATTGAACCTGCTTCTCTTGCCTCTCCTGCATTGGCATGCAGATTCTTTACCACTTCATCACCTGGAAAGATCATTTAGAGAACTCCAGCAACTAAATACATATTCTCCTACAGTGAATATGGAAGTTCATAAGATGTGCAATTTTAAAAACTTCATGCTTTCTAAAGGATGGAAATCATACAAAGTATATTCCCTGACCATAAGAGAATTAAAATAGAAATTAGCTGTGGAAAGATAGCTGGAAAATCACAAACTATTTATAAATTAAAAGGCACTTCAAATTAATGAAAAGTTTAAAGGAGAAAGAGAAAATAGTGACAGATCAAAATTTATGAGGTGACACCAAATCTTCATAGAGGGAAATTTATAGCATTACATCTTTGTATTAGAAAAGGGAAAAGGCCAATGATTATTCAAAGATCAGTAATCTTACTGAAGAAGGTAGGAAAATACAATATACTTTAATCCAAAACCAGCAAAAGAAAAGAATAACAAATATCTGAGCAGAAATCAATTAAATAGAAACCAGAAAATCAGTAGTACCAGAAAATTCAATGAAACCAATTGTTGACACTTTGAATAGATTAACAAAATAATAAACTTTCAGCCAGGTTGATTTTAAAAAAGAGAGAGAAAGAAAGTAGTGACACTAATTACCAATTTCAGTAATGCCATAGGGGACAGCAATACAGAGCGTTCAGATATTAAATGCACAATGAAGGAAGATTAAAAAAATATTATTCAAAATTTGTTGAATGGTTAATCGTATTGGACTCTTTGTGACCCTATGCATTGTGGCTTGCCAGGCTCCTCTGTCCATGGGATTTTTCCAGGCAAGAATACTTGCTGGAATATCTCCAGGCTCTAGAGTTTACATGGGTGGCCATTTCCTCCTCCAGGAGATCTTCCTGATCCAGGGATCAAACCCACATCTCCTGAGTTGGCAGGTGGATTCTGTACCAAAGAAACACCTGAGAAGCCCTGAAATTTGTTCAGAGTATATCTATTATTGTGTTCTCACTATACATTTGTGCGTGCTATGTTGCTTCAATCATTCATATCCAGCTCTTTGTGACTCTTTGGACCATAGCCCGTCAAGCTCTGCTGCCCAGGGATTCTCCAGGCTGGAATACTGAAGTGGGTTGCCATGCCCTCCTCCAGGGAATCTTTCCAACCCAGGGGTGGAACCCGCATCTCTTGTCTCCTGCATTGGCAGGCAGGTTCTTTACCACTAGCATCACCTGGGAAGCGCCCCCCCAACATACACACACACACACACACACACACAAAACATAACAAAAAAATAAATAAAAAATAAAGGGACACAAGGAAAATTTAAGAGGCATTGAGTATGTCTATTATCTTGATTGTGGTGATAATAAAATCATTGTTTACATATGTCCAAACTCATCAAATTGTACACGTGAAATATATACAATTTGTTGTATATCAATTGTACTTCAATAAAGCTATTTTGAAAAGGACAGAAGATGAACATTTTCCAAAACAATTGATACTTAGATAAAATGAGAACATTCCTTGAAAAATGCTGACTAGTAAAGGTCACTCAAAAAAATAAATATGAATAACTTCATATCTATTAAGGAAGTTAATTCATCTACCTAACTTTATGAGGCTGTTGTTACCCTGATACCAAACCAAACAAAGATAGCACAAGAAAAGAAAGCTACAAACCAATACTTTTATTAATATAGACAAAAATTCTTAATAAAAATACTAGCAAACCAAATTATATAGCATGAGCAAGTGGGATTTATCCCAGGAATGCAGCTTTGATTTAATAATAAGAATCAATTAATATACCACACCAATAGAATAAAGGACAAAAACCACTTTATCATCTTGGTATCTGCATAAAAAGCATTTTGTAAAATTCAACATCCCTTTATGATAAAAAGACTCAAACTAGAAGAAGGAAACATTGTCATCTTGATATAAAACACCTATGAAAAACCCACAGCTAATTCTGTACTTAATGATGAAAGGCAGAAATGCTTCTACCCTAAAATCAGGAACAATACAAGGATATCATCTCTTACCACTTCTATTCCTTATTGTTCTGGAGATTCTGGACAGGATAATTAGGCAAGGGAAATAAATAAAATGAATCTACATTGTAAAGAAAGTGAAACTTTTCTATTTGCAGATGACATAATCTTGTGTATTGCTATTACTAAGTCACTTCAGTTGTGTCCGACTCTCTGCGACCCCATAAACGGCAGCCCACCAGGCTTCCCCGTCCCTGGGATTCTCCAGGCAAGAACACTGGAGTGGGTTGCCATTTCCTTCTCCAATGCATGAAAGTGAAAAGTGAAAGTGAAGTCGCTCCGTAGTTTCCGACTCTCAGCGACTCTATGGACTGCAGCCCTCCAGGCTCCTCCATCCATGGGATTTTCCAGGCAAAAGTACTGGAGTGGGATGCCATTGCCTTCTCCAATCTTGTGTATAGAAAACCCTAAAGAACCCCCTTCCTCCAAATCTATTAGATATAATACAGAGGCTCAACAAGGTTACAAGGTTTAGATTGAAAGGATGTTGCTGAGCCATGAAAGACTCTGGGATTCTTGGCTGCTGGAGGAGAGGAATTCAATCCAGGGTCAGTGGCGAGGTTTGATCGCTCAGAGCCTTTGTATAATACAGTTTTATTAAAGTATAAAAGAGACAGAGAAAGCTTATGACATAGACATAAAAGGGGGCAGAAAGAGTGCCCACCTGCTAGACTTTAGTAGAAAGCTATATACTGACTAGCAGGCTGCTAGTTAGAGAAAGGAAATATCTCAACACTCAGAGAGTGGCAGCAGGCCCCTCACACAATATGCATTTTGAGATAACATTGACAGAAGGTGAGTCACCCCAGGCCATAAAATGATTGACATGAATCTTGAAGAAAGCCAGGTTTCCAAGCAAATACATAGTCTCATTAGCATAGCTTAAGAGAACATTTGTATAAGTAAAACATATTTGCTTGTCAAGTTGGTTTTGATTCTTAGGTGGAAACTACTTGAAGAAAGATAGAGTCTAAGGTAAATACATAGTTCATTAACATAGCTTAAGGAAAACATTTCTATGAGATAAACATATTGGTTAGCTCAAGGTGTGAGCAAAGTTAAGTTCAGGTGGAACCAGGTGTCATCAATGGCAGCACAGAATTTTAAAGGAAACATCCCATTAATTTTGTGTAGAGAAGGAAAAAAAAAAATCTGACACTTGCAGTTCATTTCCTCCTGACGCTAAGAGAGATTCTTGAAATGTCTGACACTTGCAGCCTATTTCCTCCATTTGGGAGTCCCTAACCTTCATGCCTGGAGAAGGCAATGACAATCCCACTCCAATACTCTTGCCTGGAAAATCCCATGGACGGAGGAGCCTGGTAGGCTGCAGTCCATGGGGTCGCTAAGAGTCGGACACAACTGAGTGAACTTCACTTTCACTTTTCACTTTCATGCATTGGAGAAGGAAATGGCAACCCACTCCAGTGTTCTTGCCTTGAGAATCCCAGGGACTGGGGGAGCCTGGTGGGCTGCCATCTATGGGGTCTCACAGAGTCGGACATGACTGAAGCAACTTAGCAGCAGCAGCAGCAACCTTCATGCCTGTTACTCTCTCAAGGTCATATACCAAAATCAAATATATTTCAACACACATTCAAGACTTCTACACTAAATAATACAAAATGTTGTTGAGTGAAAGTAAAGACAGTCTAGATAAATATATGTAAAAAAAGATAAAAAGGGATCTGACATTTATGGATTGGAAGACTTACTATTAGTGTTAAGATGGCAGTACTCCCTTAATAGATCCCTATCAAAATGTGAGCTGCTAATTCCCCCAGAAGTCAACAAACTGATCCTAGAATTGTAAGAAATAAAAGTGTTCAGGAATAGCCAAAACAGTCTTGAAAAAGAACAAGTACTTACACTTCCCAAATTAAAATCCAATTTCAAAACTACAGCGATTAAGACATCATGGTACTGACATAAGGATAGTACAGTAGACAGATAAAGGAATAAAATAGAGAGTCAAGAAACAAACCCATATCAGCTGTGGTCAATTGATTATTGTGAGTGATGCAGAGGCCATTCAATGGCAAAGAATAATATTTCAAGAAATGGTCTTGGGATAACTGCATGTTCACATGCAAAAGAATGAATTTAGACCTATATGTCACACTGTATATAACAATTAACGAAAAACTGATCAAAAACCTAAATATAAGAGCTAAAACTATAAAACACTCAGAAGGAAACATAAATGTAAATGTTAATCTTCTATTAGGCAATGATTTCCTTTATATGACCACAAAAGAAACAACAATAGGCAATTTGGAATTATCAAAATGAAACCATTTATCCTTCAAAAGACATTATCAAAAAAAGTGAGAGCTAGGACACTTACTGGAGGCTGATGCGAAGCTTTGACACCCAGACGGAACAGAGGAACCCCTGAGCAATGGGGTAGGATGTTGGGGGTGGAGGTAGCGAGAATGAGGAGAAGTAGAGTCTGACTGAGGTCAATTTCCCTGAGGGGCAGCTAGGGGAAGAAATGTTTCCCAGACCTGGAGAGACACTCCTACTTCCATGGTATCAGTTTGGCATGGAAAGGACCCTCCAGAGTTCAGGGGAATGCATCTAGTGTTCCCCTCACCCCATCCCCTGCTCCACCTCTGGGAGCCTGCTGAAGTCCAGGGCCTGGTCTTCTGCACTCTGACACTGGAGGCACTGTGGGGTCCCCAGGCCCCACCCCTGCCTGATCCTGCCCTGGCTGAGTTCCATCAACCTAAGCCCCTCACCCACAGCACAAAGACTTTTTTTTTTTTTTTTTTGCTATTTTTCTACTGTGGTTTTGTTCTACCTCCAGTGGTTATTTCATTTATAAACCTATTTTTTCTAGTATATCTGTTAGTTTCCCTAATTTATTTTAACTTTTCTTATTGTCCTGCTCCTCTTTCTTCTTTTTATTTATTTTTTGTTGTGCCATGCAGCTTGCAGGATCTTGATTCATGAGACAGAGATCAGGCCTGAGCTTCTGTGGTGGTAGCACAGAGTCCAAACTACTGGACTAGTAGATAAAATCAGACCCCAAAGAATACTAATTGGAGTAAGGTCTCCCGGAGGGCCCTATCTCAGTACCTAGATCTGAGTCTACCAAACTGCTTGCAAACTTTAGTCCTGGATACCTCAGGCCAAACAACTTGTAAGATAGAAACATAGTCCCATGGATCAAAATAAATGACATGAGAAAAAAATTTGCTACAGGCAAAGTATCAAGTTAAAATAACTATGAGACCTAATAAATTAGAAATAGGGAACCTACAGCAAAAAACACTTCAGAATAAGGATAGTAAAGATGATTCAAAATATTGGAAATAGAATGGAGGCATGGATTGAGAAAATACAAGAAATGCTTAACAGAGAACTAGAAGAACTAAAGAACTAACAGAGACGAAAACACAATAACTGAAATGAGAGAATACACCAGAAAAAAAATCAATATTGAACTAACTGAGGGAGAAGAATGACTAAGTGAGTTGGAAGAAAGATTGGTGGAAATAACTGCTGAGCAGAATAAAAAAAAAAATGACTGAGAAGAAATAACGTGTATAATATCATATATGAAACGAGTCACCAGTCCAGGTTCGATGCACGATACTGGATGCTTGGGGCTGGTGTAATGGGACGACTCAGAGTGATGGTGTGGGGAGGGAGGAGGGAGGAGGGTTCAGGGTGGGGAACACGTGTATACCTGTGGCAGATTCATGTTGATATATGGAAAAATCAATACAATATTGTAAAGTTAAAAAATACAAAAATAAAAAATAAAAATAAATAAAGACAATCTTAGAGAATTCTGGGACAAAAATAACCACACTAACAATCAAATTACAGGAGCCCTAGAAGAAGAAAGGAAAAAGAAGGGATTGATGAAATGTTCACAGAGATTATAGTCAAAAACTTCCCCAGCATGGGAAAGGGAAATAGCCACCTAAGTTCAAGAAGTGCAGAGTCCCATAAAGGGTAAACACTACGAGAAACATACTAAGACCCATATTAATCAAATGAGGAAATATCAACTACAAAGAAAGAATATTGAAAGCAGCAAGGGAAAATCAAAAATAAGATACAAGGGAATTCCATAAAGCTATCAGCTGATTTTTCAGCAGAAACTCTGCAGGCCAGAAGGGAGTGGCAGGATATATTTATAGTGATGAAAGGGAAAATCCTACAAGCAAGATTGCTCTACCCAGCAAGAATCTCATTCAGCTTCAATGGAGAAATCAAAAACTTTACAGACAAGCAAAAGCTCATCTGTGTAGTGAAAGCGATGGTTTCCCCAGTAGTCATGTATGGATGTGAGAGTTGGGCCATAAAGAAGGCTTAGCACCAAAGAACTGATGCTTTCAAACTGTGGTGTTGGTGAAGACTCTTGAGAGTCCCTTGGACTGCAAGGAGACCAAAGCTGTCAATCCTAAAGGAAATCAACCCTGAATATTCATTGGAAGGATTGTTGCTGAAGCTGAAGCTTCAACACTTTGGCCACCTGATGCGAAGAGATGACTCACTGGAAAAGAGCTTGATGCTGGGAAAGATTGAAGGCAGGAGGAGAAGGGGATGACAGAAGATGAGATGGTTTGAATGCATCATTGATTCAATGGACAGGAGCTCCCACTATCTGGGAGATAGTGAAGTACAGGGAAGCCTGGCATGCTGCAGTCCATGGGGCCACAAAGTGTTGGACTGGGACTGAGTGACTGAAGAACAGCAACAAGAGAGAAAGAAGGAAACTATATTATGATCAAGGAATCAATCCAAGAAGGATATATAACAGTCACAAATATTTATGCACCCAGCACAGAAGGACCTGAATACATAAGCCAAATGCTAACAACCATGAAAGGGAAAGTTGCCACTGACAAAATAACACTGGAGGACTTTAACGCCCCATTTGTACCAAAGGAGAGATCATCCACACAGAAAATTAATAAGGAAACTCAATCTTTAAGTGACACGATAGACCAGATGGACTGAATTGATTAGGAGACATTTCACCTGAAAGCAGAAGAGTACACTTTATTTTCAAGGTGCACATGAAACATCCTCGAGGACAGACCATATCTTTGGTCACAAGTCGTGCCTTAGAAAACCGAATAAAATTGAAATTTCATCAGGCATCCTTTCCTAGTGCAACATTAGGAGATTTGAAATTAGTTACAGGGAAAAAACTGTAAAAAGACACAAAAACATGGAGGATAAACAGTGCATTGTTAAAAAACCAACAGACCACTAGAGAAATTAGAGAGAAAAATTAAAAATACATATAAAAAAATGACAATGAAAATACATTGACCTCAAACCTATGGGAAGCAGAAAAGGAGTTTTAAGAGGGAAGCTTATAGCAATTTAATCTCACCTCAAGAAACAAGAAAAATCTCAAATAAACAATCTAACCTTACACTTAAAGCAACTAGAGAAAGAAGAACAAAGAGAACCCAATGCCAGTAGAAAGAAATAATAAGTATCAGATCAGAAATAAGTGAAACAGAAATGAAGTAAGCAATAGCAAAGATCAATAAAAGTAAAAGGTGGTTGTTTGAAAAGATAAAAAAAAAATGGATAAAATCTTAGCAAGACTCTGCAAGGGAAAAAAAGAAAGAGGGACTCAAATTAATAAAATTAGAAATGAAAAAGGGGAAATTACAACCAACACTGCAAAAATACAAGGGATCATAAAAGAATACTACAAGCAACTGTATGCCCATAAAATGGACAACCTGGAAGAAATGGACTTATTCCTAGAAAGGTACAACTTCCTCCGATTGAATGAAGAAGAATTTGAAAATATAAACAGACCAATTTCACAAGTAATGAAAGTGAAAGTGTTAGTCGCACAGGTGTGTCCTGCTCTTTGTGACCCCATGGACCATAGCTGCCAGCTCCACTGTCCTTGGAATTCTCCCGGCAAGAATACTGCTTGTGGGTAACCATTTCCCTCTCCATGCGATTGTCCCAATTCAGGGATTGAACACAGGTCTCCTGCATCGCAGGCAGATTCTTTACCATCTGAGCCGGAACCATAATTTTAAAGCTTCCAACAAACAAAATTTCAGGACCAAATGGCTTCAGAGATGAATTTATCATCTAGAGAAGAGCTAACAGCTATCACTTGCAAACTCTTCCAAAAATTGCAGAGGGAGGAACTCTCCAGGAAGCATCACACTGATACCAAAACCATGCAAAGATACCATACTCAAAAGAGAATTACAGACGAATCTCACTGATGAACTTGGACCCCCAAATCCTCAACAATAGGCTTGCAAACAAAATCCAGCAACACATTAAAAGGATCATACATCATGATCAGGTGGGGTTTATCCCAGGCATGCAAGGATTCTTCAACATACTAAAATCAATCAATAAGCTATACCATATTAACTAAGTAAAGAATAAAAACCATATGATCATCTCATTAGACACAGAAAAGCTTTTGAAAAAATTCAACACCTATTTATGATAAACACTCTGCAGAAAGTGGGCATAGAGGGAAACTATCTCAACATAAAAGAGAAGCTAAAGGCAAAGGAGGAAAGGAAACATATACCCATTTGAATACAGAGTTCCACAGAATAGCAAGGAGAGATAAGAGAGCCTTCTTCAGGTATCAATGCAAAGAAACAGAGGAAACAAAACAATGGGAAAGACTACAGATGTCTTCAAGAAAAGTATAGATACCAAGGGAATGTTTAATGCAAAGGTCAGCACAATAAAGGACAGAAATTATATAGACCTAAAAGAAGCAAAAGATATTAAGAAGTGGCAAGAATACACAGAAGAGTTATACAGAAAAGACCATCATGAACTAGATAACCACGATGGTGTGATCACTCAGCTAGAGCCAGACATCCTGGAGTATGAAGTCAAGTGGGCGTTAGGAAGCATCACTACAAACAAAGCTAGTGGAGGTGATGGAATTCTAGCTGAGCTATTTCAAGTCCTAAAAGATGATGCTGTTAAAATGCTGCACTCATCATGCCAGCAAATTTGGAAAACTCACCAGTGGCCACAGGGCTCTTTCCCCAGTGGCTTAGTGGATTTGCAGGAGGTGTGGTTTCAATTCCTGGGTCGGGAAGGTCCCTTGGAGGAGGGCACGGCCACCCACTGCAGTATTTGCCTGGAGTATCCCATAGACAGAGGAGCATGGCAGGCTACATTTTTGTGGTCACAAAGGGTTGGACATGACTGAAGTGAGTTCTCACGCATGCACACATGGCAACCTTACTGAAGAAATAAAGAGTGTGGGCTCTGAATGGACGATGTTGAGATTTTTGGGTCACTTTTCCTCTGACAACTTATATGACTGTGAGCAATCCCCCTTACTTCCCTGTCCTCTGCTTTCTCACCTCATCAATTAGGGTCGAAGTCTTCCAAAATAATGGATCTGTGAAGGAGGATTAAATAAAGTGATAGAAAGAAATATATGCAATGTGGCCTGATATCTGGAAAAGGATGAACAGCCTTGAAATTCCACGTTACCCCTGCTAAATACACCCACAGTGACTAAATTCAGGCCTCTGAGTTTCAAGAAGAAAAGCCTGGCCTGACTTACCTTCTCCCTCAGAGCTGGAAGACAAGTCTCCCAAGACAGGTTGAGCTCTGAAGCTATCTGATGAGATCACAAGTTCAGACTCCAATAAATTCACCTGTTCTCAAGTGCCTCTGTCTGCAGAAGACTCGTGGATTTCTGCAGAAATATAACTCTGGGAACTAACTGAGAGCAGAGAATGACAGAGAGAAGAATTCATTTTCACTTCTGAAGAATCTCATAGGCACTTGCTGGGTACACAACACTGGGCTCTGAGTGTGGGGAGGAAAAGTAGATTTCATCACTCATGTCTCCTGTAATGAAAAGAGACGCTATTTGCTATTATGGGAAAGAAGTTTGTGAATCACAAATCTGAGAAGGGTCTTATATTCATAATGCATAAGGAATTTTAAGACTGCAAAGGAAAAAGTGTAGTGAAGGAGGACAGATCCTTTTGCTGGGGATTCAGGTGTGGAATGGGAAACCAGAAAGAGGGAGCCTCTGGGCATTTTCAGAGTGATGGGCATGACCAGGGTTGATGCTAGTGGTTACTGGATTCTCTGTGTGTCAGCATTCAGAGAGCTACATACTCAAACACAATCAGGCCATGACTTCCTAGTTAAGAATTAAGAATCCACCTGCCACATACAATTAATACACAGAAGTCCCTTCCTTTCTTATGTGCTAACAATGAAAAATCAGAAAGAGAAATTAAGGAAAGAATCCCATTCACTATTGCAATGAAAAGAATGAGCAAAAAAAAAAAAATCTTCAAAAAAAAAAAAAGAATGAACCGTTTAGGAATAAATTTACCTAAAGAAACAAAAGACCTGTGTACAGAAAAGTATAAAAAAAAAAACTGATTAAAGAAATCAAAGATGACACAAACAGATGGAGAAATGTACCATGTTCTTGGATTGAAGAATCAATATAGTGAAAATGACTCTGCTACCCAAAGCAATCAATAGATTCAACACAATCCTGATCAAACTACCAGTGGTATTTTTAACAGAACTAGAACAAATAATTTCATGGTTTGTATGGAAACACAAAAGACCCAAATACCCAAAGGTATCTCAAGAGAGAACAATGGAACTGGAGGAATCAACCTTCCTGAGTTCAGACTATACAACAAAGCAACAGTCATTAAGACAGTATGGTACTGGCATAAATACAGAAATGTTGATCAATGGAATAATATAGAAAGCCCAGAGATAAATCCATGCACCTATGTACACGTTATCTTTGACATGGAGGCACATATATACAGTGGAGAAGATAGTCTCTTCAACACGTGTTGCTGGGAAATCTGGTCACCTATGTGGAAAAGAATGAAACTGGAACACTTTCTAATACCATATACAAAAATATACTCAAAATGGATTCAATATTTATATTTAAGTCCAGAAACTATAACTCTTAAGAGGAAAACATAGGCAGAACACTCTCTGACATATATCACAGCAAGATCCTCTATTACCCACATCCCAGCGTTCAGTTCAGTTCAGTCTCTCAGTCGTATCCAACTCTTTGTGACCCCATGGACTTCAGCCAGGCCTCCCTGTCATCCCCTTCTCCTCCCGCCTTTAATCTTTCCCAGTGTCAGGGTGTTTTCCAATGAGTCAGCTCTTCGCATAAGGTGGCCAAAGTATTGGAGTTTTAGGTTCAACACCAGTCCTTCCAATGCATACTCAGGACTGATTTCCCTTAGGATGGACTGGTTGGATCTCCTTGGTCTCCAAGGGACTCTCAAGAGTGACTGACCACACCATCATAAAAATCCGCTGTGTTAGGATCTTTTTCATACAGTTCTTCCATGTAATCTTTCCATCTCTTCTTGATGTCTTCAGCAGCTACTAGGTCTCTACTATCGCTGTCCTTTAATGTGCCCATCTGTGGGTGAACTGTTCCCTTGATATTTCCAGTTTTCATGAAAAGATCTCTGTTCTTTCTGTTAATTTCCTCTTGTTTTATGCACTGTTCATGATGAAGGCCTTCTGTGTCTCTGTGCCCTTCTTTGGAACTCTGCATTTAGTTGGATATACCTTTCACTTTCTCCCTTGGTTCACTCTTCAGCTATTTGAAAGCCGCCTGAGATGACACCTTTGCCTCCTTGCTTTACTTTTTCTTTGGGACACCTTTGTTCATGGCTTCATGTACAGTATTACAAAACTCTGTCCATAGTTTCTCAGGCACACTGTTAACTAGATCTAATCCCTTGAAAGTATTTGTTACCTCCACTGCATATTCATAGGGCATTGGATTTCAGAGGTACCTGGCTCTCCTGGTGTTTTTTCCAGATTTATTTGGTTTAAGTCTGAATTTTGCTCTCAGAAGCTGATGAGCAGAGCCACAGTCAACTCCAGGTCTTGTTGTTGTTGTTGTTGTTGTTGTTGTTTTCTGAATGCATACTGCTTCTCCATCAGTTTAGTTCAGTCACTCAGTCATGTCCAACACTGCGACCCCATGAATCACAGCACACCATGCCTCCCTGTCCATCACCAACTCCTGGAGTTCACTCAAACTCATGTCCATCATGTCGGTGATGCCATTCAACAATCTCATCCTCTGTCATCCCCTTCTCCTCCTGCCCCCAATCCCTCTCAGCATCAGAGTCTTTTCCAATGAGTCAGTTCTTCGCATGAGGTGGCCAAAGTATTGGAGTTTCAGTTTCAGCATCAGTCCTTTCAATGAACACTCAGGACTGATCCCATTCAGGATGGACTGGTTGGATCTCCTTGCAGTCCAAGGGACTCTCAAGAGTCTTCTCCAACACCACAGTTCAAAAGCATCAACTCTTCGGCGCTCAGCTTTCTTCACAGTCCAACTCTCATATCCATACATGACCACTGGAAAAACCATATCCTTGACTGGACAGACCTTTGTTGGCAATGTAATATCTCTACTTTTCAATATGCTATCTACTACTACTACTACTAAGTCACTTCAGTCATGTACGACTCTGTGCAACCCCATAGACGGCAGCCCACCAGGCTCCCCCGTCCCTGGGATTCTCCAAGCAAGAACACTGGAGTGGGTTGCCATTTCCTTCTCCAATGCATCAAAGTGAAAAGTGAAAGTGAAGTTGCTCAGTCATATCCGACTCTTAACGACCGCATGGACTGCAGCCCACCAGGCTCCTCCATCCATGGGATTTTCCAGGCAAAAGTACTGGAGTGGGGTGCCATTGCCTTCTTCAAATATGCTATCTATGTTGGTCAGAACTTTCCTTCCAAAGAGTAAGCGTCTTTTAATTTCATGGCTGCAATCACCATCTGCAATTTTTTTGGAGTCCCAAAAAATAAAGTCTGACACTGTTTCCACTGTTTCCCCATCTATCTTCCATGAAGTGATGGGACCAGATGCCATGATCTTCGTTTTCTAAGTGCTGAGCTTTAAGCCAACTTTTTCACTCTTCTCTTTCACTTTCATCAAGAGGCTTTTTAGTTCCTCTTAACTTTCTGCCATAAGGGTGGTGTCATCTTCATATCTGAGGTTATTGATATTTCTCCCAGCAATCTTGATTCCAGCTTGTGTTTCTTCCAGCCCAGCATCTCTGATGACATACTCTTCATATAAGATAAATAAGCAGGGTGACAATACATAGCCTTGACGTACTCCTTTTCGTATTTGGAAACAGTCTGTGGTTCCAGACATGGACGGTTCCATGTCCAGTTCTAACTGTTGTTTCCTGACCTGCATGTAGGTTTCTCAAGAGGCAGGTCGGGTGGTCTGGTATTCCCATCCCTTTCAGAATTTTCCACAGTTTATTGTGATCCACACAGTCAAAGGCTTTGGCATAGTCAATAAAGCATAAATAGATGTTTTTCTAGAACTCTGTTGATTTTTCGATGATCCAGTAGATGTTGGCAATTTGATGTCTGGTTCCTCTGCTTTTTCTAAAACCAGCTTGAACATCTGGAAGTTTACTGCTTCTCCATATTTGGTTACAAATATGCAATCAATTTGATTTTGGCATGGACCTTTTAGTGATGTCCATGAGTAAACCCATCCCTTGTGTTGTTGAGAAAGGGTATTTGCTATGACACATGCATTGTCTTGGCAGAATTCCTTTAGCCTTTGCCCTGATTCATTATGTTCTCCAAGGCAAAACTTGCCTGTTACTCCAGGTGTCTCTTGACTTCCTACTTTTGCGTACCAATCCCCACTGATGACTAGAACATCTGTTTTTAGTGTTAGTTCTAGGAGGTTTTCTAGGTCCTTATAAGACTTATCATCTTCAGAATTTTTTGGCATCTGTGTTTAGGGGCATGGACTTGAATTACTGTGATGTTGAATGGCATGCCTTCAAAACGACTTGAAACATAATGTCATTTTGGAGATTGTACTCAAATAGCACATATTGGTAATCTTTTCTTGATTACTGAGGGCTAGCTCATTTCTTCTATGGGATTCTTGCCCACAGTTGTTGATATCATGGTCATGTGAACTAAATTCACCCATTCCTTTCCAGTTTCGTTCACTGTTGCCTAGGATAATGATGATTATGCTTACTGTCATTAATTGAGTATAAAGATGAAGGAGAGCTAATAAGTTAATACAGATATGGAATGTCCTACTGTAGTTAATAAGAAAATAATATTTAAAATTTACCTTTAGAGGAAACCAAATGCTGCCCTGAAAGTATTCATTTACAAATGAAGGCAATAAAGATAAATAGGACAAAAATATAAATTTTAGAAAAAGCAAAAGTAAAATGGCAGTCAAATATTTGATCATATTAATAATGATACAATAGATGAACTGAACAATCTAATCAAAAAGCAAACATTTTTGGACTAGATAAATAACAAAGATCCAACTATTTGCTATCTGTGGCAGACATAATTTAGAGTCCAAGATATAGATTTTAAGTGAAATGACGGAAAAATATATATCATGGCAACATCAACCAAAGAGAGAATTGGCTATACTGTGCTAATATCAACCAAAAATGATTCTTATTAAAACCTGTTCCTTGGGTTAATGAAGGACATTTATAATGATAAACAGGGGACTCTATTAGGAAGACATAACAATGCACCTACTAAGACAACTAAAAACTTCATGGAGAAAAAAAAAAATACTGACAGAAATGAAGAGAGAAATAGACAATTCAACAGTAATTGCTAGATTTTACTAATCCACTTTCAATAAGGAGTAGAAAGACCAAGTGGAAAATCAACTATGAAATAGAGAACTTGAACAATAATATAAAGCAGATGAACCTAAAAGATATCTATAGAGTAATTTATCCCATAAAGGATATCCATTCTTCTTAAGAGTGCAGAGAACATTCTCCAGGATACTCGATATGCTAGGAAATAAGACAAACTTAAATAAATATTACAGCGTTCAAACCATATCAAGTACATCCTCTGAGTATAATGAAATTTGAAAACAAAACATCTTGAGAAATAGACAGATATGTGGAAGTTAAGCAACATACACATAAATAATCAAAGGGTCAAAGAAAGAATCAAAAGATAAAGGAGAAAATACACTTGACCATTCAACAATGATGGGATGAGTGCACCACCCTTTTCTGCAGTCAAAATTTCATGTATAACTTACAATCTGCCCTCTATCTATGTGGTTCTTCCCCACCCGTGAATTCACCTCTGCAGATTCAAACAGCTGCAGATGGTGTTGTGTTGTAGTAATTGTTATTGAAAAATAATCTTTGTATAAGTGGACCTGCAGAGTTAATACTCCTGTTGTTCAAGGGTCAACTTTCAGTTCATTTCATATCAGTCACTCAGTCGTGTCCAAATCTTTGAGACCCCATTGACTACAGCATGCCAGGCCTCCCTGCTTTAATACTCTGAACTGGGACACACCCATGTTTAGATACTCTCCTTGTTCCACTTAGCCTCTAACTGCTCACACAGATTTGGCCCACGTCCATGCATGGAAGCTCTCCTCACCTTGCTTGACCTCTGACTTTCTATACAAATCTGCCTCCTCCTTGTGGATTTCCTCTTCTCTGAACTTACACTTTTACTCTGCATGCCTGACTAGCTTTCTATTTAATATCCTCTGGACTAAAGTGACTCTTGTTGCTGGCTACTCTGCTCTGTGAATGACATTTAATCTCACTTTGATACTGAGTGCCCATGGCACGTCCGAGCATGGATATCCTGTTTTCCCTGCTCAAGTACTGACATCTCATACTACACACCTCCCTTCCCTGCTCTTGTGGATCTTATCACTGTGCCCTATTTGAGTTCTGACTCCCCATACTAGATGACTCTTACTGCATAGATATCCTCTTCACCCATCCTTCACCTCTAACATCTCACTCTGGCCCACAATGGCTCCATGCCACACATGTCATAGATGGCTGTCTGGATCGATCTCACCTAAATGCTTTATGATGAGTTGCTTAGCAAAGAGAGAAAGGGAAGGGAGAGGGCAATTTTTGAATTGAATTTTGAATGATAAATGAGCATTGCCAATCAAAGATAGATAAAGCACATTTCAGGCAGGGAACTTATTATTGGGTGTAGAAAAAGAAACCTTAAAGTTTATGTTTTTCTCAGAAAGTTATTAAATAATGCATCAAAATTTGTTGAAAAAACTCTCTTCTCCCAGTGTAAGATGACACCTTCTAACTTTATCATGTTGTTAATATTTTTGTGTGTCATGTCAGTTCAGTTTACTCACTCAGTCCTGTCTGACTCTGTGACTCCATGAACAGCAGCATGGCAGGCTTCCCTATCCATCACCAACTAGTGGAGCTTACCCAAACTCATGTCCATTGAGTCCGTGATGGTTTCCAACCACCTCATCCTCTGTTGAACCCTTCTCCCCCTGCCTTCAATCTTCACCAGCATCAGAGTCTTTAAAACTGAGTCAGTTCTTCGCATCAGGTAGCCAAAGTATTGGAGTTTCAGCTTCAGCATCAGTACTTTCAATGAATATTCAGGACTAATTTATTTTAGGATGGACTTGTTGGATCTCCTTGCAGTCCAAGGGACTCTGAAGAGTCTTCTCCAACACCACTGTTCAAAAACATCTATTCTTCAGTGCTCAGTTTTCTTTATAGTCCAACTCTCACATCCATATATGACTACTGGAAAAACCATAGCTTTGACGAGACAGACCTTTGTTGGCCAAGTAATGTATCTGCTTTTTCATGTGCTGTTTATGTTGGTGATAACTTTTCTTCTAAGGAGCAAGTGTTTTTTTTTTTTTTTTTTTTTTTTTTATTTCATGGCTGCAGTCACCATCTGCAGTGATTTTGGAACCCCGATATATAAAGTCTATCACTATTTCCACTGTTTCCCCATCTATTTGCCAGGGAGTCATAGGACCAGATGCCATGATCTTAGTTTTCTGAATGCTTAGTTTTAAGCCAATTTTTTCACTCTCCTCTTTCACTTTCATCAACAGGCTCTTTAATTCTCTTTCTGCCATAAGGGTGGTGTCATCTGCATATATGGGTTTATTGATATTTCTCCTGTCATTCTTGATTTCAGCTTGTACTTCATCCAGCCCAGAATTTCTCACACTTTACTCTGTATATCAGTTAAATAAGCAGGGTAACAATAAACAGCCTTGATGTACTCCTTTCTCAATTTGGAACATGTCTGCTGTTTCATGTCCAGTTCTAACTGTTGCTTCTTGACCTGCCTACAGATTTCTCAGGAGGCAGGTCAGATGGTCTGGTATTCCCATCTCTTCAAGCATTTTCCACAGTTTGTTGTGATCCACACAATCAAAGACTTTGGCATAGTCAATACAGCAGAAGTAGATGTTTTTCTGGAACTTGCTTGATTTTTCATGATTCAATGGATGCTGGCAATTTGGTCTCTGGTTCTTCTGCTTTTTCTAAATCCAGCTTGAACAACTGGAAGTTCATGGTTCATGTACCTTCTAAGCCTGGCTTGGAGAATTTTGAGACTTTCTTTCCTAATGTGAGAGATGAGTGCAATTGTGGGGTAGTTTGAGCATTCTTTGGCATTGCCTTTCTTTGGGATTGGAATGAAAACTGACATTTTTCCAGTCCTGTGGCCACTGCTGAGTTTTCCAAATTTGCTGGCATATTGAGTGCAGCATTTTCACAGCATCATCTTCCTGATTTGACAGAGCTCAACTGGAATTCCATCACTTCCCCTAGCTTTGTCCGTAGTAATGCTTCTTAAAGCCCACTTGACTTTGCATTCCAGGATGTCTGGCTCTAGGTGAGTAATCCCACCATGGTGATTATCTGGGTCAGGAAGATCTTTTTGTATAGTTATTCTGTGTGTTCTTGCCACCTCTTCCTAATATCTTCTCCCTCTGTTAGGTCCATACCATTTCTGTCCATTATTGTGCCCATCTTTGCATGAAATGTTTCTTAGTCCATGTTGGCTGCTGTAACAAAATACTAGGCACGGAGCTCCTTGTGAACAGCAGAAATTTATTTCTCACAATTCTGGAGGCTAGAGGTACAAGATCAGGGTAGCAGTATGGCCAGATGAGGGTCCTTTTCTGAATTGCAGACTTCAGTCCCATAGGAAGTCTCTTGCATATGAATGAGTTCCTTTCTGAGATTGCCCTTGTTAGATCAATATTTTGTAAGAAGAAGGAGGTTAGCCTTAGTACCTAACTAACAGAATGCCCTATATACTGCTGTTTTTACATGTGCTTCTGGACATCCTGGGCTAGAAATATAGGTAGTGTACTAATGTATTCTATATAGTACTGTGCTCTAAAATGCACAAAAGCACAACCAGTTCCAGAGGATGCATTGCATGTGACAATGTCCACCAGACACAAGAACTAACTTACGTGTTTGGAAATGGGAATACAAGTTCGAAACTTTGAAAGTTGGCAGTTTGAAGATTCCTATGTAAAGGACTTACTGTATTCTCACATGGCAAAAGGAGCTAGGGATCTCTGTGAGTTCTGTTTGTTAGAGCCATAATCTCCATTCTTGAGGGCTCCATCCTCATGACCTAAATATCTCCCAAAGGTCCCACCTTCTAATATCATCACACTGGACATTAGGTTTACAACATGAATTTTGGGGGTGTCACATTCAGACAAAAGCTGTATGTGTGTGTATGTGTGTGTAGTTGAGTTAATTTCTGCTTTCACTTGTTACCTCATAAACTGTTAGGGTAGCCATGTACCAGTATGAGTCATATAACAGTACTTTTTTATGTAAGTATGTAGGCTATCTACATGCTTTAAAATCTGCTAAGGGTAGCCCTCATGCTCATTAGTCTTCTTTTTCAGAAATCTCCTGCCTCTCCTTCCATGTTTATTTTTCCACATATATTTTCAGTTCAGTTCAGTCATTCAGTCATGTCTGACTCTTTGCAACCCCATGAACTGCAGCACCCCAGGCTTCCTTGTCCATCACCAACTCCTGGAGTCCACCCAAACCCATGTCCATTAAGTCGGTGATGCCATCCAACAATCTCATCTTCTGTCATCCCCTTTTCCTCCTGCCCTCAATCTTTCCCTACATCAGGATCTTTTCAAATGAGTCAGCTATTCACATCAAGTAGCCAAAGTATTGGAGTTTCAGCTTCCACTTCAGTCCTTCCAATGAACACCCAAGACTGATCTCCTTTAGGATGGACTGGTTGGATCACCTTGCCGTCCAAGGGACTCTCAAGAGTCTTCTCCAATACCACAGTTCAAAAGCATTAATTCTTCAGTGCTCAGCTTTCTGCAATGTTGCTCTTTACAGCATCGAACATTGCTTCTATCACCAGTCCCATCCACAACTGGGTGTTGTTTTTGCTTTGGCTCCATCCCTTCATTCTTTCTAGAGTTATTTCTCTACTGGTCTCCAGTAGCATACTGGGCACCTACCGACCTGGGGAGTTCATCTGTCAGTGTTTTATCTTTTTGCCTTTTCATACTGTGCATGGGGTCAGAATTAGCTTATTTCCGACACCAATTGCATTATTATTTTTGTTGAGATCTTATTGTAATTATAGAATAATTTGGGGACAATTGATATCTGTATAAAATCTTTTCATACTCCCAAAAGTGATATCTTTCTATTTTGTTATGCATTGCATTGTTTTTCAGTAGGCTGTCATAATTTTATTCAAATAGCTATTGCATATTTGTTCTTAAATATATTCTTAATATTTATCTGTTTCTAGCTATTATAAGTGGAGTCTTCCTTTATAAATGTAATTGCTTGTTAGTGTATACACCACTGTTTTATATTATATATAACTAGTTTTATCTAGCCATCTGGCTCACTTCCCTTACAATACAGCTGTCCCTCAGTATGTGTGGGAGATTTGTTCTAGGACACCACTGCCAACCGTCAGATACCCAAATCCACAGATGTTAAAGTCCCTTAAAAAAGAAGCATAGCATTTTAGGATTTGCATATAAACTGCACACATCCTCCCATATACTTTAAATCATCTCCAGATTACTTATAATACTTAATACAATGTAAAAGATATGTAAATAGTTGGCAGCATGTGGCAAGTTTGAATTCTGATTTCTGAAATTTTCTGGAGTACACACACACACACACACACACACACACAGATACACACACACACACACACACACAATTGGTTGAATACTTGTACATGAAACTCATGGATAGGAAAGGCTGACTGTATAGAGTATTTTTCTCTTTGAGTCTCCAGATATACAATTATGTCATCAGCAAACAATGTTAATCTTGATTCTGCTGCTCTATGTTTTAAAAATAAACATTAAAAAACTTTATAATGATTTTAGATTTGCAACAAAGCAAAGTTATTTTCCATATATCAAAAGTTCCCAAATATCATGCATATTGTGATAAACTAGAGTGCCTATTTTATTTCTAAGACTTTTCCTACTATGATTTTCTTAGTTTTTACTTTGTGTTCCAGGAACACATCCCAGATCCAACATTACATGTAGTAGCTCTGTCTTTCAGGTTTACCTTAGATGTGAAAATTTCTCAGACTTCTCTTATTTTTTATGACCTTGATAGTTTTGAGGAATACTAGTCAGGTATCCAAGATAAAAGAAACCCAAGTAAGACGGTAGGTTTTGAAAGAGGGCATCAGAGGGCAGACACACTGAAACCATACTCACAGAAAACTAGTCAATCTAATCACACTAGGACCACAGCCTTGTCTAACTCAATGACACTAAGCCAGGCCCATGGGGCCAACCAAGACGGGCGGGTCATGGTGGAGAGGTCTGACAGAATGTGGTCCACTGGAGAAGAGAATGGCAAACCACTTCAGTATTCTTGCCTTGAGAACCCCATGAACAGTATGAAAAGGCAAAATGATAGGATACTGAAAGAGGAACTCCCCAGGTCAGTAGGTGCCCAATATGCTACTGGAGATCAGTGGAGAAATAACTCCAGAAAGAACGAAGGGATGAAGCCAAAGCAAAAAGAATACCCAGCTGTGGATGTGACTGGTGATAGAAGCAAGGTTTGATGCTGTAAAGAGCAATATTGCATAGGAACCCGGAATGTTAGGCCCATGAATCAAGGCAAATTGGAAGTGGTCAAACAGGAGATGGCAAGACTGAACGTCAACATTCTAGGAATCAGTGGACTAACATGGACTGGAATGGGTGATTTTAACTCAGATGACCATTTTAACTCAGATGACTGTGGGCAGGAATCCCTTAGAAGAAACGGAGTAGCCATCATGATCAACAAAAGAGTCCAAAATGCAGTACTTGGATGCAATCTCAAAAACAACAGAATGATCTCTGTTTGTTTCCAAAGCAAAGCATTCAATATCACAGTAATCCAAGTCTATGCCCCAACCAGCAATGCTGAAGAAGCTGAAGTTGAAGGGTTCAATGAAGACCTACAAGACCTTTTAGAAATAACACCCAAAAAAGATGTCCTTTTCATTATACAGGACTGGAATGCAAAAGAAGGAAGTCAAGAAACACCTGGAGCAACAGGCAAATTTGGCCTTGGAATATGGAATGAAGCAAGGCAAAGGCTAATAGAGTTTTGCCAAGAGAATGCACTGGTCATAGCAAACACCCTCTTTTAACAACACAAGAGACGATTATACACGTGGACATCACCAGATGGTCAACACCAAAATCAGATTGATTATATTCTTTGCAGCCAAAGGTGGAGAAGCTCTATACAGTCAGCAAAAAGAAGACTGGGAGCTCACTGTGGCTCAGATCATGAGCTCCTTATTGCCAAATTCAGACAAATTGAAGAAAGTAGGGAAAACCACTAGACCATTCAGGTATGACCTAAATCAAATCCCTTAAGATTATATAGTGGAAGTGAGAAATAGATTTAAGGGACTAGATCTGATAGACAGAGTGCCTGATGAACTATGGAATGAGGTTCTGACATTGTACAGGAGACAGGGATCAAGACCATCCCCATGGAAAATAAATGCAAAAAAGCAAAATGGCTGTCTGGGAAGGCCTTACAAAGAGCTGTGAAAATAAGAGAAGTGAAAAGCAAAGGAGAAAAGGAAAGATTTAAGCGTCTGAATGCAGAGTTCCAAATAATAGCAAGGAGAGATAAGAAAGCCTTCCTCAGTGATCAATGCAAAGGAATAGAGGAAAACTACAGAATGGGAAAGACTAGAGATCTCTTCAAGAGAATTTGAGCTACCAAGGGAATATTTCATGCAAAGATTGGCTCGATAAAGGACAGAAATGGTATGGACCTAACAGAAGCAGAAGATATTAAGAAGAGATGGCAAGAATACACAGAAGAACTGTACAAAAAAGATCTTCATGACCAAGATAATCACCATGTATGATCACTAACCTAGAGCCAGACATCCTGGAATGTGAAGTCAAGTCAGCCTTAGAAAGCATCACTATGAACAAAGCTAGTGGTGGTGATGGAGTTCCAGTTGAGCTATTTCAAATCCTGAAAGATGATGCTGTGAAAGTGCTGCACTCAATATGCCAGCAAATTTGGACAACTCAACAGTGGCCACAGGATTGGAAAAGATCAGTTTTCACTCCAATCTCAAAGAAACGCAATGCCAAAGAAAGCTGAAACTACCGCACAATTGCACTCTTCTCAAACGCTAGTAAAGTAATGCTCAAAATTCTCCAAGCCAGGCTTCAGCAATATGTGAACCGTGAACTTCCAGATGTTCAAGCTGGTTTTAGAAAAGGCAGAGGAACCAGAGATCAAATTGCAAACATCTGCTGGATCATGGAAAAAGCAAGAAAGTTCCAGAAAAAACATCTATTTCTGCTTTATTGCCTATGCCAAAGCCTTTGACTGTGTGGATCACAAAAAACTGTGGAAAATTCTGAAAGAGATGGAAATACCAAATCACCTGACCTGCCTCTTGAGAAACCTGTATCCAAGTCAGGAGGCAACAGTTAGAACTGGACATGGAACAACAGACTGCATCCAAATAGTAAAAGGAGTATGTCGAAGCTGTATATTGTCACCCTGCTTATTTAACTTATATGCAGAGTACATCATGAGAAACACTGGGCTGGAAGAAGTACAAGCTGGAATCAAGATTTCCAGGAGAAATATCAATAACCTCAGATATGCAGATGACACTACCCTTATGGCAGAAAGTGAAGAGGAACTAAAAATCCTCTTGATGAAGGTGAAAGAGGAGAGTGAAAAAGTTAGCTTAAAGCTCAGCACTAAGAAAGCAAAGATCATGGCATCTGGTCCCATCACTTCATAGGAAATAGATGGGGAAACAGTGGAAACAGTGTCAGACTTTATTTTTTGGGGCTCCAAAATCACTGCAGATGGTGACTGCAGCCATGAAATTAAAAGATGCTTACTCCTTGGAAGGAAAGTTATGACCAACCTAGATAGCATATTGAAAAGCAGAGATATTTCTTTGCCAACAAAGGTCTGTCTAGTCAAGGGTATGGTTTTCACAGTGGTCATCTATGGATGTGAAAGTTGGACTGTAAAGAAAGCTGAGCACTGAAGAATTGATGATTTTTAACTGTGGTGTTGGAGAAGACTCTTGAGAATCCCTTGGACTGCAAGGAGATCCAACCAGTCCATTCTAAAGGAGATCAGCCCTGGGTGTTCTTTTGAAGGAATGATGCTAAAGCTGAAACTCCAATACTTTGGCCACCTTATGCAAAAAGTTGACTAACTGGAAATAAACTATGATGCTGGGAGGGATTGAGGGCATGAGGAGAAGGGGACGACAGAGGATGAGATGGCTGGATGGTATCACTGACTCAATGGACGTGAGTTTGAGTGAACTCCGGGAGTTGGTGATGGACAGGGAGGCCTGGCATGCTGTGATTCATGGGGTTGCAAAGAGTCAGACACGACTGAGTGACTGAACTTTACTGAACTGAACTGAGTCAGGTATTTTATAAAATGTTCCTCACCTCAGATTTGTCTGATGATTTTCGTATTAGCCTGGGACTATGGATTCTCGGTGGTGGAGAGCAGGGAGTGGTGTTCCCTTGTGGCTCAGCTGGTAAAGAATCCACCTTAAATGTGGGATACCTGGGTTTGACCCCTGGGTTGGAAGATCCCCTAGAGAAGGGAAAGTCTACTGACTCCAGTATTATGTCCTAGAGAATTCCATGGACAGTATAGTCCATGGGGTCACAGAGTTGGACAGGACTGAGCGACTTTCAATTTCACTTCATGGATTTCAGGAGAGGAATACTGCAGAGGAGGAGTGTCCTTTTCATTGTGTGATATAATCAACAGGCCTTTTCCCTGGTAATGCTGATCTTGACCACCTGGCTGAAGTAGTATTCATCAGGTTATTCCACTCCCAAGTTACTCTCTTTCTCCATCTCCGTACTGTTATCTTTTTTGCAAGGAACTCACTATGTTAACTCACTCTTAAGAATAGGGAATTACACTCCACCTCCATGAGAGCCAAATTACCTATGTCAATTATCTGAAATTCTTCTGCATGGGAAATTGGTCTATTGTCTCACGTGCATTCAATCATTTATTTATATCCATACGGACCCTTAAATATTCATGTTATACTTTGGAGTATAACACCATAAGAAGACTTACTTTATTATGTTGCTCATCTTGTTATAGCTTTGGCCATTGGAAGCTCATTCTTGTCTTCTTTGACATATCCCGATTACTCTACTGTCTTGGGCTTCCCTTGTGGCTCAGTTGGTAAAGAATCTGCCTGCAGTGCAGGAGACCCGCGTTCAATCCCTGGGTTGGGAAGATCCCCTGGAGAAGGAAATGGAGAACCACTCCAGTATCCTTGCCTGGAAAATCTCATGGACAGAGTAGCCTGATGGGCTGTAGTCCATGGGGTCCTAAAGAGCTGGGCACAACTAAGTGACTAACACTTACTTACTTACATTACTCTAGGGCTTTCTTATTTTATTTTTTAGTACTTCCTGTTTTGATACAATGAAATCCACCAGACTCCTCTTCTCTATTTCCTCTCTGAGCCCTACAATCAGCAAGTTATCTAAGAAGCCTGGTTCCTTTTATTGGAAAAGAGTATTGGGAACCAAGATCTGTGCTTATTTCTACATTGTTGTTTCTTTCAGATTTTGAGAGTATCATTTCTCTTAGACCTTTTCAGCTAACAAGACGAAGAAATATATGTATGTATACTCATGTGCCAACTATTTAACTGTTCAGTGCAAGTATGCATGTGTAAGACTATCAAGATTGATAACCTGTAACCCTATGAGAAAAAAACACTATCAAGTATATTACACTGCTTTTATCTTTTGTTTAAGTCTTGCAAACCACATCATTTCCAAAGTTACTTAAGTCAGGGGATCTTAGTGAGGGGGCTTTGTATATTTGTAACATAATTAGATTGTTTAGTCAAATTCTGCATACCATTATTGATGTCAAAATGCTTTTTTTAAAAAAATATGCATACACTGATTCACTCTTTGTGTTGCAATGTTCTACGGGTTTTGACAAATATATAGTGCCATGTATTTGCCATAATATCATACCGATGTGATGCCCTTAAACATCTATGCCTGGAGAGAAGGAAAGGGCAACCCACTCCAGTATTCTTGCCTGGGAAATGCAGGGACAGAGAAGCCTGGTAGGCTACAGTGCATGGGCTCTCATAGAGCCAGACATGAGTTAGTGACTGAGCACAGTCGTTTTTAGGAACTCTGTTGGCCACAAAAAACACATCAGTGGCTCCTAGTTTGTGGCTTTTTGTTTAATATCTTTCTTTCCCACTTGGCTCTCTGTTCCACAGGGGCACATGCCCAAGGATCTGCTCTGCTCAGCCCAGTGTCTGCATTCAACAAATGGAGTAATGAAAATAGAAGATAGCACCACATTCCCAGTAGAGCATCAAGTTCAGAAAGAATACACTAGCAAGGAGATGGCATTTTGTCACTCCCCACCTCCTTTTTGATTGCCCATTGGAAATGTCCCCATTTCCCTTTAAGCCATACTCCCGGTTGCCCCTGCAAGCCTCCTTACCCTCTGCCCTGAAGTCATCACTATGGTCACATGGGTTCTGGCTGTGGTGGGGCCTTCTGTGACATCACCAAGGGCCCAGCCCTGACTGGTCCTCAGTCTCCAGGAGCCAGGGCAGACCAGAGCACCAGGGGCCATTTCCTCTCAGCTCACCATGTGGTCTGTCAAATGGTACCTATGCTTCTTCATAGTTGTGTTACCTGTGTCTATGCCATAATGTTTATTTCTCTGAGAGAGAAAATGGAAGAACTCCAGGGGAAGGTGTTCTGTGGAGGAAACTTTCTTATTTGGCAGAGTCTACCAGAGCATGCCCAAGACTGGCTTGAAATCACGTTTTCTGGCTTTTTTCATAGTGTTGATGTACCTGACAGTTCAGTTGGCAGGAGAGAGTGGCGAGAGTGATGAGCAGACTCCAACTGCATGTCAGGGCAGTTCTTTGGGCTTTTGGGAAAGAGAAAGAAAAAGACTTCCCTGGCAAAGACTATATGTTCAATACCTTAACCTTGCTGGAGATGGATCTTGTGAAATTTATGTCCAGAGTGTGGAATCTGAAACTCACCATGGCAACCGGTGGTAACCTCAATGCTCTCAAGGTCGAGGTTCCTGCAGATGTACCTAATAACATTACCATATATGAGCTCTGGGGTGATGAAGATTTTGGTTGAGTGGATTTGTGTGTCAAAGTAGGAGAGGAATTGTTGAGCATTGACATACCTTATCCAAACTAATAAAACTATTCTGAAGCAAAAAAAAAAAAAAAAAAAAAAAAGCCTCTGGTAATTTTTATTCGCTCTACAGTTTTACCTTTCCCAGAATGCTGTACAATTGGCAGCATGCAGTGTATAGCCTTTCCCAGATGAGCTTATTTTACTTAATAACATTAATTCAGGTTTCATCCACATCTTTTTGTGATTTGATAGCTCGTTTCATGTTATTCTTGAATAATATTCTGTTATGTTGATGCGGACAAGGCAATGGTACCCCACTCTGGTACTCTTGCCTGGAAAAATCCCATGGACAGAAGAGCCTGGTGGGCTACAGTCCATGGGGTCGCTAAGAGTCGGACACGACTGAATGACTTCACTTTTCACTTTTCACTTTCATGCATTGGAGAAGGAAATGACAACCCACTCCAGTGTTCTTGCCTGGAGAATCCCAGGAACGAGGGAGCCTGGTGGGCTGCCGTCTATGGGGTAGCACAGAGACAGACACGACTGAAGTGACTTAGCATAGCAAAACATAGCATAGCATAGCATGTTGATGTAGCATAGTTTGTTTATCCAGTCGTCTATTAAAGGACACTTTGGTTGCTTCCAATTTGTGTGTGTGTGTGTGTGTGTGTGTGTGTGTGTGTGTGTGAAAGACAGAGATAAAGATAGTACGAATTAAGCTGTTATAGAATTCATGTGCATGTTTTTGTGTGGGCATTAACTATCAAATAATTTGCTGAACAGTCTAGAAGTGTAATTGATAGATCATGTGGTATAACAATGTTTAGTTATCTAAGAAATTGCTTCCAAAGTGATTATACCATTTTGCAATCCCACTAACAACGAATGAGAGTTCCTGTTGTTCCTCATCTTTGCCAGTAATTGGTTTGTCAAAGTTTTGTATTTGACCATTCCAATAAGTGTGTAGTGGTATCTCATTGTTTTAATTTCACCAATCTATTCTAAAAAGTTATCTTTATTCCATATCTCTATTGCAGCATTTCCATTATGTTTTATTACCATCAATTCTTCAGGAATTTTATCTTTATTCTGAAGTTTAAATAGATCTACTCAGCAAAACTTCTGCTGCTGTTTGTACCAATAGTGATTACTTTGTTTAATTAGTCCTCTAATAATTTTTCATGAAGGACTCATAACTTGAAATCATGTATATTGGGAAATATTTATTTTTAATTGAACAACACTGAGCACATTTTCTTTTCCTAAGTATTGTTTTGTCCACTAATATTAAGTGCCTCCACACAAAAGTTTAAGTTCAGCATGAACTCCCCCTACCTTTTTTTTTTTTTTTCCGGGTTGTTTAGATTTCTTATATACTTAGTAGATGCTATCACAATCTGTATTAGTACCAGTTGCAGTTGTAGTGCTACATTTCCCCTGAAGTTTTATTACAAGCAAATATGTATTATATCAGAATCTTGACTTTATTATGTGTCTTCTTCATATAGTTTTGAAAAACTACATGCTTATTATTCAAGTTTTAAATAACCTGTGGCTCTTGTCCATTGAAAGTCTAATGAGTCCTTATATAAAGATAGAACTAGAGAACAATCATAAAATATGTTGGCCAGTTATTGAAGAAATTATATTTTAAAAGTGACAGTAACTAAACTGTTTGCTATTGGTAACAGTTATTTTTCTCTCAGTGTATTTTGCAATTATGAAAGCCCAAATGCTCTTCCATATAGTCTATAAACAAAGAAGATAAATTAGCAAGCACCTCGATCGAACATTGATTTATAGAATATCTAATGATTGGTTTTAACTAGTTTCACTTAGAATCTTGTTGTAGTTCCATAATAAACATTCTTGTTTTCCTGTCAGTAAAGAGAATTTGATAGTTCTCTTGGGTGGGGGGAGACTATTTTACTCAATATTTTCCAATACAGTTGATTTTCAAGAGAAAAGAAATCTTAAGAAACTTGTTTTCAAATGTCTGGTACTGTGCCTAATGGATATTTTTCTAATTAATATGTAATCATTAGTAAAATGTACATTATATTTTCTTCCAACACTGATTTAAAGTGACTTATGATAAAAGACAGGTTTCCATTAAATATGTTTGGGATCAACATGTTCACACTGCTGTATTTAAAATGTATAACCAACAGGCACCGGCTCTATAGCACAGGGAACTCTGCTGAATACACTGTAAGAACATAAATGGGAAAATTTTTTGAAAAAGAACATACATATGCCTGAATCAATTTGCTATAGACATAAGCTATCACAACATTGCTAACCAATTGTATTCCAATATAAAATAGAACACTAAAAAAGGAAAATAAACTTTCACTGAAGACAAAAAGAGCAATATAAACTAAACAATGTTGAGAATGAGGCAAATGAGTATTATATCTCACGGTACACTATCTTTATCAATATAAATATTAGTCATAATTTGAAATGGAAGGAAATTGACTCAGCATTGCTCTTTCACATGAAGGCATATAAATACACAGCTTCCTTTAAGTTGTTACCATGGATTGGCCTAGCACAAAGTGAGCCTGAAGTAGACTAGTGGACTTACTCATTAGAGCACCGAAAATCTTCCTGCCACCAGTGCACAAGGCAGCTCAATGGCAAGCCACTACTACTTGATTTTTTTTTCATATAGTGTGAATCTCCTCCCATGAAATATTTAATCTCTCAAACAAGGAAAATAAATGAAAGATAAGGACATAATAAAGGACGAAAACAGTATGGACCTAAAAGAAGCAGAAAATATTAAGAAGAGGTGGTAAGAATACACAGAAGAACTATACAAAAATGATCTTAATGACCCAGATCAAATCAGAATCAGAGATCATATTGACCACATCCATTGTATCATAGTAAAAGGAAGAGGGTACCAGAAAAAACATCTACTTCTGCTTCATTGACTAGACCAAAGCCTTTGAATGTGTGGATCACAAGAAACTGTGGAACATTCTTAAAGAGATGGGGACACCAGATCACCTTACCTGTCTCCTGAGAAATCTGTGTGTGGGTCAAGAAGCAATAATTAGAACCGGACATGGAACAGGAGACTGGCTCTAAACTGGGAAAGGAGTTCGACAAGCTGTATATGGTCACCCTGCTAATTTAACTGATATGCAGAGTACAGCTTGTGAAATGCCAGGCTGGATGAAGCACAAGGTGGAATCGAGATTGTTGGGAGACATACCAATAACCTCAGATATGCATATGACACCACCCTTATGGCAGGGAGCAAAGAGGAACTAAAGAGCCTCTTGATGAAAGGGAAAGTGGAGAGTGAAAAAGCTGGCTTAAAACTCAACATTGAGAAAATGAAGATCATGGCATCTGGTCCCATCACTTCATGGCAAATACATGGAGAAACAATGAAAAGAGTATCAGAATCTATTTTCTTGGGCTCCAAAATGACTGCAGATGGTGATTGCAGCCAGGAAATTAAAAGATGCTTCTCCCTGGAAGAAAAGCTCTGACCAATCTAGATAGCATATGAAAAAGCAGAGACATTACTTTGCTGACAAAGGTCCATCTAGTCATAGCCATGGTTTTTCCAGTAGTCATGCATGGATGTGAGAGTTGGACAGTAAAGAAAGCTGAGCACAGAAGAAATGATGCTTTTGAATTGGGGAGTTGGAGAAGACACTTGACAGCCTCTTGGAGTTCAAGGAGATGAAACCAGTCCATCCTAAAGGAAAGCAGTCCTGAACATAAACTGGAAGGACTGATGCTGGAGCTGAAGCTCCAATACATTGGCCACATGATGTGAAAAACTGACTCACTGGAAAAGACCCAAATGCCGGAAAAGTTTGATTTCAGGAGGCCAAGATGATGACAGAGGATGACTAGGTTGGATGGCATCACTGACTCAAAGTACAGGAGTTTGAGCAAGCTCTGGGAGTGGGGAATGGATAGTGATGCCATGAGAGAGTTCAGGCAACTTCCCTAAGATGAAACTGCTCAGAAGTGGAAGCACAGAGAGGTCAGGAAAGTTGCCTAAGGTCACACAGCTGAAAAGTGGAAGCACAGAGAGGTCACACAACTTGCCTAAGATCAAACAGTTCTTAAGTGGAAGCACAGGTCGATAACTTGCCTAAGATCACACAACATAAATGTGGAACAACGGAGAGGTCAGGCAACTTGCCTAAGATCACACAGCTCAAATGTGGAAGCACAGAGAAGTCATGACACTTGCCTAAGAGCACACAGCTCAATGTTTTGGAAGCACAGAGAGGTCAGGCAATTTGTCTAATATAATGCAGCTCAGAAAGGGATGCACAGAGAGGTCAGACAACTTGCCTATGATCACACAGGTTAGATGTGGAAGCACAGAGATGTCAGGAAACTTTCCTAAGACCACAAAGTTCAGAAGTGGAAGCACAGAGAGGTCAGGCAACATGCCTAAGATGGCACAGCACACAAGGGGAAGCACATAGAGGTCAAGAAACTTATGTAAGATCAGAAAGTTCAGAAGTGGAAGCACAGGGAAGTAAGGCAACAGGCATAAGAACACAGAGTTCAAAAGTGGAAGCAAGGAGATGTCAGGCAACTTGCCTAAGATCATATACCTCTGAAGTGGAATCACAGACAGGTTAGTAAACTTGTGAAAGATCAAACAGCTGAGAAGTGGAATCACACAAAGGTTAGGCAATTTAACTAAGATAACATAGCTCAGATATGGGAGCACAAGAATTTAGGAAACTTGCCTAAGATAACACAGGTGAATAGTGGAAGCACAGAGAGTTCTGGCAACTTCCCTGAGATCCAACAGCTCAGAAGTGAAAGCTCATAGAGTTCAGGAAACTTGAATGAGGTCACACAGCTAAAAAGGAGAATCACAGAGAGGTTAGGCAACTTGCATAGGATCATATAGCTTAGATATGGAAGCAGAGAGAGGTCAGGCAACTTACCTTACTTATCTCAGGTAAGTTCATAAGTGGAGGCTCAGAGCTTGTGAGCTCATGAGCTCATAGTTCATAAGTGGAGGCACAGAGATGTAGGGAAACTTGCCTAAGATCACCCAGCTCAGATGTGGAAGCACAGAGAAGTCAGGCAAAGTGCCCATGATTTCACTGCTCATATGTGGAAGCACTGAGAAGTCCGGCAACCTGCCTCAGATCACAGAGCTCAAAAATGGAAGCACAGGCCAGTTAGGCTACTTTCCTCTGATGGGATGTGTGCAATCTCAAGAATGACAAAAAGATCTGTCTTTGTTTCCAAGGGAAACCATTCAGTATCACAGTAATCCAAGTCTATGCCCCAATGACTAATGCTGAAGAAGCTGAAGTTGAATGGTTCTTTGATGGGCTACAAGAACTTCTAGAACTAACACCAAAAAAGATATGCTTTTCATCATAAGGGACTGGAATACAAAAGCAGGATGTCAAGTGATACCTGCCATTACAAGCAAGTTTGGCCTTGGAGTGCAAAATAAAAATCAGGATGCAGGCTAACAGAGTTTTGCCAAGAGAAGGCACTGGTCATAGCAAGCAACCTCTTCCAGCAACACTAGAGATGACTCTACACATGGACATCACCAGATGGTCAATACCAAAATCAGATTGATTATGTTCCTTGCAGCCAGGAATGGAGAAGCACTATAGAGTCAGCCAAAAGAAGATCAGGAGCTGACTGTGGCTCAGATCATGAACTCCGAATTGCCAAATTCAGACTTGAATTGAAGAAAGGAGGGAAAACCATGAGATGATTCAGGTATGACCTACATCAAATCCCTCATGGTTTTACAGTGTAAGTGACAGATATATTCAACGGATTAAATCTGATAGACAGCGTGCCTGAAGAACTATGGATGGAGGTTCATCACATAGCACAGAAGGCAGTGATCAAGACCATCTTCAAGTGAAAGAAATGCAAAAAGGCAAAACGGTTGCCTGATGAGGACTTACAAAAAAGTGAGCAAAGAATAGAAGTGAAAGGCAAAGAAGAAAAGCAAAGATATACCCATCTGAATACAGACTTCCCAAGAATAACAAGGAGCAATAAGAAAGCCTCCTCAGGGGACAAGGCAAAGAAATAGAGGAAAGCAGTAGAATGGGAAAGACTCGAGATCTCTTCAAGAAAATTAGTGATACCAAGGGAAAATTTCATGCAAAGACAGGCACAGTAAAGAATACAAATGGTACGGACCTAACATAAGCAGAAGATGTTAAGAAGAGGTGCGAGAATACACAGAAGAACTATACAAAAATGATCTTAATGATCCAGATAACCATGACAGTGTGATCACTCACCTAGAGCCAGACATCCCAGAATGTGAGTCAAGTGGGCCTTAGGAAGCATCACTACAAACAAAGCTAGTGAAAGATATGGATTCTAGTTGAGCTATTTCAAATTCTAAAAGATGTTGCTTGAAAGTGCTGCACTCAATATGCCAGTAAATTTGGAAAACTCAGCAGTGACCACAGGGCTGAAAAGGTCAGTTTTCATTGCAATCCAAAGGAAAGGCAATGCCAAAGAATATTCAAACTACTGCACAATGGCACTCATCTCACATGCTAGCAAAGGAATGTTCAAAATTCTTCAAGTTAGGCTTCATCAGTACATGAACCAAGACTTCCAGATGTCCAATCTGGATTTAGCAAAGGTGAAGGAACTAGAGATAAAGATGACCGTATCCATTGGATCACTGAAACAGCAAGAGTGTTCCAGAAAAACATTTACATCTGCTTTATTGAATACATCAAAGCCATTGACTGTGTGAATCACAACAAATTGTGGAACAGGCTTAAAGAGATGAGAATACCCGAACACCTTACCTGACTCCTGAAAAATCTACATGCTTGTCAAGAAGCAACAGTTAGAACTGGACATGGAACAATCGACTGGTTCCAAATTGTGAAAGGAGTCCAACAAGCTGTATTTGGTCACCCTGCTCAGTTAACTTATATGCAGAGTACATAGTGTGAAATGCCAGGCTCAATGAAGCACAAAGTAGAATCAAGATTGCCTGGAGAAATATCAATAACTGCAGATATGCAGATGCCACCACACTTATGGCAGCAAGCAAAGAGTAACTAAAGAGCCTCTTGATGAAAGTGAAAGAGGAGAGTGAAAAAGATAGCTTAAAGCTCAACATTCAAAAAACAAAGATCATGGCATGCAGTCCCATCATTTTGGAACAAATATATGGAGAAACATTGGAAACAGTGACAGACATTATTTTCTTGGGCTCCAAAAGGAGTGCCAAAGGTGACTGCAGGCAGGAAATTAAAAGACACTTGCTCCTTGTAAAAAAGCTATGACAAAGCAGGACAGCAGATGAAAAAGCAGAGTCATTACTTTGCTGACAAAGTTCCATCTCGTCAAAGCTATGGTTTTTCCAGTAGTCATGTATGGATGTGAGAGTGACAGAAAAGAAAACTGAACACCAAAGAACTGATGCTTTGGAACTGTGGTGTTGGAAAAGACTCTTGAGAATCCCACGGACTGCAAGGAGATGAAACCGGTCCATCCTAAAGGAAATCAGTCCTGAATATTAATTGGAAGTACTGATGCTGAAGCCAAAGCTCCCATACTTTGGCTACCTGATGTGAAGAACTGACTCATTGGAAAAGACCCAGATGCTGGGAAAGGTTGAAGGCAGGAAGACAAGGGAATGAATGAGGGGGAATAGGTTGGATGGCATCACAGTACAGAAGTTTGAGCAAGCTCTGGGAGTTGGTGATGGACAGGGAAGCCTGGCTGGATACAGTCCATGGGGTCACAAAGAGTCAGACGTGAGTGAGAGATGAAGTAAATTGAACACAGCACAGATATTGAAGCACAGCGAGGTTAGCAAACTTGTCTAAGATCACACAGCTCATCTGTTTTTTTGTTTTTGTATGTGTGTGTGTGTGTGCCAGTACCGTTCTGTCTTGATGACTGTTCCTTTTTACTATTATGTGAAGTCAGGAAGGTTGATTCCTCCAGCTCCCTTGTTCTTTCTCAAGACTGCTTTGGCTATCTGGAGTCTTTTGTGTTTCCATATGAACTGTGAAAATTTTTGTTCTAGTTCTGTGAAAAATGCCATTGGTAATCTGATAGGTATTGCACTGACTGTGTAGATTACATTTGGTAGTATAATCATTTTCACAATATTGATTCTTCCATCCCAGGAACATGGGATATCTCTCCATCTGTTTATGTTTGGTTTCTTTAATTAGTGTCATAATTTTCTGTGTACAGTTCTTTCATCTCCTTAGGTAAGTTTATTCCTATATATTTAATTCTTTTCATTGTAGTGGTGAATGGGATTGATTCCTTAATTGCTCTCTCTGATTTTTCATTGTAAGTATATAGAAATGCAAGTGATTTCTGTGTATTGATTTTGTATCCTGCAACTTTGCTAAATTCACTGATTAGCTCCAGTAATTTTCTGATAGTATCTTTAGGGTCTTTTATGTACAGTATCATGTCATCTGCAAACAGTGAGAACGTTACTTCTTCTTCCGATCTGGATTCCTTTTATTTCTCTTTCTTCTCTGATTGCTGTCACTAGGACTTCCAGAAGTATGTTAAATAGTAGTGGTGAAAGTGGACACCCTTGTCTTGTTCCTGATCTTAGTGGGAATGCTTTCAGTGTTTCACCATTGAGAATAATGGTTGCTGTAGGCCAATCATATATGGCCTTTACGGTGTTGAGGTAGGTTCCTTCTATGCCCATTTTTGGAAGAGTTTTAATCATAAATAGATGCTGAATTTTGTCAAAGGCTTTTTCTGCATCAATTGAGATTATCATATGGTTTTTATCTTTCAATTTGTTACTATGGTGTATCACATTGATTGATTTCCATATATTGAACCGTGCATCCCTGGATTAAACCCCACTTGATCATGGTGTATGAGCTTTTTGATGTGTTGCCGTCCAGCATTTACCAAAAAGTTTTCAGGAACTTAACTGAAGTGGTGAGATTGTGTAGTTTGTGTGTCATAGGAATCTCCTCAAAGGAGGATGTCATCAGTGTGAGGTCCTAATTGTGTACCTGGAAAAAGTTAGAGCTGGTGAAAATATTGCCTTCAAAGACTGTGTGAGATGGCAGGTGTGGACACTGGCCCCATTGAGTAGACAGTTGACGGTGTATCATTTCCCTTTGAAGGTGAAGGTTCAGTGTAGCTGAGAAGTTGTTGAAATAGGCACTGAAAACAGCATGCTAGCCAAATGTTTTGCTATGACTGGAAAGAATTTGCCAGTTTTTTGTTGGAAGCAGTATTATCAACAAAATACATGGAGCCCTAGTGAGTGGGGCCATGACACCAAGGGTACAAGTTCACACTGAGGCCCTGTTCTTGCTTTACAGATTTAAGATCAAGTAAAATTTGTTAAGTGCAGCAGAAGTTGGGATAATCACATCTTGCTCAGTAGGTTTCCTATAACACGTTTCAATCTGTGAAGACCCTGCTTTCATTGAGATTGAATCTTTTTAAAAACAACTGAGGTGAAAAGTGTGATTGCATCTAAGGGAAAAGGTCCCTAGGGTCTCATATTTTAAAGGTGAGTATAGGGGCAAGGTCTTAATTTTATTACTCATTGAGTTAGATTATCCATGTGCACTAGAGGCTATTTGGGGTAATGGAGGTTTTGGCAATGGGAAATGTAGGCAAAGCAATAATTCCAGTGGTTAAGGTTAGGTATATCCGTTTCTATTTCATGTTCCTTTATTCCTTGGCTGTTTTTAGTAGCTTGCCCAAATGTGGGCCAGAGGACGAACAGAAATTGAGGAGGGGTAAAAACTCAATTGTCAAACATCAAGAGTGGAATCTGGTTATTACACAGAGCCACCACCCCTACATCACCCCTATCCCCAGATGGGACCTTTGAAACACACAGAAACACCAAGTCCCTTTCCTTCTTACCAGTGGGATGAAGTGTTCAGGAAGATATCTTCAGTCTGAAGTTCTCAGTCTTCACTCAGTCCTCACTCCCAGCGTCTGAGTAAGTATGGACTGGCTGGTCTGGGCCCTAAACTGAAAGGCCGCCTCCTCCCTCCCTCCTCACACACCAGACCCTTCCCTTTCTCCCCTCTCCATCATCAAAAAAACATGCACACACATCTTTTTACTGCTTTTTGATACTTTAATCATCAACATCTGAATACTTTGATCTGTCCAGAGGGGACCATCGTTGTACGTTTGATCCCTGCACAAACGACTATTCTGCCTTTGCTTTTCCTGGAGTTAAGGCAGATGGCTCAGCATCTTGGGCTCCAGGTGGCCACAGGGGCTTACTTGGAGAATCGTCAGAAGTGTTGGAAGAATCCTCCAGGGTTTCTTCATCCGCCATTGGCCCATTTTCATTCTTCTTTTTATTCTGCAGGTGGTGGTGGAAGACTAGTATCGTCGACTTCTTCCCTTTCTTATTCCCGTCCGGATTCTGCTGAAGGGTTGATTTTCTCTTCCTTGTGAGCTTTCATATCTGGTAAGAAAACGAAGTCATCCAGAAAGACATTAGTGGAGGAGGATGGAAAGCACTTTGAGAGAACGGGTGTGCATTGAGGAGGGGTTTGTGCAAGGCAAGCTGCGGCAGGGCGAGTCTAAGGTGGGGGATGAAGAGGAAGAACATGAATAGGGTAATCTGACCTGACTGTCTGAGCCATTGGACTGATCAGTATTCTTTCTCTTCCTTTCGTTAGCACTTGAAGCTTGTTGCTGCAAATTGAAAGTGTCTATCTCAATTTCTGTTTCTTCCTCCTTCACTTCCTTAATTAGGTCTGCCATGTTGTAGCAACAGTGGCCTCCACCAAGGCGCCTGGCATCTCTATATATACCTTCCCAGGACAATGAAGAGCCACAGCTGTCCGTTTGATTGGTCAGCAAAAAATTTCTCCAGCCAATGGTAGCCCTGACATTTTTGACATCACAAAGTGCCACTTACGAACATCCATGGGGTAGGGGAGGGTGAAAAGGAGTCCAGGTGCTCTGGTTTGAGAAAAGGAGTGCTTTCTCAACAACCATTAAAGAGCCTTCCCAGTTTGACTTTCCACATTTCCTCATCTTTTCCAGTTCAGTTCTTGTGGTGTAGAAGTTAGGGAGCCAGTGTTCCCTCCAAACCATTTGTCATGGCCACCCCCATCCAATGTTTAATTCTGTCATCTTCCGGATCTCATCACCTAGTATTTGGTGTGTGTGTGTGTGTTTTTTTGTTTGTTTTGTTTTGTTTTGTTTTGTTTTTACAGTTTACTTTAGAAGTTTTAGATTTGCACAATAATTGTGAAGAGTATTTTCATATACTCCACAACCAATTCCCTTTATTACCACTGTATATTAGTACTGAACATTTGTTCAAATTAGTGAACCCACACTGAAAGAGTATTATTAACTAAAGTCTGGACATAATCAGATTCCTTCAGTACCGTTCAGTTCAGTCGCTCAGTTGTGTCCGACTCTTTGTGACCCCATGAACAGCACGCCAAGCCTCCCTGTCCATCACCAACTCCAGGAGTTTACCCAAACCCATATCCATTGAGTCGCTGATTCCATCCAACCATCTCATCCACTGTTGTCCCCTTCTCCTCCTGCCCTCAAACTTTCCCAGCATCAGGGTCTTTTCGAATGGGTCATCTCTTTGCATCAGGTGGCGAAAGTATTGGAGTTTCAGCTTCAACATCAGTCCTTCAAATGAACACCCAGGACTGATCTCCTTGCAGTCCAAGGGACTCTCAAGAGTCTTCTCCAACACCACAGTTCAAAAGCATTAATTCTTCGGCACTCAGCTTTCTTCACAGTCCAACTCTCACATCCATACATGACCACTGGAAAAACCGTAGCCTTGACTAGACGGACCTTTGTCAGCAAAGTAATGTCTGCTTTTTAATATGCTGTCTAGGTTGATCAGAACTTTCCTTCGAGGGAGTAAGCGTCTTTTAGTTTCATGGCTTCTGTCACCATCTGCAGTGATTTTGGAGGCCACAAAAGTAAAATC
>CADEAB010000330.1:3017565-3075090 GCA_902825105.1 Syncerus caffer
GCCTCTGTCTGCAGAAGACTTGTGGATTTCTGCAGAAATATAACTCTGGGAACTAACTGAGAGCAGAGAATGACAGAGAGAAGAATTCATTTTCACTTCTGAAGAATCTCATAGGCACTTGCTGGGTACACAACACTGGGCTCTGAGTGTGGGGAGGAAAAGTAGATTTCATCACTCATGTCTCCTGTAATGAAAAGAGACGCTATTTGCTATTATGGGAAAGAAGTTTGTGAATCACAGATCTGAGAAGGGTCTTATATTCATAATGCATAAGGAATTTTAAGACTGCAAAGGAAAAAGTGTAGTGAAGGAGGACAGATCCTTTTGCTGGGGATTCAGGTGTGGAATGGGAAACCAGAAAGAGGGAGCCTCTGGGCATTTTCAGAGTGATGGGCATGACCAGGGTCGATGCTGGTGGTTACTGGATTCTCTGTGTGTCAGCATTCAGAGAGCTACATACTCAAACACAACCAGGCCATGACTTCCTAGTTAAGAATTAAGAATCCACCAGCCATATACAAATTAATACACAGAAATCCCTTCCTTTCTTATGTGCTAACAATGAAAAATCAGAAAGAGAAATTAAGGAAAGAATCCCATTCACTATTGCAATGAAAAGAATGAGCAAAAAAAAAAATCTTCCAAAAAAAAAAAAAAAAAGAATGAACCGTTTAGGAATAAATTTACCTAAAGAAACAAAAGACCTGTGTACAGAAAAGTATAAAAAAAAAAAACTGATTAAAGAAATCAAAGATGACACAAACAGATGGAGAAATGTACCATGTTCTTGGATTGAAGAATCAATATAGTGAAAATGACTCTGCTACCCAAAGCAATCAATAGATTCAACACAATCCTGATCAAACTACCAGTGGTATTTTTAACAGAACTAGAACAAATAATTTCATGGTTTGTATGGAAATACAAAAGACCCAAATACCCAAAGGTATCTCGAGAGAGAACGATGGAACTGGAGGAATCAACCTTCCTGAGTTCAGACTATACAACAAAGCTACAGTCGTTAAGACAGTATGGTACTGGCATAAATACAGAAATGTTGATCAATGGAATAATATAGAAAGCCCAGAGATAAATCCATGCACCTATGTACACGTTATCTTTGACATGGAGGCACATATATACAGTGGAGAAGATAGTCTCTTCAACACGTGTTGCTGGGAAATCTGGTCACCTATGTGGAAAAGAATGAAACTGGAACACTTTCTAACACCATATACAAAAATATACTCAAAATGGATTCAATATTTAAATTTAAGTCCAGAAACTATAACTCTTAAGAGGAAAACATAGGCAGAACACTCTCTGACATATATCACAGCAAGATCTTCTATTACCCACATCCCAGCGTTCAGTTCAGTTCAGTCTCTCAGTCGTATCCAACTCTTTGTGACCCCATGGACTTCAGCCAGGCCTCCCTGTCATCCCCTTCTCCTCCCGCCTTTAATCTTTCCCAGTGTCAGGGTGTTTTCCAATGAGTCAGCTCTTCGCATAAGGTGGCCAAAGTATTGGAGTTTTAGGTTCAACACCAGTCCTTCCAATGCATACTCAGGCCCCTTTTCCTCCTGCCCTCAATCTTTCCCTACATCAGGATCTTTTCAAATGAGTCAGCTATTCACATCAAGTAGCCAAAGTATTGGAGTTTCAGCTTCCACTTCAGTCCTTCCAATGAACACCCAGAACTGATCTTCTTTAGGATGGACTGGTTGGATCACCTTGCCGTCCAAGGGACTCTCAAGAGTCTTCTCCAATATCACAGTTCAAAAGCATTAATTCTTCAGCACTCAGCTTTCTTCAATGTTGCTCTTTACAGCATCGAACATTGCTTCTATCACCAGTCCCATCCACAACTGGGTGTTGTTTTTGCTTTGGCTCCATCCCTTCATTCTTTCTAGAGTTATTTCTCTACTGGTCTCCAGTAGCATACTGGGCACCTACCGACCTGGGGAGTTCATCTGTCAGTGTTCTATCTTTTTGACTTTTCATACTGTGCATGGGGTCAGAATTAGCTTATTTCTGACACCAATTGCATTATTATTTTTGTTGAGATCTTATTGTAATTATAGAATAATTTGGGGACAATTGATATCTGTATAAAATCTTTTCATACTCCCAAAAGTGACATCTTTCTATTTTGTTATGCATTACATTGTTTTTCAGTAGGCTGTCATAATTTTATTCAAATAGCTATTGCATATTTGTTCTTAAATATATTCTTAATATTTATCTGTTTCTAGCTATTATAAGTGGAGTCTTCCTTTATAAATGTAATTGCTTGTTAGTGTATACACCACTGTTTTATATTATATATAACTAGTTTTATCTAGCCATCTGGCTCACTTCCCTTACAATACAGCTATCCCTCAGTATGTGTGGGAGATTTGTTCTAGGACACCACTGCCAACCATCAGATACCCAAATCCACAGATGTTCAAGTCCCTTATAAAAGAAGCATAGCATTTTAGGATTTGCATATAAACTGCACACATCCTCCCATATACTTTAAATCGTCTCCAGATTACTTATAATACTTAATACAATGTAAAAGATATGTAAATAGTTGGCAGCATGTGGCAAGTTTGAATTCTGATTTCTGAAATTTTCTGGAGTACACACACACACAGATATATATATATATATATATATATATATATATATATATACACACACACACACACACAATTGGTTGAATACTTGTACATGAAACTCATGGATAGGAAAGGCTGACTGTATAGAGTATTTTTCTCTTCGAGTCTCCAGATATACAATTATGTCATCAGCAAACAATGTTAATCTTGATTCTGCTGCTCTATGTTTTAAAAATAAACATTAAAAAACTTTATAATGATTTTAGATTTGCAACAAAGCAAAGTTATTTTCCATATATCAAAAGTTCCCAAATATCATGCATATTGTGATAGACTAGAGTGCCTATTTTATTTCTAAGACTTTTCCTACTATGATTTTCTTAGTTTTTACTTTGTGTTCCAGGAACACATCCCAGATCCAACATTACATGTAGTAGCTCTGTCTTTCAGGTTTACCTTAGATGTGAAAATTTCTCAGACTTCTCTTATTTTTTATGACCTTGATAGTTTTGAGGAATACTACTCAGGTATCCAAGATAAGAGAAACCCAAGTAAGACGGTAGGTGTTGAAAGAGGGCATCAGAGGGCAGACACACTGAAACCATACTCACAGAAAACTAGTCAATCTAATCACACTAGGACCACAGCCTTGTCTAACTCAATGAAACTAAGCCAGGCCCATGGGGCCAACCAAGACGGGCGGGTCATGGTAGAGAGGTCTGACAGAATGTGGTCCACTGGAGAAGAGAATAGCAAACCACTTCAGTATTCTTGCCTTGAGAACCCCATGAACAGTATGAAAAGGCAAAATGATAGGATACTGAAAGAGGAACTCCCCAGGTCAGTAGGTGCCCAATATGCTACTGGAGATCAGTGGAGAAATAACTCCAGAAAGAACAAAGGGATGAAGCCAAAGCAAAAAGAATACCCAGCTGTGGATGTGACTGGTGATAGAAGCAAGGTTTGATGCTGTAAAGAGCAATATTGCATAGGAACCTGGAATGTTAGGCCCATGAATCAAGGCAAATTGGAAGTGGTCAAACAGGAGATGGCAAGACTGAAGGTCAACATTCTAGGAATCAGTGGACTAACAAGGACTGAATGGGTGATTTTAACTCAGATGACCATTATATCTACTACTGTGGGCAGGAATCCCTTAGAAGAAACGGAGTAGCAATCATGATCAACAAAAGAGTCCAAAATGCAGTACTTGGATGCAATCTCAAAAACAACAGAATGATCTCTGTTTGTTTCCAAAGCAAAACATTCAATATCACAGTAATCCAAGTCTATGCCCCAACCAGCAACGCTGAAGAAGCTGAAGTTGAAGGGTTCAATGAAGACCTACAAGACCTTTTAGAAATAACACCCAAAAAAGATGTCCTTTTCATTATACAGGACTGGAATGCAAAAGTAGGAAGTCAAGAAACACCTGGAGTAACAGGCAAATTTAGCCTTGGAATATGGAATGAAGCAAGGCAAAGGCTAATAGAGTTTTGACAAGAGAATGCACTGGTCATAGCAAACACCCTCTTTTAACAACACAAGAGAAGATTATACACGTGGACATCACCAGATGGTCAACACCGAAATCAGATTGATTATATTCTTTGCAGCCAAAGGTGGAGAAGCTCTATACAGTCAGCAAAAACAAGACTGGGAGCTCACTGTGGCTCAGATCATGAGCTCCTTATTGCCACATTCAGACTTAAATTGAAGAAAGTAGGGAAAACCACTAGACCATTCAGGTATGACCTAAATCAAATCACTTAAGATTATATAGTGGAAGTGAGAAATAGATTTAAGGGACTAGATCTGATAGATAGTGTGCCTGATGAACTATGGACTGAGGTTCATGACATTGTATAAGTGACAGGGATCAAGACCATCCCCATGGAAAATAAATGCAAAAAAGCAAAATGGCTGTCTGGGGAGGCCTTACAAACAGCTGTGAAAATAAGAGAAGTGAAAAGCAAAGGAGAAAAGGAAAGATTTAAGCGTCTGAATGCAGAGTTCCAAAGAATAGCAAGGAGAGATAAGAAAGCCTTCCTCAGTGATCAATGCAAAGGAATAGAGGAAAACAACAGAATGGGAAAGACTAGAGATCTCTTCAAGAAAATTCGAGCTACCAAGGGAATATTTCATGCAAAGATGGGCTCGATAAAGGACAGAGATGGTATGGACCTAACAGAAGCAGAAGATATTAAGAAGAGATGGCAAGAATACACAGAAGAACTGTACAAAAAAGATCTTCATGACCAAGATAATCACCATGGTATGATCACTCACCTAGAGCCAGACATCCTGGAATGTGAAGTCAAGTGAGCCTTAGAAAGCATCACTATGAACAAAGCTAGTGGTGGTGATGGAGTTCCAGTTGAGCTATTTCAAATCCTGAAAGATGATGCTGTGAAAGTGCTGCACTCAATATGCCAGGAAATTTGGACAACTCAACAGTGGCCACAGGACTGGAAAAGGTCAGTTTTCACTCCAATCTTAAAGAAACGCAATGCCAAAGAAAGCTGAAACTACCGCACAATTGCACTCTTCTCACACGCTAGTACAGTAATGCTCAAAATTCTCCAAGCCAGGCTTCAGCAATACATGAACCGTGAACTTCCAGATGTTCAAGCTGATTTTAGAAAAGGCAAAGGAACCAGAGATCAAATTGCCAACATCTGCTGGATCATGGAAAAAGCAAGAGAGTTCCAGAAAAAACATCTATTTCTGCTTTATTGCCTATGCCAAAGCCTTTGACTGTGTGGATCACAATAAACTGTGGAAAATTCTGAAAGAGATGGAAATACCAAATCACCTGACCTGCCTCTTGAGAAACCTGTATCCAAGTCAGGAGGCAACAGTTAGAACTGGACATGGAACAACAGACTGGATCCAAATAGTAAAAGGAGTATGGCAAAGCTGTATATTTTCACCCTGCTTATTTAACTTATATGCAGAGTACATCATGAGAAACACTGGGCTGGAAGAAGTACAAGCTGGAATCAAGATTTCCAGGAAAAATATCAATAACCTCAGATATGCAGATGACACTACCCTTATGGCAGAAAGTGAAGAGGAACTAAAAAGCCTCTTGATGAAAGTGAAAGAGGAGAGTGAAAAAGTTAGCTTAAAGCTCAGCACTAAGAAAACAAAGATCATGGCATCTGGTCCCATCACTTCATGGGAAATAGACGGGGAAACAGTGGAAACAGTGTCAGACTTTATTTTTTGGGGCTCCAAAATCAAATTAAAAGATGCTTACTTCTTGGAAGGAAAGTTATGACCAACCTAGTTAGCATATTGAAAAGCAGAGATATTACTTTGCCAACAAAGGGTCTAGTCAAGGGTATGGTTTTCACAGTGGTCATGTATGGATGTGAAAGTTGGACTGTAAAGAAAGCTGAGCGCTGAAGAATTGATGATTTTGAACTGTGGTGTTGGAGAAGACTCTTGAGAGTCCCTTGGACTGCAAGGAGATCCAACCAGTCCATTCTAAAGGAGATCAGCCCTGGGTGTTCTTTTGAAGGAATGATGCTAAAGCTGAAACTCCAATACTTTGGCCACCTTATGCAAAAAGTTGACTAACTGGAAATAAACTATGATGCTGGGAGGGATTGAGGGCATGAGGAGAAGGGGACGACAGAGGATGAGATGGCTGGATGGTATCACTGACTCGATGGACGTGAGTTTGAGTGAACTCCGGGAGTTGGTGATGGACAGGGAGGCCTGGCGTGCTGCGATTCATGGGGTTGCAAAGAGTCAGACACGACTGAGTGACTGAACTTAACTGAACTGAACTGAGTCAGGTATTTTATAAAATGTTCCTCACCTCGGATTTGTCTGATGATTTTCGTGTTAGCCTGGGACTATGGATTCTCGGTGGTGGGGAGCGGGGAGTGGTGTTCCCTTGTGGCTCAGCTGGTAAAGAATCCACCTTAAATGTGGGATACCTGGGTTTGACCCCTGGGTTGGAAGATCCCCTAGAGAAGGGAAAGGCTACTGACTCCAGTATTATGTCCTAGAGAATTCCATGGACAGTATAGTCCATGGGGTCACAGAGTTGGACAGGACTGAGCGACTTTCAATTTCACTTCATGGATTTCAGGAGAGGAATACTGCAGAGGAGGAGTGTCCTTTTCATTGTGTGATATAATCAACAGGCCTTTTCCCTGGTAATGCTGATCTTGACAACCTGGCTGAAGTAGTATTCATCAGGTTATTCCACTCCCAAGTTACTCTTTTTCTCCATCTCCGTACTGTTACCTTTTTTGCAAGGAACTCATTATGTTAACTCACTCTTAAGAATAGGGAATTACACTCCACCTCCCTGAGAGGCAAATTACCTATGTCAATTATCTGAAATTCTTCTGCATGGGAAATTGGTCTATTGTCTCACGTGCATTCAATCATTTGTTTATCTCCATACGGACCCTTAAATATTCATTTTATACTTTGGAGTATAACACCATAAGAAGACTTACTTTATTATGTTGCTCATCTTGTTATAGCTTTGGCCATTGGAAGCTCATTCTTGTCTTCTTTGACATATCCCCATTACTCTACTGTCTTGGGCTTCCCTTGTGGCTCAGTTGGTAAAGAATCTGCCTGCAGTGCAGGAGACCCGCGTTCAATCCCTGGGTTGGGAAGATCCCCTGGAGAAGGAAATGGAGAACCACTCCAGTATCCTTGCCTGGAAAATCTCATGGACAGAGTAGCCTGATGGGCTGTAGTCCATGGGGTCCCAAAGAGCTGGGCACAACTAAGTGAATAACACTTACTTACTTACTTACTTACATTACTCTAGGGCTTTCTTATTTTATTTTTTAGTACTTCCTGTTTTGATACAATGAAATCCACCAGACTCCTCTTCTCTATTTCCTCTCTGAGCCCTATAATCAGCAAGTTATCTAAGAAGCCTGGTTCCTTTTATTGGAAAAGAGTATTGGGAACCAAGATCTGTGCTTATTTCTACATTGTTGTTTCTTTCAGATTTTGAGAGTATCATTTCTCTTAGACCTTTTCAGCTAACAAGACAAAGAAATATATGTATGTATACTCATGTGCCAACTATTTAACTGTTCAGTGCAAGTATGCATGTGTAAGACTATCAAGATTGATAACCTGTAACCCTATGAGAAAAAAACACTATCAAGTATATTACACTGCTTTTATCTTTTGTTTTAGTCTTGCAAACCACATCATTTCCAAAGTTACTTAAGTCAGGGGATCTTAGTGAGGGGGCTTTGTATATTTGTAACATAATTAGATTGTTTAGTCAAATTCTGCATACCATTCTTGATGTCAAAATGCTTTTTAAAAAAATATGCATACACTGATTCACTCTTTGTGTTGCAATGTTCTACGGGTTTTGACAAATATATAGTGCCATGTATTTGCCATAATATCATACTGATGTGATGCCCTTAAACATCTATGCCTGGAGAGAAGGAAAGGGCAACCCACTCCAGTATTCTTGCCTGGGAAATGCCAGGGACAGAGAAGCCTGGTAGGCTACAGTGCATGGGCTCTCATAGAGCCAGACATGAGTTAGTGACTGAGCACAGTCGTTTTTAGGAACTCTGTTGGCCACAAAAAACACATCAGTGACTCCTAGTTTGTGGCCTTTTGTTTAATATCTTTCTTTCCCACTTGGCTCTCTGTTCCACAGGGGCACATGCCCAAGGATCTGCTCTGCTCAGCCCAGTGTCTGCATTCAACAAATGGAGTAATGAAAATAGAAGATAGCACCACATTCCCAGTAGAGCATCAAGTTCAGAAAGAATACACTAGCAAGGAGATGGCATTTTGTCACTCCCCACCTCCTTTTTGATTGCCCATTGGAAATGTCCCCATTTCCCTTTAAGCCACACTCCCGGTTGCCCCTGCAAACCTCCTTACCCTCTGCCCTGAAGTCATCACTATGGTCACATGGGTTCTGGCTGTGGTGGGGCCTTCTGTGACATCACCAAGGGCCCAGCCCTGACTGGTCCTCAGTCTCCAGGAGCCAGGGCAGACCAGAGCACCAGGGGCCATTTCCTCTCAGCTCACCATGTGGTCTGTCAAATGGTACCTATGCTTCTTCATAGTTGTGTTACCTGTGTCTATGCCATAATGTTTATTTCTCTGAGAGAGAAAATGGAAGAACTCCAGGGGAAGGTGTTCTGTGGAGGAAACTTTCTTATTTGGCAGAGTCTACCAGAGCATGCCCAAGACTGGCTTGAAATCACGTTTTCTGGCTTTTTTCATAGTGTTGATGTACCTGACAGTTCAGTTGGCAGGAGAGAGTGGCGAGAGTGATGAGCAGACTCCACCTGCATGTCAGGGCAGTTCTTTGGGCTTTTGGGAAAGAGAAAGAAAAAGACTTCCCTGGCAAAGACTATATATATTCGATACCTTAACCTTGCTGGAGATGGATCTTGTGAAATTTGTGTCCAGAGTGTGGAATCTGAAACTCACCATGTCAACCGGTGGTAACCTCAATGCTCTCAAGGTTCCTGCAGATGTACCTAATAACATTACCATATATGAGCTCTGGGGTGATGAAGATTTCAGTTGAGTGGATTTATGTGTCAAAGTAGGAGAGGAATTGTTGAGCATTGACATACCTTATCCAAACTAATAAAACTATTCTGAAGCAAAAAAAAAAAAAAAAAGCCTCTGGTAATTTTTATTCGCTCTACAGTTTTACCTTTCCCAGAATGCTGTACAATTGGCAGCATGCAGTGTATAGCCTTTCCCAGATGAGCTTATTTTACTTAATAACATTAATTCAGGTTTCATCCACATCTTTTTGTGATTTGATAGCTCGTTTCATGTTATTCTTGAATAATATTCTGTTATGTTGATGCGGAGAAGGCAATGGTACCCCACTCTGGTACTCTTGCCTGGAAAAATCCCATGGACGGAAGAGCCTGGTGGGCTACAGTCCATGGGGTCGCTAAGAGTCGGACACGACTGAATGACTTCACTTTTCACTTTTCACTTTCATGCATTGGAGAAGGAAATGACAACCCACTCCAGTGTTCTTGCCTGGAGAATCCCAGGAACGAGGGAGCCTGGTGGGCTGCCGTCTATGGGGTAGCACAGAGACAGACAAGACTGAAGTGACTTAGCATAGCAAAACATAGCATAGCATAGCATGTTGATGTAGCATAGTTTGTTTATCCAGTCGTCTATTAAAGGACACTTTGGTTGCTTCCAATTTGTGTGTGTGTGTGTGTGTGTGTGTGTGTGTGTGTGTGTGTGTGAAAGAGAGAGATAAAGATAGTACGAATTAAGCTGTTATAGAATTCATGTGCATGTTTTTGTGTGCGCATTAACTATCAAATAATTTGCTGAACAGTCTAGAAGTGTAATTGATAGATCATGTGGTATAACAATGTTTAGTTATCTAAGAAATTGCTTCCAAAGTGATTATACCATTTTGCAATCCCTCTAACAACGAATGAGAGTTCCTGTTGTTCCTCATCTTTGCCAGTAATTGGTTTGTCAAAGTTTTGTATTTGACCATTCCAATAAGTGTGTAGTGGTATCTCATTGTTTTAATTTCACCAATCTATTCTAAAAAGTTATCTTTATTCCATATCTCTATTGCAGCATTTCCATTATGTTTTATTACCATCAATTCTTCAGGAATTTTATCTTTATTCTGAAGTTTAAATAGATCTACTCAGCAAAACTTCTGCTGCTGTTTGTACCAATAGTGATTACTTTGTTTAATTAGTCCTCTAATAATTTTTCATGAAGGACTCGTAACTTGAAATCATGTATATTGGGAAATATTTATTTTTAATTGAACAACACTGAGCACATTTTCTTTTCCTAAGTATTGCTTTGTCCACTAATATTAAGTGCCTCCACACAGAAGTTTAAGTTCAGCATGAACTCCCCCCACCTTTTTTTCTGGGTTGTTTTAGATTTCTTATATACTTAGTAGATGCTATCACAATCTGTATTAGTACCAGTTGCAGTTGTAGTGCTACATTTCCCCTGAAGTTTTATTACAAGCAAATATGTATTTTATCAGAATCTTGACTTTATTATGTGTCTTCTTCATATAGTTTTGAAAAACTACATGCTTATTATTCAAGTTTTAAATGACCTGTGGCTCTTGTCCATTGAAAGTCTAATGAGTCCTTATATAAAGATAGAACTAGAGAACAATCATAAAATATGTTGGCCAGTTATTGAAGAAATTATATTTTAAAAGTGACAGTAACTAAACTGTTTGCTATTGGTAACAGTTATCTTTCAGTGTATTTTGCAATTATGAAAGCCCAAATGCTCTTCCATATAGTCTATAAACAAAGAAGATAAATTAGCAAGCACCTCAATCGAACATTGATTTATAGAATATCTAATGATTGGTTTTAACTAGTTTCACTTAGAATCTTGTTGTAGTTCCATAATAAACATTCTTGTTTTCCTGTCAGTAAAGAGAATTTGATAGTTCTCTTGGGTGGGGGGAGACTATTTTACTCAATATTTTCCAATACTGTTGATTTTCAAGAGAAAAGAAATCTTAAGAAACTTGTTTTCAAATGTCTGGTACTGTGCCTAATGGATATTTTTCTAATTAATATGTAATCATTAGTAAAATGTACATTCTATTTTCTTCCAACACTGATTTAAAGTGACTTATGATAAAAGACAGGTTTCCATTAAATATGTTTGGGATCAACATGTTCACACTGCTGTATTTAAAATGTATAACCAACAGGCACCGGCTCTATAGCACAGGGAACTCTGCTGAATACACTGTAAGAACATAAATGGGAAAATTTTTTGAAAAAGAATATACATATGCCTGAATCAATTTGCTATAGACATAAGCTATCACAACATTGCTAACCAATTGTATTCCAATATAAAATAGAACACTAAAAAAGGAAAATAAACTTTCACTGAAGACAAAAAGAGCAATATAAACTAAACAATGTTGAGAATGAGGCAAATGATTATTATATTTCACGGTACACTATCTTTATCAATATAAATATTAGTCATAATTTGAAATGGAAGGAAATTGACTCAGCATTGCTCTTTCACATGAAGGCATATAAATACACAGCTTACTTTAAGTTGTTACCATGGATTGGCCTAGCACAAAGTGAGCCTGAAGTAGACTAGTGGACTTACTCATTAGAGCACCGAAAATCTTCCTGCCACCAGTGCACAAGGCAGCTCAATGGCAAGCCACTACTACTTGATTTTTTTTTTCATATAGTGTGAATCTCCTCCCATGAAATATTTAATCTCTCAAACAAGGAAAATAAATGAAAGATAAGGACATAATAAAGGACAAAAACAGTATGGACCTAAAAGAAGCAGAAAATATTAAGAAGAGGTGGTAAGAATACACAGAAGAACTATACAAAAATGATCTTAATGACCCAGATCAAATCAGAATCAAAGATCAAATTGACCACATCCATTGTATCATAGTAAAAGGAAGAGGGTACCAGAAAAACATCTACTTCTGCTTCATTGACTAGACCAAAGCCTTTGAATGTGTGGATCACAAGAAACTGTGGAACATTCTTAAAGAGATGGGGACACCAGATCACCTTACCTGTCTCCTGAGAAATCTGTGTGTGGGTCAAGAAGCAATAGTTAGAACCGGACATGGAACAGGAGACTGGCTCTAAACTGGGAAAGGAGTTCGACAAGCTGTATATGGTCACCCTGCTAATTTAACTGATATGCAGAGTACAGCTTGTGAAATGCCAGGCTGGATGAAGCACAAGGTGGAATCGAGATTGTTGGGAGACATACCAATAACCTCAGATATGCGTATGACACCACCCTTATGGCAGGGAGCAAAGAGGAACTAAAGAGCCTCTTGATGAAAGGGAAAGTGGAGAGTGAAAAAGCTGGCTTAAAACTCAACATTCAGAAAATGAAGATCATGGCATCTGGTCCCATCACTTCATGGCAAATACATGGAGAAACAATGAAAAGAGTATCAGAATCTATTTTCTTGGGCTCCAAAATGACTGCAGATGGTGATTGCAGCCAGGAAATTAAAAGACGCTTCTCCCTGGAAGAAAAGCTCTGACCAATCTAGATAGCATATGAAAAAGCAGAGACATTACTTTGCTGACAAAGGTCCATCTAGTCATAGCCATGGTTTTTCCAGTAGTCATGTATGGATGTGAGAGTTGGACAGTAAAGAAAGCTGAGCACAGAAGAAATGATGCTTTTGAATTGGGGAGTTGGAGAAGACACTTGACAGCCTCTTGGAGTTCAAGGAGATGAAACCAGTCCATCCTAAAGGAAAGCAGTCCTGAACATAAACTGGAAGGACTGATGCTGGAGCTGAAGCTCCAATACATTGGCCACATGATGTGAAAAACTGACTCACTGGAAAAGACCCAAATGCCGGAAAAGTTTGATTTCAGGAGGCCAAGATGATGACAGAGGATGACTAGGTTGGATGGCATCACTGACTCAAAGTACAGGAGTTTGAGCAAGCTCTGGGAGTGGGGAATGGATAGTGAAGCCATGAGAGAGTTCAGGCAACTTCCCTAAGATGAAACTGCTCAGAAGTGGAAGCACAGAGAGGTCAGGAAAGTTGCCTAAGGTCACACAGCTGAAAAGTGGAAGCACAGAGAGGTCACACAACTTGCCTAAGATCAAACAGTTCTTAAGTGGAAGCACAGGTCGATAACTTGCCTAAGATCACACAACATAAATGTGGAACAATGGAGAGGTCAGGCAACTTGCCTAAGATCACACAGCTCAAATGTGGAAGCACAGAGAAGTCATGACACTTGCCTAAGAGCACACAGCTCAATGTTTTGGAAGCACAGAGAGGTCAGGCAAGTTGTCTAATATAATGCAGCTCAGAAAGGGATGCACAGAGAGGTCAGACAACTTGCCTATGATCACACAGGTTAGATGTGGAAGCACAGAGATGTCAGGAAACTTTCCTAAGACCACAAAGTTCAGAAGTGGAAGCACAGAGAGGTCAGGCAACATGCCTAAGATGGCACAGCACACAAGGGGAAGCACATAGAGGTCAAGAAACTTATGTAAGATCAGAAAGTTCAGAAGTGGAAGCACAGGGAAGTAAGGCAACAGGCATAAGAACACAGAGTTCAAAAGTGGAAGCAAGGAGATGTCAGGCAACTTGCCTAAGATCATATACCTCTGAAGTGGAATCAGAGAGGTTAGTAAACTTGTGAAAGATCAAACAGCTGAGAAGTGGAATCACACAAAGGTTAGGCAATTTAACTAAGATCACATAGCTCAGATATGGGAGCACAAGAATTTAGGAAACTTGCCTAAGATAACACAGGTGAATAGTGGAAGCACAGAGAGTTCTGGCAACTCTCCTGAGATCCAACAGCTCAGAAGTGAAAGCTCATAGAGTTCAGGAAACTTGAATGAGGTCACACAGCTAAAAAGGAGAATCACAGAGAGGTTAGGCAACTTGCATAGGATCATATAGCTTAGATATGGAAGCAGAGAGAGGTCAGGCAACTTACCTTACTTATCTCAGGTAAGTTCATAAGTGGAGGCTCAGAGCTTGTGAGCTCATGAGCTCATAGTTCATAAGTGGAGGCACAGAGATGTAGGGAAACTTGCCTAAGATCACCCAGCTCAGATGTGGAAGCACAGAGAAGTCAGGCAAAGTGCCCATGATTTCACTGCTCATATGTGGAAGCACTGAGAAGTCCGGCAACCTGCCTCAGATCACAGAGCTCAAAAATGGAAGCACAGGCCAGTTAAGCTACTTTCCTCTGATGGGATGTGTGCAATCTCAAGAATGACAAAAAGATCTGTCTTTGTTTCCAAGGGAAACCATTCAGTATCACAGTAATCCAAGTCTATGCCCCAATGACTAATGCTGAAGAAGCTGAAGTTGAATGGTCTTTGATGGGCTACAAGAACTTCTAGAACTAACACCAAAAAAGATGTGTTTTTCATCATAGGGGACTGGAATACAAAAGCAGGATGTCAAGTGATACCTGCCATTACAAGCAAGTTTGGCCTTGGAGTGCAAAATAAAAATCAGGATGCAGGCTAACAGAGTTTTGCCAAGAGAAGGCACTGGTCATAGCAAGCAAACTCTTCCAGCAACACTAGAGACGACTCTACACATGGACATCACCAGATGGTCAATACCAAAATCAGATTGATTATGTTCCTTGCAGCCAGGAATGGAGAAGCACTTTAGAGTCAGCCAAAAGAAGATCAGGAGATGACTGTGGCTCAGATCATGAACTCCGAATTGCCAAATTCAGACTTGAATTGAAGAAAGGAGGGAAAACCATGAGATGATTCAGGTATGACCTACATCAAATCCCTCATGGTTTTACAGTGTAAGTGACAGATAGATTCAACGGATTAAATCTGATAGACAGAGCACCTGAAGAACTATGGATGGAGGTTCATCACATAGCACAGGAGGCAGTGATCCAGACCATCCCCAAGCGAAAGAAATGCAAAAAGGCAAAGTGGTTGCCTGAGGAGGTCTTACAAATAAATGAGCAAAGAATAGAAGTGAAAGGCAAAGAAGAAAAGCAAAGATATACCCATCTGAATGCACACTTCCAAAGAAAAACAAGGAGCGATAAGAAAGCCTCCTCAGTGGTCAAGGCAAAGAAAAAGAGGAAAACAGTAGAATGGGAAAGACTCGAGATCTCTTCAAGAAAATTAATGACACCAAGGGAAAATTTCATGCAAAGACGGGCACAGTAAAGAATACAAATGGTATGGACCTAACATAAGCAGAAGACGTAAAGCAGAGGTGCAAGAATACACAGAAGAACTATGCAAAAATGATCTTAATGATCCAGATAACCACGACAGTGTGATCACTCACCTAGAGCCAGACATCCCAGAATGTGAGTCAAGTGGGCCTTAGGAAGCATCACTACAAACAAAGCTAGTGAAGGAGATAGATTCCAGTTGAGCTATTTCAAATTCTAAAACATGTTGTTTGAAAGTGCTGCACTCAATATGCCAGCAAATTTGGAAAACTCAGCAGTCACCACAGGGCTGAAAATGTCAGTTTTCATTGCAATCCAAAAGAAAGGCAATGCCAAAGAATGTTCAAACTACCACACAATGGCACTCATCTCACATGCTAGCAAAGGAATGCTCAAAATTCTTCAAGTTAGGCTTCATTATTATGTGAACTGAGAACTTCCAGATGTCCAGTCTAGATTTAGCAAAGGCGAAGGAACTAGAGATAAAGTTGACCACATCCATTGGATCATTGAAACAGCAAGAGAGTTCCAGAGAAACATCTATATCTGCTTTATTAAATACATCAAAGCCTTTGACTGTGTGAATCACAACAAATTGTGGAACAGCCTTAAAGAGATGGGAATACCCGAACACCTTACCTGTCTCCTGAGAAATCTGCATGCTTGTCAAGAAGCAACATTTAGAACTGGACATGGAACAACAGACTGGTTCCAAATTGTGAAAGGAGTCTGACAAGCTGTATTTGGTCACCCTGCTCAGTTAACTTATATGCAGTGTACATAGTGTGAAATGCCAGGGCCAATGAAGCACAAGGTAGAATCAAGATTGCCAGGAGAAATATCAATAACTGCAGATATGCAGATACCACCACACTTATGGCAGCAAGCGAAGAGGAACTAAAGAGCCTCTTGATGAAAGTGAAAGAGGAGAGTGAAAAAGCTGGCTTAAAGCACAATATTCAAAAAACAAAGATCATGGCATGCAGTCCCATCATTTTGGAACAAATAGATGGAGAAACGTTGGAAACAGTGACAGAAGTTATTTTCTTGGGCTCCAAAGTGAGTGCCGATGGTGAATGCAGCCAGGAAATCAAAAGACACTTGCTCCTTGGAAAAAAAGCTATGACAAAGCAGGACAGCAGATGAAACAGCCGAGTCATTACTTTGCCTACAAAGTTCCATCTCATCAAAGCTATGGTTTTCCCAGTAGTCATGTATGGATATGAGAGTTGGACGGAAAAGAAAGCTGAGCACTGAAGAATTGATGTTTTGGAACTGTGGTGTTGGAGAAGACTCTTGAGAGTCCCATGGACTGCAAGGAGATGAAACCAGTCCATCCTAAAGGAAATCAGTCCTGAATATTCATTGGAAGTTCTGATGCTGAAGCCAAAGCTCCCATGCTTTGGCTACCTGATGTGAAGAACTGACTCATTGAAAAAGACCCCGATGCTGGGAAAGGTTGAAGGCAGGAAGACAAGGGAATGAATGACGGGGGATAGGTTTGATGGCATCACAGTACAGGAGTTTGAGCAAGCTCTGGGAGTTGGTGATGGACAAGGAAGCCTGGCCTACTGCAGTCCATAGGGTCACAAAGAGTCAGACGTGAGTGAGAGATGAAGTAAATTGAACACAGCACAGATATTGAAGCACAGCGAGGTTAGCAAACTTGTATAATATCACACAACTCACATGTGGAAGCACACAGAAATGTCAGCCATTTTGCCTATCGTAAGAAAGCTCAGAAGTGGAAGCACAGAGATGTCAGGCAACTTGCCTAATATCATTCGTTTTGATTTTCTTATATACTTACCTGATGTTAACTAAATCTGTATTAGTACAAGTTGCAGTTTCACATTTACCCTTAAGTTTTACTTACAAGTATATATGTATTGTATCAGAGTCTGGACTTTATTATGTGTCTTCATTGTATGGTTTTGAAAAACAATATGTATATTATTTAAGTTTTTTAATTGTCAGATGGTTAACACATTTTTCGGTACTACCCTTCTTGAAAATTGGGATGAGGATTGACCTTTTGCAGTCCTATGGTCACTGCGGGCTCTTCCAGATTTCCTGACACATTTAATGCAGCACCATGATAGCATAATCCTTTTGGAAATTGCATAGTTCCACTGGAATTCTATCGTATCCTCTAGCTTTATTAACAGTAGTACTTCCTAGGCCCTCTGGACTTCCCACTCCAGAATGTCTGGCCCTGGGTGACGGACCACACCATCATAATAATCTGGTTCATTAGGGTCTTTTTTGTACAGCTCTTCCATGTGTACATTCCGTCTCTTCTTGATCTCTTCAACATCTACTAGGTCTCTACTGTTGCTGTTCTTTATTGTGCTCATCTATGGCCAAAATGCTCCCTTGATATTTCCAATTTTCATGAAAAGATCTCTATTCTGTCTCCTTCTGTAGTTTTCTTCTATTTTTATGCACTATTCATTGATGAAGGCCTTCTTGTCTCTTGGTCCTCTTCTTTGGAAAGCTACCATTAGTTAGATGTACCTTTCCCTTTCTCCCTTGGTTTTTGCTTCTCTTCTATCTTCAGCTATTTGAAAGCCTCCTGAGGCAACCCCTTTGCCTTCTTCCTTTTCTTTTTCTTTGGGATGACTTTGTTCACTGCCTCCTGTACAGTATTATGGACGTCTGTCTGTAGTTCCTCAGGCATGCTGTTAACTAGATCTACTCCCCCGAATCTATTTGTTACCTCCATTGCATTTTCATAGGGGATTGGATTTCAGTTGTACCTGGCTGCCCTAGTAGTTTTTCCCTCTTTCTTTAGTTGAAGCCTGAATTTTGCTATGAGGAATTGATGAGCAGAGCCAAGTCAGCTCCAAGTCTTGCTTTTTTCTGACTGCATACAGCTTCTCCATCTTTGGCTACAAAGAATGTAATCAATTTGATTTCAGTATTGCCCATTTGGTGATGTCTGTGTGTAAACTCGTTTCTTGTGTTATTTAGAAAGGCTATTGGCTATAACGAGTGCATTGTCTTGGCAGAATTCAGTTAGGCTTTGCCCTGTTTCATTTTGTTCTCCAAGGCCAAACTTGACCTTTACTCCAGGTATCTCTTGACCTCCTACTTGTCCCAACTGATGAATAGAATATCTGCTTTTGGTGTTAGCTCTAGGATGTTTTCTAGGGCTTCTAGCTGATAGGATTCATCAGCTTTAGTTTCTTCAGCATCTGTGGTAGGGGCATGGATTTGAATTACTGTGCTGTTGAATGGTTTGCCTTGGAAACTACCCGACTTCATTCTGTTATTTTGGAGGTTGCACTCAAGTAGTGCATATAGAGAATTTTTTTGTAGATTATGAGTTCTGCTCCATTTCTTCTATGGGGTTCTTGCCCACAGTAGTCATTATAATGGTCATCTGAATCAAATTCACCCATTCCTTTCCAGTTGAGTTCACTGTTAACCAGGATGTTGATGATGATTCTCACTGTCGTTAAGTGAGTACAAATATGAAGTGAAGATAATAAGTTAATAGGGATATGGCAAGTCCTACTGTACCCACTAAGAAAATAAAAATTTATTATACCATTAAAGCAAACCAAAGGCTACCCGTGATAAAGATAAAAAGGACCAAATATGAAGTTTAGAAAAAACAAAAAAATAAAATTGCAGTCATATTAATCATGATATAAAATATGAATGAATTGAACAGTCTAATCAAAAAGCAAACATTCTGAGACTAGATAAAAAATAAAGATCCAACTGTATGCCATCTATGGGAGTCATAATTTAGAGTCCAAGCTATAGATTTTAAATGAAATGACTCAAAACTATATATCAGGCCAACATCAACCAAAGAGAGAATTGGCTATACTGTACTAATGTCAACCAAAAATGATTTTTATTAAAAATTGTTACTAGGGATAAAGAAGGACATTTTATAGTGATAAACAGGGGACTATTTTAGGAAGACATACTAAGGCACTAGCAAGACAACCCAAAAAATGCATGGAGGAAAAAACTGATAAAATATTAGAGAGAAATAGACAATTCAACAATAATTGCTAGACTTTACTAGCCCACTTTCAATAAGGGATAGAAAAACTAGGCAGAAGATCAACTATGAAATAGAGAATTTGAATGATAATATTTATCAGCTGGACCTAACAGAAATCTGTAGAGCAATTTATCCAAATCAGGATATTCAATCTTTTTAAGAGTGCATGGAACATTCTCCAGGATACCATATATGCTAGGACATAAGACACATCTAAATAAATATGAGAGGGTTCAAATCATACCAAGTATGCCCTCTGAATAAAGTGAAATGAGAAACCAAAACATTTTGAGAAAGAGACAAATAAGTGGAAGTTAAGCAACATACTCCTACATAAACAAGGGTCAAACAAAAAAATCACAAGAGAAAGCAGAAAATACAGTTGACACTTGAAAGGTCAATAAATTGACACAACTAGTGATATTGATCATGGGAGGAAAAAGATTCAAATCACTAAAATTAGGAATAAAAAGGGAAAAATAACTACCGCCTTTAGAGAAATAAATATAATTGTAAAGGAATACCATGGTGCTAATTAGAAAATTTAGATCAAATGGAGAAACTGGCAAAAATATACAAATGACTGAAATTGACTCAAGAAGAAAATGAAAATCTGAAGAGCAAGGAGATAAAATTAGTAAATTTTAAACTTCTTCACAACCCACCTCACAAAAGCCCCCCTACCCTACCTACACCCAGATAGCCTCACTGCTGAATTCTTCCAAACATTTCATTTCAACAAATTCAAAGCATTTCAACAGAGTCATGCCAGTTCTCCATATATGCATTCGAAATGTATTCATAGAAGTGGAAAGGAACATTTCCCAGCTCATTCTATGAGGAAGTATTACTCCAGTGTCAAGGCTAGAGGCCAGTCAATTCGTACAAATCTCCCCAGTTTTGCTCCACCCAGTATTGCTCATGATGAATTTCATGTGTTGCATCTTTGACAGGAAAATAACGGAAATGATACTGTGTTCATATCATCTCACTCTATCAGGTGGTTCATGATTTCAATGTGTCCCTATATTGATGGTATTCACTTGGATCACTTGATTAAAGTGGTTGCTGTCAAGCTTCACCGCTGTCAAGTTACTCTCCCCTATCTTGTCATTAACACATTCTTTTGTATTTTAAAGTATATAAATATTTTATTCCTCACCAAACTTTAGCTTTATTAATTTATTTATATCTATTTGATTAAAAGTCTTTTACTTTACTAAAGGAATCATGATCTGTCACTATCAGTATTTATTTTGATGTTCACATTGTTACAGCCTTGGACAGTGGGAACCTCCTTAAGTTGGCCTCTCTGTCCTTTCGACTTCTCCCCATCATTCTTTGAACAATTTGATGCTTTTGGTACAAGATAGTCCAAGCTTATCTTGTACTTTCCCTGCCTTAGCCATAGAAACAGCAGTTTCTGCAGTAAGTCCCAGTTATTATATCACACATATTGTTATAAAGTAGAGTGCCTACTTTATTTCTAAGATTTTTCCTAGAAGGATTTTCTTAGTTTTTACCTAATGTCTTTTTTTCTTATCCAGGAACCCATCCCGGATCCCATGTTGCATGCAGTAGCCATGTTTCTTTAGGCTCTTCTTGGATGTGACAATTTCCCAGACTTCCCTTTTTTTAATGACCTTGATAGATTTGAGGAATACTAGTCAGATATTTTATAAAATGTTCCTAAACTTGGGTTTGTCTGATGTTTTTCCTATTAGCCTGAGACTATGGACTTTTTGGGGGGCGGGGTGGGGGTGCTTCCTTTGTGGCTCAGCTGGTAAAGAATGCACCTGCAATGCGTAAGACCTGGGTTCGATCTCTGGGTTGGGAAGATGCCCTAGAGAAGGGAAAAGCTACCCACTCCAGTATTCTGGCCTAGAGAATTCCAGCACAATATAGTCCATGGGTTGCAAAGAGTCTGACATGACTGGGCCACTCTCACTTTCACTTTCATTTTATGGATTTTAGGAGAGGAAGACTGCCTAGGTGGAATGTCCTTTTCATCACATGGTATTATCAACATGCCTTATCCCTGTTCATGTTGACCTTGACAACCTGGCTGAAGTAGTGTTTGTCAGGTTATTCCACTGTCAAGTTACTCTTTTTCTCCCTCTTCATATTGTTGTATTTTTTGGAAGGAAGTCACTATGTGTAACTCACTCTTCAGGAATATGGAGTTATACTCCACCTCCCTGAGAGCCGAATTACCTATGTCAATTATCTGAAATTCTTCTGCATGGGAAATTGGTCTGTTGTCTCAAATGTGTTCAGTCATTTATTTATATGAGTATGGACCCATAGATATTCATTTTATACTTTGGTGTATAATCCCAAGAGCTGAACTTACTTAATTTACTATGTTGCTCAACTTGTTATAGATTTGGCCATTGGAAGCTCATTCCTGTCTTCTTTGACATAACCCCATTACTCCAGGCTTTTTTTTTTTTAGCACTTCCTTTTTGTTTCAGTAAGATCCCCCAGAATCCTCTTCTCTATTTCCTCTCTGAGGCCTACAGTCAGTAATTTCTCCAAGAAGCCTGGCTCCTTTTGTTGGAAAGAGTATTGGGAACCAAGTTTTGTGCTAATTTCTACATCATTGTTTCTTTCTTTTTTGGGGAATATCATTTCTTTTAGACCCTTTCAGCTAACAAGACAAAGAGTTATATGTATGTATACTCCTGTGCCATCTATTTAACTCTCCAAGTAGGCATGTGCCTTTATATCAGGATCATTAACCTATACCCCTACAAAAAAGATAACTATCAACTAGATTACAGTGCTTTTTCTTTTGCTTTCAGTCTTGCAAACTCCATTCATTTCCAAAGTTACCTAAGTCAGGGGATCTTAGTGAGGTGGTCTCAGACATTTGTACTATAATTAGATGGTTTATTCAAATTCTTCATTCCATTTTTGATGTCAAAATGTTTTTTTTAATATGCATACATTGATTCACTTTTTGTGCTGTGAAATTCTAAGGGTTTTGACAATTATGAAGTGTCATGTATTTACCATAACATCACTGTCCTAAAGCATCCTCTATGCCTGGAGAAGGAAATGGCAACCTACTCCACTATTCTTGCCTGGGAAATCCTAGGAACTTAGGAGCCTGATGGGCTACAGTCCATGGGGTCTCAAAGAGTCAGGCACGATTTAATGACTCTCCACAGTCATTTTTACAAAGACTGTAGGCCACCAAAACACATCAGTCGCTCCTAGTTTGTGGCCTCTTGTTTAATATCTTTCTTTCCCACTTGGCTCTCTGCTCCAGAGGGGCACATGCCCACAGGTCTGCTCTGCTCAGCCCAGGATCTGGATTCAACAAATGGAATAATGAAAATCAAAGATGGAACTACCCTCCCAGTAGAGTATCAATTTCAGAAAGAATACACTGCAAGGAGATGGCATTTTGTCACTTCCCACCTTTTTTCGACAGCCCTCTAGAAATTTTGCCATTTTCCTTTAAGCCCTACTCCCAGTTAACCCCTGCAAGCCTCCTTATCTTCTACCCTCAAGTCATCACCATGGCCACATGAGTTCTGGCTGGGGCTTGGCCCTCTGTGACATCACCAAGGTCCCAGCCCTGGCTGGTCCTCAGTCTCCAGGCACCAGGGGCCATTTTCTATTGGCTCACCATGTAGTCCCTCAAGTGGTTCCTGTGCTTCTTCATGGGTGTTACCTGTGTTTACACCTTAATGTTTACTTCTCAGAGAGAGAAAGCTGAAGAACTCCAGGGGAAGGTGCTCTGCAGAGGAAACTTCCTAATTTGGCAGAATCTACCAGAGCATGCCCAAGACTGACTTGAGATCACATTGCTCTGGCTTTTCTTCATTGTGCTGATGTATGTGACAGTGAAGTTGGCAGGAGAGAGTGGCTGAGAGTAATGTGCAGACTCTTCTTGCCCATCACAGAGGTTCATTTGGCTCTCTGGGAAAGAAAAAAAATAATAAAACAGTTCCCCCAGACAAAGACAGTATGCTCAATACCTTAACCCTGCTGGAGATGGACCTTGTGAAATTTGTGTCCAGAGTGAAGAATCTGAAACTCGCTATGACAACCGGTGGTAACTTCAACCCTGTCAATGTCGAGGTTCCTGCAGATGTACCCAATAACATTACAGTATATGAGCTCTGGGGCGATGAAGATTCCGATTCAGTGGATTTGTGAGTCAAAGCATGAGAGGAATTGTTGAGCGTTGACATACCTTATCCAAACTAATAAAACTGTTTGGAAGCAAAAGAAAAAAGCCTCTGGTAATTTTTATTCGCTCTACAGTTTTACCTTTCCCAGAATGCTGTACAATTGGCAGCATGCAGCGTATAACCTTTTCCAGACTAGCTTATTTTACTTAATAACATTCATTCAGGTTTCATCCATTTCTTTTAGTGATTTGATAGCTCATTTCTTTTTATTCTTGAGTAATATTCTGCTATATTGATGTACCAAAGTTGTTTATTCAGTCGTCTATTAAAGGCAATTTGGTTGCTTCCAATTTCTGTGTGTGTGTGTGAAAGAGAGAGAAAGAAAGAAACAAATAGTATGAATTAAGCTGTTATAAAATTCATGTGCATATTTTTGTGTGGACTTTAACTGTCAAATAGTTTCCTGAACAGTCTTGGAGTGTTGATAGATTATATGGTATAACAATGTTTAGCTCTGTAAGAAATTGCTTCCAAAGTGATTTTTCAATCCCACTAACAATGAATGAGAGTTCCTGCTGTTCCTCATCTTTGCCAGTAATTAGCTTGTCAGATTTTTGTATTTGGCCATTCCAATAAGTGTGTAGTGGTTTATCATTGTTTTAATTTCACCAGTCTATTCTAAAAAGTTATCTTATTTCCATATTTCCATTTCAGCATTTCCACTGTCTTTTATTACCATCAATTCTTCAGGAGCTTCATGTTTAATCTGAGATCTTCTACTCAGCAAAACTACTGCTGCTGTTTATACCATAAGTGATTATTATGCTTAATTAGTCCTCTAATAATTTTCTCATGAAGGACTCATAACTTGAAATCATGTATATTGGAAAATAGGTATTTTTAGTTGAACACACCGAGCACATTTTCTTTTCCTGAGTATGGCTTTGTCCACTAATGTTGAGTTCTTCCACACAAAAGTTTAAGTTCAGCGTGAACTTCTCCCCTGTTTGTTTGTTTGTTTGTTTGTTTTTTGGTTTGTTTAGATTCTCTTATATACTTACTAGGTGTTAACCAAATCTGTGTCAGTACCAGTAGCAGTTGCAGTTGTATGATTACCCTGAAGTCTTATTATAAGCTTACATGTATTTTATCAGAATCATTACTTTATTATGTGTCTTGTTCATATTATTTTGGACTTTGTTATGTGTCTTCTTCATATTATTTTGAAAACCACATGTGCATTATTTAAGTTTATTAATTGCCAGATGCTTATCACATTCTTCAGTACTACCCTTCTTGGGAATTGGGATGAGGATTGACCTTTTGCAGTCCTGTGGCCCCTGCTGGGTCTTCCAGATATGCTGACACATTGAATGCAGCACCACAATGGCACAGTCCTTTTGGGAATTGCATGGTTCCACTGGAATTCCATCGCATCCTCTAGCTTTATTAACAGTAGGGCTTCTTAGGCCCTCTTGACTTCCCACTCCAGAATGTCTGGCCCTGGGTGACTGGCCATAGCATCATAATAATCCAATTCATCAAGATATGTTTCATACAGTTCTTCCATGTATGCTTTCCATCACTTCTTGATCTCCTCAGCGTCTACTGCTGCTGCTGCTGCTAAGTCGCTTCAGTCGTGTCCAACTCTGTGCGACCCCATAGACGGCAGCCCACCAGGCTCCATCGTCCCTGGGATTCTCCAGGCAAGGACACTGGAGTGGGTTGCCATTTCCTTCTCCAATGCATGAAAGGGAAAAGTGAAAGTGAAGTCGCTCAGTCGTGTCCGACTCTTAGCGACCCCATGGACTGCAGCCTACCAGGCTCTTCCACCCATGGGACTTTCCAGGCAAGAGTACTGGAGTGGGGTGCCATTGCCTTCTCCCCCAGTGTGTACTAGGTCTTTACAATTGCTGTTCTTTATTGGGCTCATCTATGGCCAAAATGCTCCCTTGATATTTCCAATTTTCACTAAGAGATCTCTATTCTTTCTCATTCTGTTTTTTTCTTCTAGTTTTATGCACTCTTCATTGATGAAGGCCTTCTTGTCTCTTGGTCCTCTTCTTTGAAATGCTGCTCTTAGTTGGATGTGCCTTTCCCTTTCTCCCTTGGTTTTTGCTTCTCTTCTTTCTTCAGCTATTTGAAAGTCTCCTGAGATAACCCCTTTGCCTTCTTGCTTTTCATTTCCTTTGGGGTGGCTTTGTTCGCTGCTTCTTGTCCAGTATTGCAGACCTATGTCCATAGTTCTTCAGGCATGCTGTTAACTAGATCTAATCCCTTGAATCTATTTGTCACCTCCACTGCATATTCATAAGGGATTGGATTTCAGTTGTACCTGGCTGTTCCATTAGATTTCCCACTGACTTTACTTTCAGCCTGAGTTTTGCTATCAGAGGCTGATGAGCAGAACCACAGTCAGCTCCATTTCTTGTTCTTTTTTCTGACTGCATACAGCTTCTCCACCTTTGGCTACAAGAAGTGTAATCAATTTGACTTCGGTACTGCCCATTTGATGATGTCCATGTGTAACTTCAGCTCTTGTGTTTTTGAGACGGGTATTGGCAATGATGAGTGCATTGCCTTGGCAGAATTCAATTATCCTTTGCCCTGCTTCCTTTTCTGCTCCAAGGCTAATCTTGCCTGTTACTCCAGGTATATCTTGACTTCCTACTTTGTATATCAATCCCCACTGACAAATACAACATCTGTTTTTGGTGTTAGTTCTAGTCGGTTTTCTAGGTCTTCACAGGACTCATCAGCTTCAGGTTCTTTGGCATCTGTTGCAGGGACATGGACTTGAATGCTGTGATGTTGAATGGCTTGCCTTGGAAATGACCCAATATCATTCTGTTATTTTGGAGGCTGCACCCAAGTAGTGCATATCAGGAATTTTTTGTAGATTATGAGGGCTCCTCCATTATTTTCTATGGGATTCTTGCCCACAGTAGTCGATATAATGGTCATCTGAACTAAATTTACCCATTCCTTTCCAGTTGAGTTCACTGTTAACCAGGATGTTGATGATTATTCTCACTGTTGTTAGTGAGTACAAATATGAAGTAGAGCTGATAAGTTAATATGGATATGACACATCCTAGTGTAGTCCCTAAAAAAATAAAATTTTAAATATATAATTAAAGCAAACCAAGTGCTACCCTGAAAACATTCATTTACAAATGAAGGTGATACAGATAAAAGGACCAAAATATGAATTTTAGAAAAAAATAAAATAAAATGGCAGTCATAAATTTAATCATGTTAATAATGATACAAATATGAATGAATTGAACAATCTAATTAAAAAGCAAACATTTTTACACTAGATAAAAAACAAAGAGCCAACTTTATGCTATCTATACAAGACATCATTTAGAGTCAAAGATATAGATCTTATGTGAAATGACTGAGAACTATATATCAGGCCAACATCAACCAGAGGGAATTGGCTATACTGTACTAATGTCAACCAAAAATGATTTTTATTAAAAACTGTTACTAGGGATAAAGAAGGACATTTTATAGTGATTAATAGGTGACTCTATTAGGAAGACATACCAATGCAACTAGCAAGACAACCAAAAAGTGTGTGGAGGAAAAAAAACAGTTATAATTGAGGAGAGAAATAGACAATTCAACATAATTACTAGACTTTACTAATCCACATTCCATAAGGGATAGAAAGAGTAGGCAGAAGATCAAGTATGAAATAGAGAACTTGAATGATAATATAAACCAGCTGGACCTAAAAGGCATCTACAGAACAATTTGCCCAGTATAGGATATGTATTTTTAAGAGTGCAGAAAACATTCTCCAGGATACCCTATATGCTAGGACATAAGACAAACATAAATAAATATGAAAGAGTTCAAATCATTTCAAGTATGCCCTCCCAATAAAATGAAATTAGAAAATAATACATTTTGAGAAACAGACAAATATGTGGAAGTTAAGCTACATACTCCTACATAAACAAAGGGTCAAAGAAAGAATCACAAGAGAACGTAGAAAATACTTTTGACACTTGAAAGGTCAATAAATTGACACAACTTTAGTGATATTTATCAAGGGAGAAAAAAGACTCAAATCACTAAAATTAGGAATAAAAAAGAAAAAATAAGTACCAACTTTAGGAAAATAAATATAATTGAAAAGTAATACCATGGTGCTAATTAAAAAATTTAGATCAAATGGAGAAATTTCCAGAAATACACAAATGACTGATATTAACTCAAGAATAAAATGAAATCTGAAAAGCAGAGATAAAATCAGTAATTTAAAATTTCTTGCCCAACCCACCTCACAAAAGTCCCCCCACCACCCATTCTACCTAGACTCAGATAGCCTCACTGGTGAATTCTACCAAATATTTAAACAAATTAAAATCATGCCAATTCTCCATACATGCATTTGAAATGTATTCATAGAAGTGGAAAGGAACATTTCCCAGGTCACTCTATGAGAAAACATTACTCCAATGCCAAAACTAGAGACCAGTTAATTCGTACAAATCTCCCTAATTTTGCTCCATCCAATATTTGCTCATGATGAATTTTGTTTTACATCTTTGGCAAGAAAATGACGGATATGATACTATGTTCATATTATCTTATTCTATCAGGGGTTTATGATTTCAATGTGTCCCAATATTGATGATGACCACTTGCATCACTTGATTAAAGTGGTTGCTGTCAAGATTCTCCACTGTCAAGTTACTCATTTTTTGTATTTCCTTCCCCATTTTAGGGAAGTTTTCAACTATTATCTCCTCAAGTATTTTCTCATAGTCTTTCTTTTTGTCTTCTTCTTCTGGGACTCCTATGATTCAACTGTTGGGGCATTTAACACTGTCCTGGAAGTCTCTGAGATTGTCCTCATTTCTTTTAATTAGTTTTTCTTTTTTCCTCTCTAAATCATTTATTTCTACCATTCTATCTTCTAATTCACTAACCCAATCTTCTGTCTCTGTTAATCTACTATCTGTTGCCTCCAGAGTGTTTTTTTATCTCATTTATTGCATTATTCATTACATATTGACTCTTTTTTTATTTCTTCTAGGTCCTTGTTAAACCTTTCTTGCATCTTCTCAATCCTTGTCTCCAGGCTATTTATCTGCAATTCCATTTTTATTTCAAGATTTTGGATCATTTTCACTATCATTATTCAGAATTCTTTATCAGGTAGATCCCCTATCTCTTTCTCTTTTGTTTGGTTTGGTGAGCATTTATCCTGTTCCTTTACCTTCTGGGTATTCCTCTGTCTCTTTATCTTGTTTGTATTGCTGAGTTTGGGGTGTCCTTTCTGTATTCTGGCAGTTTGTGGAGTTCTCTTTATTGTGGAGTTTCCTCTTTTTTTGTATTTTAAATTATATAAATATTTTATTCTTCACCAAACTGTAGATTTATTTATTTATATCAATTTGATTAATAGTCTCTTATTTTATTTAAGGAATAATGATCTGTCACTATCATTATTTATTTTGATGCTCACATTTTTCCAGCCTTGGACATTTGGAACCTCCTCAAGCTGGCCTCTTTGTCCTTTTGACATCTCCCCATCATTCTTTGAATAATTTGATGTTTTTGGTACAAGATGTTCCAGGCTCATCTTGTACTTTCCCTGCCCTAGCCATGGAATTAACAATTTCTCCAGGAAGTCCCAATTATTTTTAGTGGAAAATGGAATTTAGAAACCAATATAGGAGATCTGTAATGTACCCACTATTTCCCAGTTCCTCTCATTGGACATAGTCTTGAAAGTGTACGTGTATGTGTGCATGCCTCTGTGTGTATAGCCTCCCTATATAGCTCAGTCTCTGATATCACAAAATGTTGGATTGTCCCCAACACATTTGAATGCCTTTCTCAACATATTCAGGCTCTAACACCAACTCCAGGCAGCCCTTTTATAAGCTTACCCCCCTTACCCTGCTTGGGCTTTGATACTTTGCACTGGCACACCCCCATGTGCAGATACTCTTCTTGTTACACTCAGTCTCTACCTGCCCACTCACAGCCGGCCCACCTCCATCCATGGATGCCATCCTTACCTTTTTTAGACTCTGACCTTCTACACAAATCTGCCTCATCCTTATGGATTTCTTCTTCTCTGAACTTATGCTTTTACTCTTCATGCCTGGCTAGACTCCTGTTTAAGATTCTTTGGACTAACTGACTTTCATGGCAGACTTCTATGCTCTGTGAATGCCTCTTAATTCCACTTTGGCACTGACTGCCCATGGCACGTCCTAGCATGGATATCCTGTTTTCCCTGCTGAAGTACTGACATCTCATACTACACACCTCCTTTCCCTGCTCTTGTGGATCTTATCACTTCACTCTATTTGAGTTGGGTCTCCCCATACTAGGCTAGTCTGACTGTATGGATATCCTCTTCCCCACTCCTTCACCTCTAACATCTCACTCTGGCCCATGATGACTCCATGTCCCACTGTCATTGATGCCTGTCTGGATTGATCTCACCAAATTGCTTCATGATGAGTTGCTCAGCAAAGAGAGAAGGGGAAGGAAAAGGACAGTTCTTGAATTGAATTTTGAAGCATAAGTGAACATTGCCAATCAAAGATAGATAAACCACACTTCAGTTAGGGAACTTACTATGGTGTGTAGTAAACGAATTCTTAAAGTTTATATGTTTTTCAGAAGGTTATTAAATAATCCATCAAAAATTGGTGAAAAAACTCTCTTCACCCAGTGTCAAATGACAACTTCTACATTTATCATATTCTCAATGTGTGTCTATTTGCCTGTCCACTTGGGCTGCTGTAACAAAATATCAGGCACAGAGCTGCTTGCGAACAATAGAAATTTATTTCTCACAGTTCTGGAGGCTAGAGTACAAGATAAGGGTAGCAGTAGGGCCAGATGAGGGTCCTTTTCTGGGTTGCAGACTTCTCTCCTATAGGAAGTCTCCTGCATTTGACGAGTTCCATTCTGAGAGTGCGCATGTAAGCCCAATTTGTTCAAAAGTCCAACAAAGTTAGTGTTAGTACCCAACTAACAGAATGACCTATATACTGTTGTTTTTATACATGCTTCCCAACATCCTGGGCTAGAAATAAAGGTAGTGCACTAATGTACTCTATTCAGTACTGTGCTGTAAAATACAGAAAAGCACAACCACTTGTAGAGGATGCACACATATGACAATGTCCACCAGACACAGGAACTAACTTACGAGATTGGACATGGGAATGCAAGTTTGAATCTTTGAAAGTGGGCAATTTGAAGATTCCTATGTAAAGGCCTTACTGTATTCTCACATGGCAAAAGGAGCTAGGGAGCTCTGTGAGTTCTCTTTGGAAGAGCATTAATCTCCATTCTTGAGGGCTCCACCCTCATGACCTAAATATCTCCCAAAGGACCCACCTTCTAATGCCATCACACTGGACATTAGGTTTAGAACATGAATTTTGGGGGTGCCACATTCAGACAAAAGCTGTATGTGTGTGTATGTGTGTGTGTAGTTGAGTTGATTTCTGCTTTCACTTGTTACCTCGTGAACTGTAAGGCTAACCATGTACCAGTACTAGTCGTATAACAGTATTTCTCTATGTAAGTATGTAGGCTGTCCACATGCTTTAAAATCTGGTAAATACAGCCTTCAGTATCATTGCAAAATTTTCTTAAAATAGCTATTGCATATTTGTTCTTAAATATATTCTTAGTATTTATCTATTTGTAGCATAAGAACACTGTTTTATATATTACTATTTTTATCCAGCCATCTAGGTCAATTCCTTTATTTATTTATTTATTTATTTATTTAGATTATCTGGCATGTTCTCTTTTTTTATTTTTAATTTTATTTTTTAACTTTACAATATTTTATTGGTTCTGCCACACATGAAAATGAATCCACCACAGGCATATATGTGCTCCCCATCAGCTTTCCCTGGATATCTGTAGGAGATTGGTTCTAGGACACCCCTGCCAACCATCAGATACTGAAATCCACAGACATTCAACTCCCTTAAGTAAGTAGCATAACATTTTAGTATTTGCCTATAAACTGCACACATCATCCCATATAATTTGAATCATCTCTAAACTTCTTATGAACCTAATACAATGTAAAAGTTATGTAAATTGCTACCAGCACATGGTAAATTTGCAGTTTGACTTTTGTAACTTTCTGGAGTTTTTTTTTTTTTTAATATATATATTTTTAATCCACAGTTGAATGAATCCTTGGATGTGAAGCACATGGATAAGAAAGGCTGTCTGCATACAGTACTTTTCTCTTTGAGTCTCCAGATACACAATTGTGTCATCAGGAAACAATGTTAATGTTGCCTCTGTTGCTCTATAATTTGAAAATAAACTTTAAAAAACCTTGGAACAATTTTAGATTTACAAAAAAGCAAAGATATTTTCCTTATATCAGAAAGTTCCCAAATATCACCCATATTGTTATAAACTAGAGTGCTTACATTATTTCTAAAGTTTTTCCTACTAAGATTTTCTTAATTTTTGCCTAATATCCTTTTTCTGTTCCAGGAACCCATCCTGGATCCCACATTGCATGTAGTAGCCATGTCTTTCATGTTCTTCTTGGATGTGACAATTTCTCATACTTCTCTTATTTTTTATGACCTTGGTACTTTTGAGGAGCACTATCAGGTATTTCACTACAGATGGTGACTGCAGCCATGAAATTAAAAGACGCTTACTCCTTGGAAGGAAAGTTATGACCAACCTAGATAGCATATTCAAAAGCAGAGACATGACTTTGCCAACAAAGGTTCGTCTAGTCAAGGCTACGGTTTTTCCTGTGGTCATGTATGGATGTGAGAGTTGGACTGTGAAGAAGGCTGAGCGCCGAAGAATTGATGCTTTTGAACTGCGGTGTTGGAGAAGACTCTTGAGCGTCCCTTGGACTGCAAGGAGATCCAACCAGTCCATTCTGAAGCAGATCAGCCCTGGGATTTCTTTGGAAGGAATGATGCTAAAGCTGAAACTCCAGTACTTTGGCCACCTCATGCGAAGAGTTGACTCATTGGAAAAGACTCTGATGCTGGGAGGGATTGGGGGCAGGAGGAGAAGGGGACCACAGAGGACGAGATGGCTGGATGGCATCACTGACTCGATGGACGTGAGTCTGAGTGAACTCCGGGAGTTGGTGATGGACAGGGAGGCCTGACGTGCTGCGATTCATGGGGTCGCAAAGAGTCGGACACGACTGAGCGACTGATCTGATCTGATCTGATCAGGTATTTTATAAAATGTTTCCCAATTTGGATTTGTCTGATGATTTTCCTATTAGCTTGGACCTATGAATTTTGGGGGAGGGGGGAGGTTCCCTTGTGGCTCATAGGGTAAAGAATCCACCTGCAATGAAGGAGACCTGGGTTTGATCCCTGGATTGGAAGATTCCCTAGAAAAGGGAAAGGCTACCCACTCCAGTATTCTGGCCTAGAGACTTCCATGGACAGTATAGTCCATGGTGTTTTGAAGAGTTGGACATGACTGAGCAACTTTCACTTTCACTGTCACTTCATGGATTTTTGGGGGAGGAAGACTGCAGAGGTGGAATGTCCTTTTAATCATGTGATACAATCAACAAGCCTTATCACTGGTAATGCTGATCTTTACCACCTGGCTGAAGTAGTGTTTGCCAGGTTATTCCACTGTCAAGTTACTCTTTTTACTCCCTCTCCATATTGTTGTATTTTTTGGATGGAAGTCACTACATGTACTCACTCTTCAGGAACAGGGAGTTACACTCCACCTCCCTGAGAGCCAAATTACCTATGTCAACTATCTGAAATTCTTCTGCGTGGGAAATTGGTCTATTGTCTCACATGTATTCAATCATTTATTTATATCAGGATGGCCCATAGATATTCATTTTATACTTTGGGGTATAATCCCAAAAGATGACTTACTTAATTTATTATATTGCTCATCTTGTTACAGTTTTGGCCATTGGAAGCTCATCCCTGTCTTCTTTGACATAACCTCATTACTCTGGGGCTTTTTTTTTTTTAATTATACTTTTAGCATTTCCTTTTGGATAGAATAAGTTCCGTCAGACTCCTCTTCTATATTTCCTCCCTGAGCCCTACAATCGCTAATTTCTCCAAGAAGCCTGCTTCCTTTTATTGGAAATTATTATTGAGAACCAAGATCTGTGCTTATTTCTTTCATTATTTGGGAGTATCATTTCTCTTAGACCCTTTCAGCTAACCAAACAAATATATGTATGTATGAATATTCATGTGCCATCTATGAAACTGTTCAATTCAAATATGCATGTGTAACTTTATCAGGATTGTTAACCTATACTTCTATGAGAAAAAAACACTATCAACTAGATTTCAGTGGTTTTATCTTTTGCTTTCAGTCTTGCAAAATCTATTCATTTCCAAAGTTACTAAATTCAGCACATCTTAGTGAGGTGGTTTCATATATTTGTAATATAATTTGATTGTTTGGTCAAATTCTGCATTCCACTCTTGATGTCAAAAAGTTGTTTTTTTTTTTAATATCCATACATTGATTCACTTTTTGTGCTGTAAGATTCTGTGGGTTTTGAAAAATATATAGTGCCATGCATTTACCATAACATCATGCAGAATAGTTTCACTGCCCTAAAACATCCCCTACGCCTGGAGAAGGAAATGGCAACCCACTCCAGGGTTCTTGCCTGGAGAATCCCAGGGACAGACTAGCCTTGTGGGCTGCCGTCTACGGGGCTGCAAGGAGTCGGACATGACTGAGGCAACTTAGCAGCAGCAGCAGCAGCAGTCCACACAAAACATATCAGTGGCTCCTAGTTTCTGACCTCTGATTTAGTATCTTTCTTTCTCACTCAGCTTCCTGCTCCACAGGGACACATGCCCAGGGCTCTGCTCTGCTCAGCCCCTGGTCTGGATTCAACAAATGGAATAATGAGAATAGAAGATGGATCTACCCTTCCAGTAGAACATCAGGTTCAGAAAGAATACACTGGTAAGGAGATGGCATTTTGTCACTCCCCACCTCTTTTTCGATTGCCAGCAGAAAATGTTCCCATTTCCCTTTAAGCACTACTTCCAGTTGGCCCTGCAAACCTCCTTTCACAATGGCCACATGGGCCCTTTATGACATCACCAAGGGCCCAGCCCTTCCTGGTCCTCAGTCTCCAGGTGCCAGGGCAGACCATTGCACCAGGAGCCATTTCCTCTTGCCTCAGGGGAGCTCCAGGGTAAGGTCCTCTGTGGAGGACACTTTCTAATTTGGCAGAATCTACCAGAGCATGCCCAAGTCTGGTTTGAGGTCACGTTGTTCTGGCTTTTTTTTCGTTGTGCCGATGTATGTGACAGTGAAGTCCACAGGAGAGAGTGGAGAGAGTAATGTACAGACTCCTCCTGCCCGTTAGGGTGGCTCATTTGGCTCTCTGGGAAAGAAAAAGAAAAAAAAAGGCTTCCCCAGAAAAAGACTATATGTTTGATACATTAATCCTGCTTGAGATGGACCTTGTGAAATGTGTGTCCAGGGTGTGGAATCTGAAACTACTAACCAGTGCTAACCTCAACCCTGCCAATGTCGAGGTTCCTGCAGATGCACAGAATAACATTACAGTATATGAGCTCTGGGGCAATGAAGACTCCAATTGAGTGGATTTGTGTGTCAGTGTAGGAGAGGAATTGTTGAAGGCTGACATACTGTATCCAGACTAATAGAACTATTGTGATGAAAAGAAAAAAGCCTCTGATATTTTTTTATTAGCTCTGCAGTTTTACCTTTCCCAGAATGTTGCACAATTGGCAGCATGCAGTGTATAACCTATTTTAGACTAGCTTACTTTACTTAATAACATTCATTCAGGTTTCATGCATTTCTTTTTTTTTTTTTTTTTTAGTTTCTATTACTCTTTGTTTTGTGATTTGATAGCTTGTTTCTTTTTATTCTTGAATAATATTCCATTATGTTGATGTACCACTGTTTGTTTATCCATACGTCTATTAAAGGACACTTTAGTTGCTTGCAATTTGTGTGTGTGTGTGTGTGTGTGTGTGAGAGAGAGAGAGAGAGAGAGAGAGAGAGAGAGACTGAGAGAGTGAGAGAGAGTATGAATTAAGCTGTTATAAAATTCTTATGTATGTTTTTATGTGGACATTAGCTATCACATCATTTGGTGAACTAATTAGGAGTGTAATTGTTAGATCATATGGTATGACAATATTTTGCAATTTAAGAGATTGCTTCCAAAGTGACTCTACCACTTTGTAATCCCACTAACAACAAATGAGAGTTCTTATTGTATCTCATCTTTGCCGGTAAACACTTTGTCAGATTTTTGAATTTGACCATTCTGAGAAGTGTGTAGTGATATCTCATTGCTCTAATTTCACCAGTCTACTCTAAAAGGTGATCTTATTTCCATTGGAACATTTCCATTGTGTTTTATTACCATCAATTCTTCAGATGTTTTATCTTTAATCTGAGGTTTAAATAGATCTTCTGCTCAGTAAAACTTCTGCTGCTGTTTATGCCATCAGTGCTTACTTTGCTTAATTAGTCCTCCAATAATATTTTCATCTAGGACTCATAACTTGAAATCATGTAGACTGGAAAAAAATTATTTTTAATTGAGCAACACTGAGATTTTCTTTTCCAGAGTATTGCTTTATCCACTATTGTTTAGTGGCTCTACACAAAAGTTTAAGTTCAGCATGAACTTCTCCCCCTTCTTTTTGGTTTGTTTGATTATCTTATATACTTGCTAGATGTTAACTAAATAGATATCAATACCAATTGCAGATGTAGTGGCACATTTATCATGAAGTTTTATTACAAGCATTTATATATATTATCAGAATCTTGACTTTATTATGTTTCTTCATATTGTTTTAAAAAAAACTGCATGCTCATTATTCAAGTTTTGAATCGTCTGTGCCTCTTCTCCACTGAGATTCCAATGAATCCATTTATATAATGTTAGAAAGAGAGAACAATCATAAAATATGTTGGTATAGATATTGAAGAAAATATATTTCAAAAAGAACAGTAACTAAACTATTTGGTATTTGCTAGTAAAATTAATTTTCTCTCAGGATATTTTGTAATTATGAAAGTCCAAATGCTCTTGCCTGTAGTCTATAAGCAAGGAAGATAAATTAGCAAGCACCTCACTCAAACATCAACTTATAGAATATCTAATGTTCAGTTTTGACTAGTTTAACTTAAAGTTTTCAATATAGTTCAGTTATCAACATTCTTGTTTTTCCTGTCAGTAAAGAGAATGTGCTAGTTCTCTTTGGGGGAAGACCATTTTACTCAATACTTTGCTATGCTTTCGAATGTCTGGTATTGTGCTTAAGGAGTATGTTACTAATTAATGTTACCATTAGTAAAAGGTACATTCTGATTACTTCCCATGCTGATTTAAAGTGACTTATGATAAAAGACACATATCATTTAAGTATGTTTGGGATTGACATGTACACACTACTCTATTTAAAATGGATAACCGAAAAACTCTATAGCACAGGGAACTCTGCTGAATGCTCTGTAAGAACCTAAATGGGAAAATAATTTGAATAGGAATATATATATCAATTCAATCATTTAGCTGTACACTGTAAACTAACACAACATTTTAACCAATTATACTCCAATATAAAATAAAGCATTAAAAAAAGGAAATAAACTTTTGCAGAAGACAAAAATAGCGATATAAACTAAACAACATTGTTCAGTTCACTTGCTCAGTCGTGTCTGACTCTTTGTGACCCCATGGACTGCAGCACGCCAGGCCTCCCTGTCCATGACCAATGTCCAGAGTTTACTCAAACCTATGTCCATTGAGTCCGTGATGCCATTGAACCATCTCATCCTCTGTCATGCCCTTCTCATCCCACCTCCAATCTTTCCCAACATCAAGGTCTTTTCAAATCAGTCAGCTCTTTGCATCACATGGCCAAATTACTGACGTTGCAGCTTCAGCATCAGTCCTTCCAATGAACATTCAGGACTGATTTCCTTTAGGATGGATGGCTGAGTCCTCCTTGCTGTCCAAGGGACTCTGAGGAGTCTTCTCCAACAGCACAGGGTGCTCAGCTTTCTTTATAGTCCAACTCTCAAATCCACTCATAACTACTGGAAAAACCATAGCTATGACTAGACGGAACTTTGTTGGCAAAGAAATGTCTCTGCATTTTAATATGCTGTCTACATTGGTCAAAACTTTTCTTCCAAGGAACAAGCATCTTTTAATTTCATGGCTGCAGTTACCATATGCCGATTTTGCACTCAAAAACATAAAGTCTATCACTGTTTCCACTTTCGCCATCTATTTCACATGAAGTGATGGGACCAGGTGACATGATCTAAGATTTTTGAATGTTGAGTTTTAAGTCAACTTTTTCACTCTGCTCTTTCACTTTCATCAAGAGGCTCTTTAGTTCTTCTTTGCTTTCTGCCATAAGGGTGGTGTCATCTGCATACCTGAGGTTATTAATATCTCTCCCAGCAATCTTGATTCCAGCTTGTGCTTCCTCCAGCCCAGCATTTCTCATGTTGTACTCTGCATATAAGTTAAATAAGCAGGGTGACAATATAAAGTCTTGACATACTCCTTTTCCTATTTGGAACAAGTCTGTTGTTCCATGTCCAGTTCTAACTGTTGCTTCTTGACCTGCATACAAGGGCACCATCTGCAGATGGGAGCCCAAGAGAAAGCCCAGTGCAGATGGAAGGTCTCAGCACACGAGGAGGGGAGAAACTGGATGTAAGCTTGGGTTCCTTGTAGGAGGCAGGGAAGACTCAGCACAACCCTGGCCAGGTAGTGGGGGAGGGGGGCGTTTGCACAGGGACACAAGGACCCTGTGACTGATGCACTATCAGGATATGTTTCTGTGTCTCCCCATCACACACCTAGCTCATTACTGGATATATGGAATGCAACCTTCTCATTCCCTGGGAAGTGGTTCTGAAAGTCACAGAGGTGAGCCTCCAAGCAGGTGCGGATAAACCTCACATTCACCAATTTGTATGAGGCTCCACCACAAATGCAGAGATCTCTACTTCTCTTTTCCCCATTAAAGCATTCATTGGCACTGAGGTCAGCAGGAGGGCAGTCTGGACAGAACAGGTTGTGAGGGACCCTGTGTACAGCATGAGCCTCCCCTGACTGGAACATGTCCTTGTCTTGATGGGCAGAGGCCCCTGATGTGTGTCAAGGGGGCATGCCTGAGGCCCAGGCCATGGGCAACTGAGTCATTCCCTAGAGGCAGTCCCCGGGGAGGGGCCTCTTTTCTCCTGTAGAGACAGGTACATCATCCAGTAGCAGTGCTGGGGGCCCATAGGTGGGTGCTAACTAAGTGGGGACACTTTGTTTCCAGAAATAGTCTCTCTGCTCCTGTCTAATTTTCTAGCTTTGTCTCTCTCCCTGACAACTCAGTGCCTGTCACATCGTCCCTCTTTGCCTTTGCAAGACTGAATGTGACCTCACTCACACCATGAGGGTCCTTGTTCTGTCTCTCCTGAGGGTATCATCAATCTACATGGATGTTCACTGGGAGCAGTAAGGGCAATTCCCCTTGAGAGTGGGGGATTCGAGGAAAGGCACATTCAGCTTCAGAGGACCTGTGGTTATCCTGGGGTGAACCAGGAGTTCCTCAATAATCGTTGTGTAATCTGGGCCTCTGAAGGAAACATGGGGGCTTCTCTTGTATGAACCCTCCTGGGGCTTAAGTCAAACACCTTCCCATGGCCAGTAGGCCCTATGGGACCTGCCCCTCATTACCTCTGTCATCCGATCTCCTGGCTCTCCCTCCATCATGCTGTGACAGTCACATTGGCCTCCTCACAGTTTTCACACACATGACACTTTGTTCTACTCTCTAATTTGTCAACTGGCCATTATCTCTGTCTCCCACATAGGCATCTCCTCTAGGCTTTTGAAGTTCCCTGACCACTCTTTCTAGACATGATCCCCTCTCTCTATTTCACTATCTTGATTTCATTTTAATCACGGCAGTTACAAACACCTGAAAAATTACCTAGAGTTTGGGGCTATATGATCCCAACAGAATGTACATTCCATGAGGGCAAGGTTGATTTTCTCCTTCCTAACACTCATAGTTGTGCTTCAAGCATACTGTGGAGACCATGAATGAATGTCAGAATGAATAAATTTAAACTTGGTGAGAGAGGCACAGCTAGACAGGATGAGGATTCTGCTAGGGAACATATTCAGGGATGACAAGGTGATGACAAAGCTGTTTTCTTTATCTCACCTACATGGTGTCCTTGGGTCCCCTTGGAGATGACCCCTTTCCTAACAGAATGGAAAGTCCTGTTGTCCTTTCACATATCACTCGCAGTCAGCGACAGAGGCCATCCCCACGCCAGGCCTTCAGATCCCATTCTCAGAAGCTTTATGTCTCCTGCCAGTTGGGGGACTGTGGCTGGCTTTCCCCATGAGATCTATTCTGTATTAAACAAGAAGCACAAACAAGCACAAATGCCACTGCCCAGCACAGAGAAAATTCTTTGAATGCTTCTCGTTACAATAGTGGCCACCACAGAAGAGTAATCTTCAGTTTATGAAGATTGTTTTCTGAGTTCAAGAGTGTGGCGATCTGTGAGGTTTTCATCCTGACTTTGTCTTTCCACCCTTTGCATATCATCCTGGGACGGTAGGGGCATGTACTTCTGTTGTTTCCCAATCTTACCACCAAGGAGCGCTCGAGATGAAACAGTTCTGATATATACTGCTGAGGGGTAGCGGTAGGACCTCCCACTCTGGAAGGTACCATTGGGAGAGTGCGTGTGAGAACACAGAGGGTGTCCTGATGCCGCGTCGAACATCGACCACAGTTCCCAGCGGAGGCACTCATGGCGCCACTGGGTCCAACCGCATTCGATCCACTCCGTCTTCCCGCCGCATTTGAATTCGAGTGGAGACCGATATTAAGCTGCAACCTTCTTTGTCTGTTTTCCAACTCCACCCCTTCGTTTATACATGGTCTCAACCAACTTGGGGATGGCTACAGAGCGAGAGATTGGCTGCCGCTTTGAGGATACGCGACCGGGAGATTGCCGGAATTAGCTCTTCCAGGGCGCGAGTACAGGGGGAAGTCCGGCTACTCCCGCCCTCCTTGGTCTCCTGTTCAGTTCCCATTGGCTGCCTGTCTTAGACAGGCACTGAGGTCGCGGAGCTAGAACTCTGAGCGAGGCGTGTGTATACCAGTGCGCCTGCGTTCGCTAGCGCGGCTTTTCAGAGAGTGCAATTTTTCTCCGAGTTTTACCGCTTTTCCCGAAGGGATTGAATAGCTGCCTTGGTTAGTAGCGAGGTTCGGCACACTCAGTGGCTGTGCAGGGTGACGCTGTTTCAGTCTTACTTAGCTCTCACTCAGTCTGGATCATATGGAAACGCGCAGTAAGTCACACAGATGCATGCAATTCATGACCAGGGAGAGGTCTCTGGGCTTGTTTCATGCCTCTCCATGGAGAGTACCTGTGTCAGGGACCTTGGGGTTGTTATGGCTACGTATGACATCACAGATGCTGTTTTTGGTACATTTGATCTCTCTGAGTCATTGGCCAGGATTGTGGGTGATGGAATATTTGATCTGAATGGATTTTTCCAGTAGTCCAAAGCCTCTAGGATGTGTGTGCCTGTATGCCGGGATGTGCATATTTGGAGCTTTCGGGCATTTGAGGCGCGGGGTGTGAGATCTCTGTGTTAGACGTCTGCTCCCCAGAATGTGAGATCCCTGAGCTTTTGATGCTGGGTCCCAAGTTGTGATGTCTCTGAGCTGCTTTGTGTAGGGGTTTGTCTTAAGGTATAAACTGTCAGCTGCTTGGGGTCTGTGAACAGGGTGCAGGTTTTCCATTTGTCTGGGGACTTTATCTTCAGGTTGTATGATGTTCTTGAGTTACTCAAAGTTCTGTCTTTCTGTTTAGGGGTTTCTGTATTAGGTTAGTAAGTGTCCGGAGTGGTTCAGAAGTCAGTCTCCATGATGTGAAGTATCTGTGCAATTCTCATTTGTTTCTGTCTTGAAGACCTTGCTCTGTTTGGAGGCTCTCAGTGGGTTTGGTCTCTGTCGTGTTTGAGGGTCTGAGACTCAAGTTGTGAGCTCTCTGTGCAGATACTCAGTGACCTGTTTTTGGTGTCCCTGGGTATCTACCTGAGCTGTTTGGAGTCATTGTGTTAGAAGTAAAGCCTCTTGCGTTCTTGGCTGTGAGGTCTCTGTCCAGGAACTGAGGATTTGGAAGCTGGCAGATATGATTCTGAAGCCTGGAACCTGACATGCCAATGTGTGTTGTTGATCGTGTCACTCGTCCCCTGGAATCTCAGTATGTATGATAATCAATACAGTGGGGCCAGTGTCCGTCTTGGAGGGTACCTGTGCATGTTAGCACTGTGTGTGAAGGGCCTGGTTCCCGACTGTCCTTCAGCAAATGTTTTCTGAGCACCTGCCATATACCAGAGCCCTAATTCGAGGAGTTTGTGACAGGACAAAGTAGACCAAGTCTCTCATTTCATAGACCTCATTGTCGGTAAGTAAATCAAGGGTGGCAGGCACTATGAAGAACAGTAATGCTAGATCAGGGGAAAGGATGTGCGGAGGTATGATGTTATTATTTTATTCAAGGTAATGAGGGAAAGTCTCCCTGAAAGATGGCAATTAAGCAGAGATCTGGAGGAAGTGAGGGAGCAGGCTGTGGGCTTACCTAAGGAAAGAGGATTCCAGGCAGAAGGAACAATAAATACAGCAGTCCTGGCAGGGAAATCTACTTGACATGCTTCTGAATGTCAAGGAGTCCTGTGATGCTCGGGGTTTGGCATGTTTTATTTGGTTTAGCACTCATTGAAAGGGTCTTGTGCTGCTATCTCTTTTTCCCACAATTTGTGGTCATCCGCGTTTCACAGATGAAGGACTCAAGGTTCCAATATGTGCCCTGTACCTTCTGTCCTAGCTATACCTGAAATTAGGAGTGAAACCTTCTGGTCCATGATGAGAGACAAAGAGCTTGACTATACCAGCTTTGGGATAATAGCATCCATGCTGAATGTCAGTCAACCAGCGGATATCAGTTATAATGTGGGAATCATGCCTCATAATATTGCTACTCTTGATGGAGGGCAGGAGTTAAGAAGGAGAAAGCAACTGGGGCAAAGGAGGGAGGCAGGAATGGGAAGCTGGAGGACAATGAGAAAATAAAAACCAATGGCTTCATCACATTGCTTGGATTTACCCCATTTTACCTTGAGTCACTGATTGTATTAGAATATAGTCACATTTTCTCTTTCCCTACCCATTTTTTCCCTCCCTTTCTCTTTGTGCCAGGGATACCACCTGGGCCTGGAGATTTCTGTAAATTTTTCAACTACAAGCTCGGTTTTTCAATAGATTATCTATTTCTTTTTGGCTGAAATTAGTTCCTTTCGCCGAATTGCCAGATGTTGTTATGTAGAATTATTCACAGAATCCTTTTAATTTCTGTGGGATCTGAAATCTACTTTACTCCTGATATTGGTAAGTGTTGTCTTTAGTTATCTTGCTTTCTTTGTTGTAGAAGAAGTTTAAGTAGAAGTTTATGAATTTGTATTGATCTTTTGTAAGAGCCAGCTTCGAGTTTTGTTGATCATTTATATTTTTTTTTCTCATATCTGTTCTGATTGCTATTTCCCTTACTTTGCTGGCAGTCTTACTACTAAAGGGGTTTAATAAAGTCCCTGAGAGTTTCCAAGCATACTGAAAAGTGACAGATTCTAGGGCACTATTGTAGCTGCACTGAGATTCACGGAGTGCAAATCATGAAATCTGCATTTTTTTTTTTTTTTAGAATTCCTCAGTTATGATTGACATGGACAACTTGTCTAGGCACTACCAGAGCAGAGGAATGGTCTTATTTTGCCTCCTGCCAGGCTCTGTCTCCACTGGGAGCTGTGTAGGTGACAGGGGTTTGCTGCCTTCTCTGATGCACAAACCCACGACCTCCAGTCTAGGAGACTCACTGACATGCTGTCTGCTGTTCTGAGGAGGCTTTCAGAGCATGGATTCTACAAAACATCTGGATTCCAGTCTTGCCAAGCCTCTATCTGAAAGATCTCCAAAGAAATCAGATTTCTATTTAGTGTGCATTTCCATGATGTAAGATCAATTTTTGTTATGTGGTAGCTTTTATTCGACATATTTTGCCATAGCCATTGGATCTTACCCTTGACTGTAAATGCAGAACACACTGATTTTTCCACAATGCCTCCAGACCAGTGGCTCCCTTACTGCTGGGCGACACTGAGCAAGTTACGTAGTGTCTCTGTGCCTCAATTCCTCCATTAGCCACATAGAAACTCTAGCTTGGAGTAAATTTAACTACTTCATGGGGCACTGTAGAACACTGACCATGTTAAGACATGGGAACTTGTCAGAACAGTATGTGCCATATGGTACGTTCCCAGTCCATTCTAGCTGTTGTCATTACTATAGGTAATATCATTGCTGTTCCACATTTCCCTGAATAGTGTTCCAGGGACACAGTGTCAATACCACCTTTGACTCACTGCATGGACCTTGCAGTATCATTTCAGCCCTTCAGGGCCTCAAGAACGGAGTATATGAGGCATGGGGGAAGGATTTTTTTTTTTTTTTTAGCATAATGAGTAGTCGCCTCTTCTTATGGGGATATTGTGAAGCCTAAATGCAACACTGAGGTTTCATCATGTGCTCGTATGGAGAAGTTTAGTGCATATTTTCTATGAAATTACAAGTCCAATAACCCCTTCATATGATCTGTATAATAACAGGAAATAAGTAGTCACTGGACCGTTATAGAACATGAATATATAAAGTTTTATAAAGCTTATAGACGGAAATTTAAAGGCTGAGATCCCTCATCACATAGTTGTTTTTTTTTTTTTTGACATTCTTTTTATCAAGTCTATTTCTCCTGTATCAAATTCTGAAAATCTGAATCTGATGAAGATACGAAAATGTTAATAGTCAGACTTTCATAGTAATGCTTTATTTCTTGTGTAGTTTTCACATTGCCAGTTTTAGTGTGTTTTTTATTTCTTCTGCTAATATTCATGATTTTTAATCCAAGGGTGATGGTATGGATATTTTCTGAAGTAAATCATGAGGAGATTGTTATCCATGTTTTTGGATGGAGAGTCTGAGGATGGGGCACAGGTGAGAGACACCAGAGTTAGGGTGGGAGGGGAAAAGGGTGGGGGCAGGGACTGGGGGGGTGTGAGTACAAGCAGAACGGAAGTGAAGAGAGGCAAGAAGATAAGCTCACCCTTCTGATCCGTGGTTAGCTCTCCGTATGTATACGTATAATAAAGTCTTTGAGTACTCATCACAACACTATGAAGTAAGCATTTTTAATGCTATCATCCGTTTCGGTAGCTGAGGATGCAGAAACACGTAGCAGTTAACGGGTGAATGAATTTGCCCAAAGTCACCTCCCTGGCAAGAGCTGAGTCAGATTGGTGCCCAGGCCAGAGAGGAACAGAGATGTATTGTATCTGACCCCCAGTCTGGAATACATTGCAGTGTCTAGTATACTCTGGATCAAAAGGCAAATCAACATGTCTGTCTGAAGGAAACTTTACTGAGTATGGATCTGTGTATTGATTGAACACATTGTCTCCTAAGTGCATGAAAGACCATGGGGTGTCATGTCAACATGCACACATCACAGAGAACAGTTCCTGGTCCAAATAACAGATACAGTATCATGAAGACATTAACTCCCCTATCTCATACTTTTTAAAAATGAAGAGAACAGAACCTGGAAAGCAACAGACCACATATTAAGTTTTCTTTTTTTATTTTTTCTCTCAAGTGTGACATTCTAGATAATTTCCAAATCACCATTGTTTAGCTTTTGAAAAAATATTTTTCATTGATTGATTATTATTTACAGTATTGGTTTGATTTCTGTCACACATCAACCTGAATTAACCATAGTTGTAGAGACATATGCCCCCTCCCTCTTGAATCCCTCCCACTTCCCGCTCATTCCCACCCCTCTAGGTTATTTCAGAGCCCAAATTTGAGTTCCCTGAATCATACAAAAACTTCCAATTGGTTATCTATTTACACACGTTAATGGATATGCATCCATGCTACTCTCTCCGTTTACCTCACCCACTCCCTCTTCTCCCCTACCCTTGTGCATAAGTCTGTTCTTTATGTCTGCGTCTCCATTGCTGCTCTGTGAACAGGTTTATCAGTCCCATCTTTCTAGATTCCATATATGTGCATTAATACATGGTATTTGTTTTTCTTGTTCTAACTTACTTCACTCTGTGTAATAGGCTCTGGGTTCATCCACCTCCTTAGAACTGACTCAGATGCATTCCTTTTTCTCTATGGCTGAGTAGCAGCCCATTGTATATATGCACCGCAGCTTCTTTATCCATTCCTCTGTCGATGGACATCTAGCTTGCTTCCATGTCTTGGCTACTGTAAATAGTGCTGCATTGAACACTGGGGTACATGTGTCTTTTCAGCTTTGGTTTTTGAAGGGTATATGCCTAATAGTGGGATTGTTGGGTCATATGGTGGTTTTATTCCTAGTTTTTTTTTTTTTTTTTTTAAGGAATTACCATACTGTCTTCCACAGTGGCTGTATCAATTTACATTCCCACCAGCAGTGTAGCAGGATTCTCTTTTCTCCACACCCTCTCCAGCACTTGTTGCTTGTGGATTTTTTGATGATGCCCATTCTGTCTCCTGTGAGGTGACATCACATTGTAGTTCTGATTTGCATGTCTCTAATAATGAGCTTCCCGGGTGCCTCAGACAGTAGACAGTCTTCCTGCAGTGTGGGAGACCCGGGTTCAATCCCTGGGTCAGGAAGATTGCCTGGAGAAGGAAAGGGCAACCCACTGCAGTATGCTTGCCTGGAAAATTCCATGGACAGAGGAACCTGACAGTCTACAGTCCATGGTTTTGCAAAGAGTTGGTCACGACTGATCGACTAACACTCTAATAATGAGTGATGGCAAGCATCTCTTCATGTGTGTATTCGCCATCTGTGTGTCTTCTTTGGAGAAATATCTGTTTAGGAGTTTTGCCACTTTTTCGCTAGGTTGTTTGTTTCTCTGGTATTAACTTGTATGAGTTGTTTGTATGTTTGGAAATTAATACTTTGTCAGTTGTTTCATTTGCTATTATTTTCTCCCATTCTGAGGGTGGTCTTTTCACCTTGTTTATAGTTTCCTTTGCTATGCAAAAACTTTTAAATTTTATTAGCACCCACTTATTTATTTTTGTTTTTATTTCCTTTATTTTAGGATGTTTGTCGTTTGAGGATCTTACTATGATTTATGTCATACAGTGTTCTGCCTATACTTTCTTCCAAGAGTGTTATAGTTTCTGGTCTTACATTTAGGTCTTTAGTCCATTTTGAGTTTATTTTTGTGTATGGTGTTAGGAAGTGTTCTAATTTCATTCTTTTGCACTTAGTTGTCCAGTTCTTCCAGCACCACTTATTGAAAGTGCTGTCTTGTTCCCATTGTATATTCTTGCCTCCTTAGTCAAAGATAAGGTGTCCATATGTGTGTGGGTTTTTCTCTGGGCTTTCTATCTTGTTTCATTGGCCTATACTTCTGTTTGTGTGCCTGTAACGTACTGTCTTTGGTGAAAGCAATGGCACCCCATTCCAGTATTCTTGCCTGGAAAGTCCCATGGATGGAGGAGCCTGGAAGGCTGCAGTCTATGGGGTCGCTGAGGGTCGGACACGACTGACCAACTTCACTTTCACTTTTCACTTTCATGCATTGGAGAAGGAAATGGCAACCACTCTAGTGTTCTTGCCTGGAGAATCCTGGGGACGGGGGAGCCTGGTGGGCTGCTGTCTATGGGGTCGCATAGAGTTGGACACAACTGAAGTAACTTAGCAGCAGCAGCGGCAGCAGCAACGTACTGTCTTAATGACTGTAACTTTGTAGTATAATCTGAAATCAGATAAGTTGATTCCTCCAGCTCCATTCTTCTTTCTCAAGATTACTTTATCTATTCAGGTTCTTTTGTGTTTCCATACAAACTGTGACATGTTTTGTTCTAGTTCTGTGTAAAATGCCATTAATAATTTGATAGGGATCACATTGAATCTGTAGATTGCATTTGGTAGTATAGTCATTTTCACAATATTGACCCTTCCTACCCAGGAACCTGGAATATCTCTCCATCTGTTTATGTCATCTTTGATTTCTTTCATCAAATTATAATTTTATGTATACAGTTCTTTTGTATCCTAAGATAAGTTTATTCCTAGGTGTTTTATTCTTTTTGTTGCAGTGGGGAATGGGATTGATTCCTTAATTTCTCTGATTTTTCATTGTTAGTATATAGGAATGCAATTGATTTCTGTGTATTGATTTTTTTATCCTGCGACTTTGCTAAATTCACTATTAACTCTAGTTAAATTTTCTGATAGTATCATGGTTTTCTATGTACAACATCATGTCATCTGCAAACAGTGAGTGCTATAATTCTTCTTTTCTGTTCTGGATTCCTTTTATTTCTTTTTCTTCTTTGATTCTTGTATCTAGGACTTCCAAAACTAGGCTGAATAATAGTGGTGACAGTGCACACCCTTGTCTTGTTCCTGATCTTAAGGGGCATGCTTTCAGCTTTTCATTATTGAGAATAATATTTGCTGTGGGTTTAATATATGTGGCCTTTACCATGTTGAGGTAGGTTCCTTCTATGCCCATTTCCTGAAGCGTTTTAATCAGGGCCAACGCCCCCAAAGACTGAGGGGTCAACAGGTAATGATTTTAGAGCCGCACACCACTTGATTTATGCTGGGTGACTCTGCAAACCCTCCAAACCCTCTTACGGATACAAACACACACAACAGCACAGCAGAAATTCTGAGCTTGTCTTTGTCTCCTGAGGTAATTGCAGATTTTTGGACTCACTACCCAGAGTTTTCACTGGCCATCCTTTGCTCATTCTTGTGCTGGACAGGGGCACCACCAAGATGTATGGACCAGTCTCCCCTAGTTTGTGGACGACGTCTCCTCCCTCCTCTACTCATTGTTAGACATCTCATGTTCTTTCGATCATCTCCGTGTCAGCAGGGGGCTGGGCCCATGCACACACACACAAACACAGGTGACACAAACACACACCTGCACACATGCATGTGCAAGGCACAGGGACACAAACTGGGAAGAAATATGTCAGTACCTGAAGAACCAGTGGTTCATACAGAATACAGTGATTTCATATTTCATTTTTTTAAATTTAATTTTATTTTTAAACCTGAAACACTGTATTAGTTTTGCCAAACATCAAATAGGAAAATCTCCATTCTGATCTTCAAATGTGAAATATACAGAACTCCAGCTTCCATGAAAGAATGTTCAAGCCTAGATTTTGATATAAGAAATACAAAGAATTCCATATTTCATGAAAAAACAGTGGTGCACATATTTTCATTTGTGAAATAGAGATAATTCCAATACCATATTGGTTATCTATATCTTAAAACCAACACCATGATTTTCATCTGTGAAATACAGAGATTTCCATATTTAATGTGAGGAGGTCCCCACCCAGACTTTCATATATGAAGTATAGAAAATACCATATTTCATGTAAGAAACTCAGCATACAGATTTTCATAAAGTGAAATACAAAAAGTTCAATATTTCATGATGTAAATTCAGCACTGACATTTTCAAATGTAAAATATATAGAGAATTCCTTTTTTTTTAACTGAGTCAAATTTCACCCTGATTTTCACCTGCAAAATATACAGAATTCCATATTTTAGGTAGTAATATTGGTGTCCAGATTTTGATATCAAAAATATACACAATTCCAGATTGCACGTGGGTAAATTAGCACCCAGTTTTTCATCTGTGACATACATAATGTTCAGTACTTCTTAGAGGAAAATTTGAGCAGAGATTTTCATATATGATATATAGACGATTTCATATTTTGTTGTAAATGGGTGGCCAAGTTTCAAATGTGATATACAGAGAATTCCACATTTCATGTGGGAAAATTGGCAACCATATTTTCATATATGAGATGTGGAGTTCAGTATTTTATTGTATGAATATCTGGGATGAGATTTCCTTATATGAAACATGAAAAATTTCTTATGTATGAAAATCTGTTCACTGATTAATATATGTGAAAAGTAGAGATTTCATATTTCATGTAGGTCAAGTTTTCCCTAGTTTTGTATAATATGAAATATAGAGAGTTACATATTTATGTAATGAAAGTGTAATTAAGATTTTTGTATATGAAACATACAGAATCTCATGTATCAGTATAGCAGAAAATCCTTTCCTCCAATTATCATCTGTAAAACATACAGAAGTCCATATTTCCAGCCCCAAGCATCCAGTATCGTGCATCGAACCTGGACTGGCAACTCGTTTCATACATGATATTTTACTGGATGCTTGGGGCTGGTGCACTGGGACGACCCAGAGGGATGGTATGGGGAGGGAGGAGGGAGGAGGGTTCAGGATGGGGAACACATGTATAACTGTGGCGGATTTATTTTGATATTTGGCAAAACTAATACAATTATGTAAAATTTTAAAATAAAATAAGATTAAAAAAAAAAAAGTCCATATTTCATTTAGGAAAACTTTTAATGTGATGTCCACATGGAAAACACAAAATTCCCCATTCACATTTGAGAATCTATGCCTACAAAACCCATGCTAATATTTTAATATGTGAAGTTTAGGGCATTTATTATTTAGTGTAGGAAAATGAATGTCTATATTTTCAAATGCTAAACACAGAGAATTCCATATACCATGTAGGAAAATGTGCAACCAATATTTATAAAAGCAATACGAAAAATTCAACATTTCATTTGTGAAATATAGAGAAATACATATATTGTAGAACACACAGTACCCATATTTTCATATGTGAAATATAAATTTGTCTATATTTAAATCAAGAAAATCTGTGCTCAGATCTTTTATATGAAATGTTGAGAGTACCACACATCATGTAAGACAACCTCTATTTAGATTTTCACTGGTGAAATGTACACATTTTTTATTTATGGAATGAATATTGCTTCTGGAATTTCATATTTGAACTATAGAGACTTGCATATCTCTTGTCAGAAAATTTAATTGAGAAATTTATTTATGAAAGTAGAATCCCATAATTCAGCAGGAAATTATATGCTCAAATGTTCCTATGTGAATAATTCAGGATTCCCTATTCATGCAGGAAAATATGTGCACATATATCCGTATGTGAAACATGCAGTATTCCATATATCATGACCTAACATATACAGCTAGATTTTCAAACATGAAATACAGATTTCACACTTCATGTAGAAAAATCTGCACCCATATTTTCCTCTGTGAAGTATAGACAGTTACATATTTCCTGTAGGAAGGTCATCATTCAGGCTTTCCTATATGAAATATAGAGAATTCCATATTTTAAGCCGGAAAATCTGCACTAATACTTTAATACAAGAAATGTACAGAATTTCATATTTCATGTGGAAAATCTACACCTAGATTTTCAAATGTTAAATATAAAGAACGCCATCTTTCATAAAGTTAACCTGTCCTCATATTTTGACAAGGGAAATACAGAGAATTCCATATTTCATGTGGGAAAATCGAAACCAAGATATTCATATGTGACATGTAGCATATTGCACATATTATGGAGGAAACTCAGGGTCCACATGCATATAGGAAATAGAGGGATAATGTATTTCATAGAAGGATATCTAAGGTAAGATTTCCATATTTGAAACATAGAAAATTCCATATTTCATGTAAAAAAACTCAAATTTTCATATCTAAAATATACATTGTTCATATGTCACGTAAGAAAATCTGTACCCTGGTTTTCATATGAGAAATGAGCAAAAATCCATATTTCTTCTTAAAGATTCCTCATCTTATTTTTACTTGGGAAATATAGAGTTCCATATATTTTCTAAACTATCTGGTCTGAGATTTCCACATAGGAAATGTGAAAAATTTCATATGTGATGTGTGAATATCTGTACACAGATTTCAATATGGGACATATAAAGATTTTGTAGTTCATGTAGGAAAATCTGTTCCCAGATATCTATATGTGAAATTAGAATTACATATTCTATGGCAAATAATCATTATTTAGATTTTCTTATATGAAATATGCAGAATCACATATAGCAATAAGGCAGAAAATCTGCACTTAACACCATCTGTAAGATATACATGAATTCATACTTCATTTAGGAAAATCTGCACTCAGATTTCCACATGTGAATCATACAGAATTACATATTTTCACAGTTGAAAATCTATACCCACAAAACCTGTGCTAATATTTTAATATGAGTTCTATAGAGAATTTAATATTTAATGTAAAGAAAAGATTGTCTATATTTTCCAAAGGTAAACACAGAGAATTCCACATATCATGTGCAGAATGTGTACATAGATTGTAATAAGTGTAAAGTAAAACATTCAATATTTAAGCAGGACAACCTTTTTCCAAATTTTCATATAGCATATTTACATGTTTCATGCAGGAAAACCTGTGTCTAGATTTTCAAATGGGAAATACAGAGAATTACATATATAATGTAGACACATCAGCACCCATATTTTCATATGTGAAATATAGAGTATCCCAAAATAAGGAAATCTGTGTCCATATTTCTTTATGTGAAATATAAAATATACCAACTTTCATGTAGGAAAATCTGTACTTAAATGATGATCATTTATTAAATGTACAAATTTTCTACTTCAGTAATGAAAATTTGCCTCAGTGTTTCATATTTGGATGATGGAGTATTATATACTTCATGTCCAGAAATCTTAACTGAGATTTTCATTAAAAAAATTGCAAAATAGTCCATACTTTATTCAGGAAATACATGCTCTAATTTTCCTATGTGAAATATACAGCATTCTGTATTTATGTAGGAAAAAGAGTGCAGAGATATCCGGATGTGAAACATATAATAGTCCATCTATCATGACCAAAAATATATAGCTAGGTTTACAAACGTAAATACAGATTTCAAATTTAATATAGAAAAATCTACACACATAATTCATATGTGATATAGAGAAAATTGGACATTTCATGCACGAAAATCATCATTCAGGTTTTATATATGCATAAAGCAGGGCATTCAAAACCAGTACTCTGGAACAGCCCATAGGAATAGAGTGGGAAGGGAGGTGAGTGGGGCTTAAGGATGTGTGGGCACTTGTATATGTATGGCTCATTAATGTTGATATATGGCAATAACCATCACAATATTGTACAGTAATTATCCTCCAGTTAAAACAAATAAATTACTTTGAATTAAAAAAAAAGAAAAATAAGTAGAAGCAACTCTACTCAGTGCTCTGTGGTGACCTAAATGGGAAGGCAATCCAAAAATGAAGGGACCTATGTATGCCTATAATAGATTTACTATGATGTATAACAGAAATATCAGATGGTAAAGCAACTCTATTCCAATAAAATTGTTTTTAAAATATTACAATTCAACTATACCTCCAGCAGTGAATGAATAAATGGTTCCCCCATTTGCAATATATATGGCCTAAGGGACATTATGCTTTTTAAGTATAATATTTCAGTTAGAGGAAGATAAAAACTGTATCATCACATGATATTGTTAATTAATTTACCTCAGTTATAGAAACAGAGTAACATGTGATTATCCGGGGCTAGTGGAAATAGACCATGATGGTCTAAGTTACCAACTTTCAGTCAAAGGTTGAATAATCTCACCAAGGAAGATACTGTAATAAGGGCAAGAGGGGCATGGAGCTGCCGCCCTTAGATAAAGACCATAGAAGTTAGAAGACCAGGTCCACCAATAGTCAGCCTCTCAGCAGAGTGTAGTAAAAGATACATTTGAGCCTTCACCCATGGCCCTCCAGGTGCTCTGGCCTTGGTCTTGGTAGCAAGGTGTGAAGTCTGCAGAGGTCCAGAGACCTTGCTAGAGCCACTCACTGGCCTGGCCCAGGGTTCAGAGTACTAGGCAACCTACCTCTGCCATCCCCACCTCCATGACCTAATGCTTGTGGCAATCTGATTGGGTCAGAGTCTACAGGACCCAGCCCCCGCCCTCCCTCACCGCCCCCCCAATTAGGGTAGACTGAGAAGACTGAGGGCAGCTGTGGGCTGGGCACCTGGCTCCCTCATTTAAGGTGGCTGGGCAGGGTATGGGGACCTTGGTAAGAGGAGGGCCCAGAGACTAAGAGCTGCCTTTTCAGCTGTGACTGGCCACGGGTGGGGGGACCAAGACAGGGTGCTGGATGAATGCTCTCAGACAGGATAATCACCTTGCTCAGGAACCCCCTCCTCCTAACCAGGACCTTGGAATGTGAAAATCAAGCTTGGAATCTTACCTTTCACCATTGAGAATAATATTTGCTTTGCTAGAAGTTTACAGGAACACAGTTACCTCACCGTGACTTTTCTTCAAGAATAAAATATCTGACAGCAAGAAGTTTGTCACATCTAATCACATCCTTCCAACTAGTTTTGTTTAAGTGGACATTCTTGAAAGCGTTTGGGAAGTTCAGGATTTTTTAAGGCAGAAGCCACCCATCTCCTTGCATGGGCCTGCAAGAAAGTGCTCTCTTTTTTAAACTCCAATGTTCTCATTATCACTTGTCTAACTAACCCATGGGTAAAACAGTTCAGTTCAGTTCAGTCACTCAGTCGTGTCTGACTCTCTGTGACCCCATGGACTGCAGCACTCCAGGCCTCCCTTTCGATCACCAATTCCCAGAGTTTACCAAAACTCATGTCCATTGAGTCAGTGATGCCATCCAACCATCTCATCCTCTGTCATCCCATTGTCTTCCAGCTTTCAATCTTTCCCAGCATCAGGGTCTTTTGCAATGGCTCTTTGCATCAGGTGGCCAAAGTATTGGCGTTTCAGCTTCAACATCAGTTGATGCCATTCAACCATCTCGTCCTCTTGTCATCCCTTTCTTCTCCTGCCTTTGATCTTTCCCAGCATCAGTATCATTTCTAAGCACTTGGGTCTTCGCATCAGGTGGCCAAAGTATTGAAACCTCAGCCTCAGCATCAGGCCTCCCAATGACTACTCAGAGCTGATTTCCTATAGGAATGATTGGTTTTATCACCTTGCTGTCCAAGAGACTCTCAAGAATCTTCTGCAGCACCAAGATTCAAAAGCATCAATTCTTTGGCACTCAGCATTCCTTATGGTCCAACTCTCACATCCATACTTGACTACTTCAAAAACCATAGTTTTGACTGTATGGAAATTTGTTAGTAAATAATGGGTCTGCTTTTTAATATGCTCTTTAGGTGTGTCATAGGATTTCTTTGAAACAGCAAAACTTTTAATTTCATGACTGCAGTCACCTTCTACAGTGATTTTGGAGCCCAAGAAAATAAAGTCTGTCACTGTTTCTTTGTTTCCACATCTATTGCCAGGAAGTGAGGGGACTGAATGCCATGATCTTAGTTTTTGAATGTTAAGTTTTAAGTCAGCTTTTTTCAGTCTCCTCTTTCACTTTCAACCAGGGATTCTTTAGTTCCTCTCAGCTTTCTGCCATTAGGTTGTTGTCATCTGCATATATGAGGTTATTGATATTTCTCCCTGAAATCTTAATTCCAGCTTGTGTGTCATCCAGTCCTGCATATCCCATGATGTAATCTGCATGTAAGTTAAATAAGCAAGATGACAATATTCAGGCTTGACGTACTCCTTTCCCAATTTGTGCCAGTCCATTGTTCCATGTTTGGTTCTAACGGTTGCTTCTTCACCTGCATACAGATGTCTCAGGAGGCAGGTAATGTGGTCTGGTATTTCCATCTCTTTAAGAATTTGCCACAGTATATTGTGACCCACAGAGTCAAAGGCTTTAGAGTAGTTGACAGTTTGCTAGGAAACATATTTAGAATATCTCTTTTCTCTTTTCAGTCTTTTAGTAGCTTGCTTATCATGTGCATCACATTATGGTTTAATACTTATTCAGTAATAGAAATATTTCCCATCCATTCTGTCTTTGTGGAGAGGATTTCTGGATTGGTAAGAAATTTTGAATTTTGTTTTCATCCGTATTACTCTTAAACAGCCCATTTTTTCTTAAGCAGCTGCTTTCTGAGTTCAGGCAAACTGGTTAGTGGGGTGAGCTTTGGGATACAAATGAATATTTAGCAGTAGCAAGTTGAGAGAAGAAAATGAATATTATAAATAAATTGTATCCTCTCCAAATTTGTATGCTGAAGACACAACTCTCTGTACATTATATTTAGTCAAAATGTGAGTAGGTTGTCTTTTCTTCTGACCCTATTTGGAAATCAGTTCAGTTCAGTCGCTCAGTCGTGTCCGACTCTTTGCCACCCCATGAATCACAGCACACCAGGCCTCCCTGTCCATCACCAACTCCCGGAGTTCACTCAGACTCACGTCCATCGAGTCAGTGGTGCCATCCAGCCATCTCATCCTCTGTCGTCCCCTTCTCCTCCTGCCCCCAATCTCTCCCAGCATCAGAGTCTTTTTCAATGAGTCAACACTTCACGTGAGGTGGCCAAAGTACTGGAGTTTCAGCTTTAGCATCATTCCTTCCAAAGAAATCCCAGGGCTGATCTCCTTCAGAATGGACTGGTTGGATCTCCTTGCAGTCCAAGGGACTCTCAAGACTCTTCTCCAACACCACAGTTCAAAAGCATCAATTCTTCGGTGCTCAGCCTTCTTCACAGTCCAGCTCTCACATCCATACATGACCACAAGAAAAACCATAGCCTTGACTAGATGGACCTTTGTTGGCAAAGTAATGTCTCTGCTTTTCAATATGCTCTCTAGGTTGGTCATAAGTTTTCTTCCAAGAAGTAAGTGTCTTTTACTTTCCTGGCTGCAGTCACAACCTGCAGTGATTTTGGAGCCCCCAAAGATAAAGTCTGACAGTTTCCACTGTTTATCTATCTATTTCCCAAGAAGTGATGGGACCAGATGCCATGATCTTCATTTTCTGAATGTTGAGCTTTAAGCCAACTTTTTCACTCTCCACTTTCACTTTCATCAAGAGGCTTTTTAATTCCTCTTCACTTTCTGCCATAAGGGTGGTGTCATCTGCATATCTGAGGTTATTGATATTTCTCCTGGCAATCTTCTAGCAGTGAATAAATAAATCGTTCCCCCATTTGCAATGCATATGTCTTTAGGGACATTACACTAAGTAAAATATTTCAGCTGGAGGAAGACAAAAACTTTCTCATCACATGATATTGTTAGTTAAATTACCTGAGTTATAGAAACAGAGAGTTGAATGTGGTTATTGAGGGCTAGTGGAAATGGTCCATGATGGTCCAAGGTACTAACTTTAGTCATATGTTGAATAATCTCATCAAAGAAGATACTGTAAGAGGGCAGGAGGAATATGAAGCTGCACACTGAGCTCAGGTCCATTAGTGAAGTTCAAAACCCAGCTCCACCAGAGTCAGCCTCTCAGAAGAGATTAGGTAAAGATATATTTCAGGCTTTGCCCAGGGCCCTCCAGGTCCTCTGGCCTTGGACTGGGGAGCGAGCCAGGTCACCTGTGGACAGGCTAAAGGATGTGTCTTGCAGTGGCCCAGAGCTGCTTGCTAGAGCCACTCACTGGCCTGGCCCCAGGTTCAGAGAAGTAGGCAAACTCTCCCATCCTCACCTCCATGACCAAACGGTTGTGGCTTCTGCATGAGTCAGTCTATAGGACCCAGTCCCAACCCACTGGGTACACTGAGGAGGCTGAGGGCCAGCTGCATGCTGGAAACCTGGCTCCCTTATTGAAGAAGGTTGGGCAAGGTATGGGGACCTTGGTAAGAGGAGGGTCCAGAGACTGAGAGCTGCCTCTTGAGCTGGGACTGGCCACTGGTGGGAGGATCAAGACTGGGTGCTGGATGAATGCTCCCAGTTAGGATAACCAGCCTGCCCAGGGACCCCCGCCTCCTAAACAGGACCTTGGAGTGTGAAAGTCAAGCTTGGAAGCTTTTCTTTCAGCATAGGGAATAATATTTGTTTCACTAGAGGATTACTTGGGAGAAGGCAATGGCACCCCACTC
>CADEAB010000330.1:3075100-3103893 GCA_902825105.1 Syncerus caffer
GGAGTTTCAGCTTTAGCATCATTCCTTCCAAAGAAATCCCAGGGCTGATCTCCTTCAGAATGGACTGGTTGGATCTCCTTGCAGTCCAAGGGACTCTCAAGACTCTTCTCCAACACCACAGTTCAAAAGCATCAATTCTTCGGTGCTCAGCCTTCTTCACAGTCCAGCTCTCACATCCATACATGACCACAAGAAAAACCATAGCCTTGACTAGATGGACCTTTGTTGGCAAAGTAATGTCTCTGCTTTTCAATATGCTCTCTAGGTTGGTCATAAGTTTTCTTCCAAGAAGTAAGTGTCTTTTACTTTCCTGGCTGCAGTCACAACCTGCAGTGATTTTGGAGCCCCCAAAGATAAAGTCTGACAGTTTCCACTGTTTATCTATCTATTTCCCAAGAAGTGATGGGACCAGATGCCATGATCTTCATTTTCTGAATGTTGAGCTTTAAGCCAACTTTTTCACTCTCCACTTTCACTTTCATCAAGAGGCTTTTTAGTTCCTCTTCACTTTCAGCTTAAGGGTGGTGTCATCTGCATATCTGAGGTTATTGATATTTCTCCCGGCAATCTTGATTCCAGCTTGTGCTTCTTCCAGCCTAGCGTTTCTCATGATGTACTCTGCATATAAGTTAAATAAGCAGGGTGACAATATACAGCCTTGATGTACTCCTTTTACTATTTGGAACCAGTCTGTTGTTCCATGTCCAGTTCTAAGTGTTGCTTCCTGAGCTGCATATAGGTTTCTCAAGAGGCAGGTCAGGTGCTCTGGGATTCCCATCTCTTGAAGAATTTTCCACAGTTTATTGTGATCCATACAGTCAAAGGCTTTGGCATAGTCAATAAAGCAGAAATAGATGTTTTTCTGGAAGTCTCTTGCTTTTTCAATGATACAGCAGATGTTGGCAATTTGATCTCTGGTTCCTGGATGGAGCAAAGTTGAGGAGAATTCTACAAAATAACTGGCTTCTAGTTTTTGCATTCGAGTAACACTGCCCCACAGAATGAGCTGGGAAATGTTCCTTTCCACTTCTGTGGATATATTTAGAATGCATGTGTGGATAATTTACATGACTTTTAGTTTAAATATTTGGTAGAATTCAGCAGTGAGGCTATCTTGGTCTAGGTATGGTAGGGGGACTTTTATGAGGTGGGTTGGGAAAGATGTTTAAAAATGAATAATTCTATCTCTTTGCTCTTCAGATTTTCAGTTTCTTCTTGAGTCAATTTCAGTCATTTGTGTATTTCTAGAAATTTGTCCATTTCATATAAATTTTCTAATTAGTGCCATGGTATTCCTTTACAATTATGTTTATTCCTATAAAGTTGGTAGTAATTTTTCCTTTTCTATTCCTAATTTTAGTGATTTGAGTTTTCTTCATTCCTTGAACAATATCGTGAAAGTTGTATAAACTTACTGACCTTTCTAAACAATAAAATTTTCATTTGTTGAGTACCTCTGTGGTTTTTCTATTCTCTATTTCATTTATTATGCTGCAATACTGATTGTTTGCTATGGCTGCCTATTTGAGTTTGGTTTGCTACATCCCCTATCTTAGGTGTAATGTGTTTTTGCTTTCATTCTTCTCAAAGTGTAAAAGCAAGAGAGTTCCAGTAAAATATCTACTTCTCCTTTATTGACTCTGGCAAAATCTCTGACGTGTGGACCACAACAAACTGGAAAATTCTTTATGAGATGGGAATACTGGACCACCTGACCTGCCTCTTGAGAAGTCTGTATGCAAGTCAGGAAGAAACACTTAGAACTGGATATGGAAAAACAGACTGGTTCCAAAGAGAAAGGAGTACATCAAGGATGTTATTCTCACCCTGCTTATTTAACTTATATGCAGAGTACAGAATGAGAAATGCTGGGCTGGATGAAGCACAAGCTGGAATCAAGATTGTCGGGAGAAATATCAATAATCTCAGATATGCAGATGACACCACCCTTGTGGCAGAATGTGCAGAAGAACTAAAGAGCCTCTTGATGAAAGTGAAAAAGGAGAGTGAAAAAGTTAACTTCAAATTCAACATTCAGGAAACTAAGATCATGGCATCTAGTCCCATCACTTCATGGCAAATAGATAGGGAAACAATGGAAACAGTGTCAGACTTTATTTTCTTGGGCTCCAAAATCACAGCAGTTGTGACTGCAGCCATGAAATGAAAAGACACTTGTTCCTTGAAGAAAAGTTATGACCAACATAGACAGCATATTAAAAAGCAGAGACATTACTTTGCCAACAAAGGTCCATCTAGTCAAAACTATGGTTTTTCCAGTAGTCATGTATGGAAGTGAGTGTTGAACTATAGAGAAAGCTGAGCACTGAAGAATTGATGCTTTTGAACTGTGGTGTTGGAGAAGACTCCTGAGAGTCCCTTGGACTGCAAGGAGATCCAACCAGTTCATCCTAAAGGAAATCAGTCCCAAATATTCATTGGAAGGACTGATGGTGAAGCTGAAACTTTAATACTTTGGCCACCTGATGTGAAGAACTGACTCATTTAAAAAGACCCTGATGCTGGGAAAGACTGAAGGGGAGAAGAGCAGGACAGAGGATAAGATGCTGGATGGCATCACCACTCAATGGACGTGACTTTGAGTAAACTCTGGGAGTTGGTGATGGACAGAGAGGCCTGTCATGCTGCAGTCCATAGGGTCGCAAAGAGTTGGGCGTGACTGAGGGACTAACACTTCCTTACTTACATTACTCTGGGACTTTTTTTTTTTTTTTTCTTTTACTATTTCCTTTTTGATACCATAAAATCCACCGGACTCCTCTTCTGTATTTCTCTCTGAGCCCTAAAATCAGTAATTTCTCCAAGAAAACTGGCTCCTTTTATTGGAAAAGAGCACTGGGAACCAATATCTGTGCTTATTTCTACGTCATTATTTCTTTCAGATTTTGAAAGTATCATTTCTCTTAGACCCTTTCAGCTAACAAGACAAAGAAATATATGTATGTATACTCATGTGCCATCTATTTAACTGTTCAATAATGCATGTGTAAGACTATCAGGATGTTTAGTTAACCTGTAACCCAAAAGAAAAAACACTATCAAATAGATTACAGTGCTTTTATCTTCGTTTCAATCTTGCAAACTACATTCATTTCCAAAGTTACTTATGTCAGGGGATCTTAGTGAGGTGGTTTCATAGATTTGTAATATAATTAGATAGATTAGTCAAATTCTGCCTTCCATTTTTGATGTCAAAATGTGTTTTTTTTTTTTAATATGCATACAGTGATTCACTTTTTGTGTTGTAAGGGCCTACAAGTTTTGAAAAATATATAGTGCCATGTATTTACCATAAATTCATACTGAATAGTTCCACTACCCTTAAACATCCTCTATGCCTGCAGAGGAAATGGCAACCCACTCCAGTATTCTTGCCTGGGAAATCCCAGGGACAGAGGAGCCTGGTGGGCTACAGTGCATGTGGTCTCATAGAGCCAGGCACAAGTTTGTGACTGAGCACAATCATTTTTAGCAGCCATATTGGCCACAGAAAACATCAGTGGCTGCTAGTGTGTGGCCTCTTGTTTAATAACTTTCTTTCCTCCTAGGCTCTCTGTTCCACAGGGGCACATGCCCTTGGGTCTGCTCTGATCACCCATTGTCTGGATTTAACAAATAGAAAAATAAAAATGAAAGATGTATTCGCCCTCCCAGTAGAGCACCAGGTTCAGAAATAATACAGTGGCAAGGAGATAGCATTCTGTCACCCTCCTACTCTTTTGCAACTACCCGCTGGAAATGTTGCCATCTTCCTTCAAGCCCTACTACCAGCTGACCCCTGCAAGCCTCCTTATCTTTCACCCTGAAGTCATCACAATGGCCACATGGGTTCTGGCTGGGGTGGGGCCCTCTATGACGTCAGTAAGGGTCCAGCCCTGGCTGGTCCTCAGTCTCCAGGTGCCAGGGCAGACTAGCACACCAGGAGCCATTTCCTCACAGCTCTCCATGTGGTCCCTCAAATAGTTCCTGTGCTTTTCCATGGCTGTTACCTGTGTCTATGCCTTAATGTTTACTTCTTTGAGAGACAAAGCTGAAGAAATTCAGGGGAAGATGCTATGTGGAGGGCACTTTTTAATTCGGCAGAATCTACAAGAGCATGTCTGAGACTGGCTTGAGATCACGTTGCTCTGTCTTTTCTTCATTGTGCTGATGTACGTGACAGTGAAGTTGGCAGCAGAGGGTGGCAAGAATAAGTGTGGACTTCTGCTACCCATCATGACCGTTCATTTGGCTCTCTTGGAAGGAAAAAGGAAACGTCTTCCTCTGAAGAAGACTACATGTTCCATACATTAACCCTGTTCGAGATGTACCTTGTGAAATTTATGTCCAGTATGCGGAATCTGAAACTCACCACGTCAACCGGTGTTAATCACAACCCCCTCAATGTCGAGGTTCCTGCAGACCTATGAGCTCTGGGGCAATGAAGAATCTGACAAAGTGGATTTATGATTCAAAGTCGGAGAGGAATTGTTGAGTGCTGACATACCTTATCCAAACTGATAAAATAACATTCATTCAGGTTTCTTCCATTTCTTTTTGTGATTTGATAGCTCAGTTCCTTTTATTCTTGAATAATATTCTGTTATGTTGATGTACCATAGTTTGTTTATCCAGTCATCTATTAAAGGACACTTTGGTTGCTTCCAATTTAAGTTGTTATAAAATTCATGTTCATGTTTTTGTGTGGGCAGTAGCTATCAAATCATTTGCTAAACTAAGAGCATAATTGCTAAATCATGTGGTATGACAATCTTTAGCTCTGTAAGAAATTGCTTGCAAATTGCATTCCCACTAACAACAAATGAGAGTTGCTATTGTCCCTCATCTTTGCCGGTAAATGGTTTTCCAGATTTTTGTATTTGACCATTCCAATAAGTCTCTGATTGTATCTCATTGTTCTAATTTCACCAGTCTACTCTAAAATGTTATCTTATTTCCATATTTCCATTGTGTTATATTACCATAAATTCTTCAGGTCTTTCATCTTTAATCAGAGGTTTAAAAAGATCTGCTCAGCAAAACTTCTGCCTCTGTTTATGCCATCAGTGATTACTTCCCTTAATTAGTCCCCTAATAATTTTTTCATGAAAGACGCATATGTTGAAATCATGTATACTAGAAAAAAAAGTATTCTTAATTGAATACTGAGCACATTTTCTTTTCCTGAATATTGCTTTGTCCACTATTGTTTAGTGCTTCCACACAAAAGTTTAAGTTCAGCATGAACTTCTCCCCTTTTCCTTTGGTTTGTTTTGATTCTCTTCGATTCCTTCTAGATGTTAACCAAATCTGTATTCGTACAAGTTGCAGTTTAACATTTATCATGAAGTTTCATTACAAGCGTATGTGTATTTTATATGCATCTTCACTTTATTATCTGTGTTCTTCATATTGTTTTGAAAAACTATATGGTCATTATTCCAGATTTTAACAGTCTGTGCCTTTTCTCCATTGAGATTCAAATGAATCCATTTATATAATGCTTGAAAAAGAGAGCAATCATAAAATATGTTGGTATAGTTATTGAAGAAAATATATTTAAAAAAAAAACAGTAAACTGCTTGCTATTTGAAAGAAAAGTTCATTTTCTCTCAGTGTGTTTTGAAATTATGAAAGTCCAAATGTTCTTGCATATAGTGTATAAACAGAGAACATAAATTACCAATCACCTCACAATAGAACATAGATTTCAGAAAATCTAAGGTTCAGTTTTAACTAGCTCAACTTAGAGTCTTGTTATAGTTCAGTTATCCACAGCCTTGTTTTGGTGTCAGCAAAGAGAATGCGTTAGTTCTTTTTTGGGGGGAAGATACTTTAATCAAACTTTTCATATGGTTTGAATTTTCAAGAGAAACAAAGTCTTAAGACACTTGTTTTCAAGTGTCTGGTACTGTGCCTGATGGATATTTTTCAATTTAATATGTTATCATTAGTAAAATGTGCATTCTGTTTACTTACAGCACTGATATAAAGTTGGATTGGCATCACCAACTCAATGGACATAAATTTCAGCAGGATCCGGGAGATCGAGGACAGGAAAGACCAGCATGAATGGGTCACAAAAAACACATGGGTCACAAAAAATTAGACACGACTTAGAGTCAGAAATGTCATTACATAAGTACAGTTATTACAAAGTTTTCAAAATAATATGTAGTCCTCAAATAAGACCTGATGACAACATTTGTCGCAGTTATTTTGTCCTAAATTCACCTGGTAATTTGTTGTAGCCATCAGTGTTTGGTAATTTGCTTTCTATGGAAGAATGATAAATTGCACATAGTTTAATGACTGAATGTGGTTTTGGAAAGAGGTATATACTCTCAGATAGTTACCCTCTACAGAAATGAGTCTTTAGGGGCTAGTGTTAATGAATACCCATGTACCCAATATAGTTAGGCCTCATCTGTCCATGGGATTTTCTAGGCAAGAGTACTCGAGTGGGTTACCATTTCCTTCTCCAGGGAATCTTCCCAACCCGGGGATCAAACCCAGGAATCCTGCATTGTAGACAGATACTTTACCGTCTGAGCCACCAGGGAAGTTATAGTTAGGCCAAGCAATATCAGAACATTGGTGCTTAAAGCAGAAAAAGTTTTATTGCAGGGCCATGAAAGGAGATGGGTGTCTATGACTTTAAAAATCCTGAACTCCCCAAGAATTTTCAGCAAAACACATTTCTGGGAGGGGTGAGGGAGGGGTGTGATTAACTGTTGCAAACGTGTGCCTGTCAGATCCTCTGCTACTGAAATAAGGTCACAGTGAGGTAACAGTGTTCATGTAAGCCTCTGGCGAAACAAATATTCCCTATGCTGAAAGAAAACCTTCCAAGCTTGACTTTCACAATCCAAGGTCCTGTTTAGGAGGAGGGGGTCCCTAGGCAGGATGGTTATCTCGACTGGGATCATTCATCCAGAAACCAGTCTTGATCCTCCCACCAGTGGCCAGTCCCAGCTGAAGAGGCAGCTCTCAGTCTCTGGGCCCTCCTCTTACCAAGGTCCCCATACCTTGCCCAACATTCTTCAATGAGGGAGCCAGGTGTCCAGCATGCAGCTGGCCCTCAGTCTCCTCAGTCTACCCAGCAGGCTGGGACTGGGTCCTGTAGAATGATTCATGCAGAAGCCACAACTGTTTGGTCATGGAGGTGGGGATGGGAGAGTTTGGCTATTTCTCTGAACCTGGGACCAGGCCAGTGAGTGGCTCAAGCAAGCAGCTCTGGGCCACTGGAAGACACATCCAGTGCCTGTCCCCAGGTGCCCTGGCTTGCTTCCCAGCCCAAGGCCAGAGGACCTTGAGGGTCCAGGGCAAAGCATGCAATATATCTTTAACTAAACTCTTCTGAGAGGCTGACTCTGGTGGAGATGGATTTTGAACTTACATCACCCTTATGGCAGAAAGTGAAGAGGAACTAAAAAGACTCTTTTTTTTTTTTAATTTTTTTTTAGTCTTTATTTCATTTGCCTTTTTTTATTTTATTTTATTTTTAAACTTTACAATATTGTATTAGTTTTGCCAAACATCGAAATGAATCTGCTTTTGATGAAAGTGAAAGTGGAGAGTGAAAAAGTTGGCTTAAAGCTCAACATTCAGAAAACGAAGATCATGATATCCAGTCCCATCACTTCATGGGAAATAGATGAGGAAACAGTGGAAACAGTGTCAGACTTTATTTGGGGGGGCTCCAAAATCACTGCAGATGGTGACTGCAGCCATGAAATTAAAAGACACTTACTCCTTGGAAGGAAAGTTATGACCAACCTAGATAGCATATTCAAAAGCAGAGACATTACTTTGCCATCAAAGGTCCATCTAGTCAAGGCTATGGTTTTTCCTTTGGCCATGTATGCATATGAGAGTTGGACTGTGAAGAAAGCTGAGCACCGAAGAATTGATGCTTTTGAACTGTGGTGTTGGAGAAGACTCTTGAGAGTCCCTTGGACTTCAAGGAGATCCAACTAGTCCTATTCTGAAGGAGATCAGCCCTGGGACTTCTTTGGAGGGAATGATGCTGAAGCTGAAACTCCAGTACTTTGGCCACCTCATGCGAAGAGTTGACTCATTGGAAAAGACCCTGATGCTGGGAGGGATTGGGGGCAGGAGGAGAAGGGGACGACAGAGGATGAGATGGCTGGATGGCATCACTGACTCGATGGACGTGAGTCTGAGTGAACTCCGGGAGTTGGTGATGGACAGGGAGGCCTGGCATTCTGCAATTCATGGGGTTTCAAAGAGTCAGACACGACTGAGTGACTGAACTGAATGGACATGAGCTATGTGTGCAGCTTCATATTCCTCCTGCCCTCTTACAGTATCTTCTTTGGTGAGATTATTCAATGTATGAGTAAAGTTGGTACCTTGGGCCATCGTGGTCCATTTCCACTAGCCCTCGATAACCACATTCAACTCTCTGTTTCTATAACTCAGGTATTTTAACTAACAATATCATGTGATGATAAAGCTTTTGTCTTCCTCTAGCTGAAATATTTTACTTAGCGTAATGTCCCTAAAGACATGTACATTGCAAATGAGGGAAGCGTTTATGTATTCACTGCTGGAGATATAGTTGCAGTGCAATATTGTTAAATCAATTTTTATTTGAGTATAGTTCCTTTACATTGTTGTATTAGTTTCTGCTGTACATCAGTGTGAATCAATTATATGCTTACTTAGATCCCTTCATGTTGGATTGTCTCCCCTTTTGTGTCACCACAGAACACTGAGTAGAGTTCCCTGTTCTTTTCTTTTTTATTTTGTTAGTAATTTAAATTGATGTCTTTATTTTAACTGGAGAGTGATTACTATACAACATTGTGACGGTTTTTGCCATACATCAACCTGTACACATGTGTCCAACACATCCTTAAGCCCACCCCACATCCCTCCCCAGCCTGTTCCTCTGGGTTCTTCCAGATCACTGGCTTTGGATGCCCTGCTTCATGCCTATGTACACCTGAAGGATGATTTTCTTGAATGAAATATGTACTTTTGTATGTTTCACCTATGAAAATATGGGTGCAGAGATTTCTACATGAAATAGGAAATCTGCATTTCACTTTTGAAAATCTAGTTGTATATTTTTGGTCATCTGGATGTCTGTGCACTCTTTTTCCTACATGAATATGGAATTGTGTATATCTCACATAGGACGATTTGAGCATACATTTTCCTGCTTGAAGTATGGAATTTTATATAATTTCCATATGAAAATGTCCATTAAGATCTTCTGACATGAAGTATGTTCTCAATAGTGCAAATATGAAAGCATAATGCAAATTTTCACTCATGAAATAGAAACCTTGTACATTTCAAAAATGAAAATCTAGATACAGATTATCTTACCTGAAATTTGGTATATTTTATACTTCACACAAAGACGTTTGGGCGCAGATTTCCTTGATCTGGACTTCCCTTGTGGCTCAGCGGGTAAAGTGTCTGCCTTCAATGAAGGAGACCTGGGTTCGATCCCTGGGTGGGGAAGATCCCCTGGAGAAGGAAATGGCAACCCACTCCAGTATTCTTGCCTGGAAAACCCCATGGATGGAGAAGCCTGGTGGGCTGCAGTCCGTGGAGTCAGAAAGAGTCAGACATGACTGAGTGACTTCACCTCCTTGATCTGCATATTGCAATACTCCATTATTTCACATATGAATATATGAGTGCTGTTATTTCTGCACTAAATATATGTAATTCTCTATAGTTCACATTTGAAAATCTAGGCACAGATTGTCCTGCATTATATATGGAATACATTCTATGAAAATCTGGAGAAAGATTTCCCGATGGAAATATTGACTTCTTTATGTTACATTTATGAATATCTGTGAGCACATTGTCCTACACAATATATGGAATTCTCTATGTTAAACCTTTGAATATATGGACATTCATTTTCCTACATTTAATATTAAATTTTCTCTAAAAAAACATGAAAATATTAGCATGGCTTTTGTGGGCATAGATTTTCAAATGTGGAATACAGAATTCTGTATGTTTCATACATGGCAATCAGTGTGCAGATTTTCTTAAATGAATTATGGAATCACATATATTTTACAGATGATAATTGGAACAAAGACTTTTCTGCTATATTGACATGTGGGATTCTGTCTATTTCATGTATGGAAACCTTAATTGAGATTTTCTGACATAAGTATGTAATCATCTATATTTCACATTATAGAAATCAGGGCACTGATTTTCCTACATGAATTAGGACATCACTACACTTATAGAAAATAGAAATCTGTGAACAGATTTTCAGACATGTCATATGAGATTTTTCACATTTAATATAAGAAAATCTCGGCCCAGATATTTGTACAAAAATAAGGAAATCTTTATGCTTCATATATGAAAATATGAGTGGCAATATTCCCATAAGAAATATGGAATTCTCTATGTATCATATTTGAAATGGGTCCATCCATTTTCTATGTATCACATATGAACATCTCTGCTCAAATTTTCTTAGAGGAAGTATTGAACATCCTATGTATCACATAGAAAAACCTGGGTGACCATTTCCCCACATGCAATCTGGAATTCTGTATATTTAAGATATCTATCAAATTCTGTGTACCAATTTTACTACTTAAAATATGGAATTCTGTACATTTCAGAAATGAAAATCATTGTGACATTTTTACTCTATTAAAAATAGAATTCTCTATATGTTACATATGAAAATCCAAATGCTGGTTTTACTACATGAAATGCTGAATTTTTTGTATTTCACTTTATTAAAATCTGTAGGCAGAGTTTTTTTACATGAAATATGGGATTCTTTATACTTCCTATATGAAAACCTGAGTAGTGATTTTCTTACATTAAATATGGGATAGTCTACATTTCTTTCGTGAACATACAGGCATTGCTTTTCTTAAGATATGGAAATCCAGTATGGAATCGTTATTGCCCCTATTTCACAAGTGAAAATATCGGCACCACTGTTTCTTCATGAAATATGGAATTCTTTATACTTCCTAGATGAAAAACTGGGTGGTGATTTTCTTACATTAAATATGGGATACTTGGTATTGCCCCTATTTCACAAGTGAAAATATTGGCACCACTGTTTCTTCATGAAATGTGGAATTCTTTGCATTCCTCATACATATATCAAGACAATGACTTTCCACCATGAAATATGGAATTCCCTATATTCCCTATATCAAAATCTAGGTGCTAATGCACCTTCATGGAAGTTGGACATTGGTATACTTCACATTTGAAGATCAGAATGGATATTTTCCTATAAGAAATATGGAAATCTCTACATTTTGTATGAACCAGTGGTTCTTCATGTATTGCCACGTGTTCCCTGTTTGCATTTGTGTCCCTGTCCCTTACACATGTGTGCTTGTGTTGCATGTGTGTGTGTGTGTGTGTGTGTGTGTGTGTGTGTGCGCACATGTGTCCTGCCCACTGCAGACACAGAGATGAAGGTGACATCATCTCATGTGATGATGAGATAGTCCTGAGATGTGGAACAACCAGACGAGGCACGAGGCATTCACAGACTAGGGGAGACTTGTCCATGCATCTCTGTGATGCCCCTGTCCAGGACAGGAATGAGGAAAGGATGACAGGTGACAACTCTGGACAGTGACTCTGCAAATCTGCAGTTACATCAAGAGGCATAAACAAGCTCACAATTTCTGCTGTGTTGTGTGTTTGTATCAGTAAGCAGTGGTGGTGGTGGGGGGGGCATTGAGAAGTCACGCAGAGGAAATAAATCAAGTGATGTTGGGATTTAAAACCACTATCTGTGGACCCCTCAGTCTGTGGTGCATTGGCTACCCTGTGGAAATGCTGGACGAGGCTAGGACAGGGCCCCCGATTTTGAAGAGGCCAGGGTCCTTTGGAAAAAGAGAGACTGGAAGGAGGAAGATGGGAATGAGAGCCGCCTTCACTGTAGATTGTTTCATACATGTGAGAAGGAGATCTGGGAAAGTCCTGGGCTAGTGTTGCCTAGGATCAACACTAGCCAGCACAGTCAGCCAGCACACTCAATCTCCAAGTGGCACCATGTGAGACAAATGACAGCCAACACACTCCCTCTCCAAGTAACACCATGCAAGACAAATGACATGCTAAGCTAGGCTCTAAGAGTGAACCCCCAGGCATCCTAGGAGAGATGGAGTGTGAGCATGGAATCTGTCCGGGCACTTCCAGCTACCTGGCAGTGCAGAAAGTTGAGGAAAGCACAGGTGTGGGGTGTGTGTGAGTGCCCCACTGCCAGTGTCTGCCTGTGAGGGAGGGAACAGGGGTGAAGCAAGGACAGCAGGGTGTTTGCATGCAGGGACCCTGGGACACTGAGAGACAGGTTCCAGTTCAGAGCCTGCTGTATTTAGGCTGCAGGCATTAGTGAATAGCAGTCATGAGGAAGACATGTCCTGATGTGAATTCCTTCATTTTTCCGAATGTGCTTCTGTACCCTGAATCCATTGCCAAAAGGATAGGCAGGTAGAAAGCCCCAGTGGGAAGCCAGTGACAATGGAAAGGAGACAAGAAACAGAATCAGGTGGATTCCCAGGCACAGAAGAGGGGGCAGGACTGCAGCCCCTTGGACACCCAGTTACAAAGATCTTTCTGTCCTTCTCAACTATAGCAGCATTCTTTCCCCAAAATGAGCAGGGGAATGAGCACACCTTGCTTTTTATGTAAGCTTTGGTTGACTGAAGGGACTGCAGCATAAGCAGCTGCTACCTGCAGAGTTTGCCAGTTTAAAACATCACTCTTTATACTCTTCACAGAACGCTTGGATATCAGGACTATGCAAAGGATAGCTTCAGTTGATCCATCGCTGCTCTGGACCATGCAGGCCTAGGGAGATAGGATAGGCTGCAATGTGCTCCCAATCTGGAGGCTGAAGGAGAACAGCACCACTTTGAAAGGGCCTGTATATGCTAAATGGGCAGACTTCAATGCCATTGGCACGCGTGAGTCATGGCCCGTAAAAGAGAGCTGTACTTAGCATCTCACTGACTGGCATTCAAGCAATTTTCAGGGAGTCCCCTCATGACAGCTAGAGCATGCCCCATTTTCCCCCCTGTCAAAAGTGTGGCCAAGCCACTGTAGTCCTGTGAAGTGTTCATGTCCACCATGTGAGGCAAGGAGGGATGCCTGTCTCCTTCAGTGGTTCAGCAGAGATCACCTGTGTTTGCCTCTTAAGTTTGAGAAAGCATTTCCCGGCTGTGTGAACTGACAAAGTCAGATCTCCCGTTGGTGCAACTTACACAGGAGGAGAGCTTTGGCTTTATACCTAGGTTAAGTGTCTTTTATGGGCACTGGTGTCCAGAGAGTGGCAGAGGGCAGTAGCACTAGTCAGAGAGACAGAGACACACAGACACAAGCCCCTACTACACACAAAGAAAGATGGACAGATAAACGGTGCATGCCAGAATCAGGGACACAGAGAGCTCGGTACCCTGTGGCTCTGGTGCCCTTGAGCAAAGGAGCTCAACTGTATCAAACTGGGTTTGTACCCACTCTCCTATCATCCAGACCGCATCGGCCTCTCTGCTCAATGAAGGAAACTCTTCAGCCACATTGCCCCGCTGCCTTTCATGGGACACTTTGGGAGAGCGCCCAGAGGTGAAAGATCCTGTGGGACACAGGAGTGTCCTTTTCAGATATGGAAGTGGGAATTCATTGTTTGAATTTCTGGAGGCCAAGGAAGTGTCAGCTTGCACCTTAGTTTTGCCAGATGGAAAACAGGCAACATGCCTGGAGACGGGCACTCAGCGAAGCAGAGGCATCACATGGCTCGCTGGAGCCCTGGAAGCCGGGGGATAGGGGTGTGGGGAGGTGGAGGGGGGTGGCCCGGGGGAAGGATGTGGGGGTGACTCCCTTGGGCTAGGGGCCTGTCCGTGGATTATAATGCCCACTACCCTCTCTGCCAATGACTGAGATTGGGCCCAGCAGCCTGGGAGTGGTTCACAGCTCCAGCAGCCTCGAGGGCCCATTAGCCCATGCAATATGGCCAGCCTGCACACCTTGTTCCAGGAGGCCCCCCACCACATTCGTCAGTCTCAGGGCAGAAGGAGGCAGCTATGGCCACTGGGTGATGGCAGCATTTGCATCGGCTGTGCAGGCCACCTGCTGTGCTGTCATGTCCAACCCCTTCACAGCTGCACCAGCTCAGGCCACAGCCAGGGCCACATCCAGAGTGAGACGCTGCCAGAGGATGGCAGGAGCATACTGGGACTCTGGATCTTCTTAGCTATGAGGCCAAGTTTTCAGGGGATGGGAGGCCCTGGGTCCTGCTCTAACGGTAGGAGCATCAGGGACCTTGTAGGCACCAGGTGGTGCACCAAACAAGGAGGCGGCTCTCTTCAGTGTGGAGGTGATGAAAGGAAGTTGAGGCCCTTGAAGAGTGAGAGATGGTGGGGATCTGGCAAGAGGTCACACTGCTGGTGGAAGAAGACAGCACAGAGGAGGTGGAGGTGGTGGTGGATGTGGAGCAGGAGCAGTTGTCCTCGCAGGAGCCAGAGGAGAAGCTGGAGGAGCAGAGCCAGGAACGTGCAAGGCCAGGAGCCCCGAGTGATCTACCAGCCCATGCTGGAGGGGCTGGAGTCACTGGCGGCCCGTTAGACAGCGAGTTAACTCTGGGAATATGAAAGACCACAGGGCTAACGTTCATATCAGGATGAACAACCATCAAAAAAGGAAAAGTCACTTGGCTCAGAGATGCACCATCTTCCAGCGCATTGCAGGCTTCTGGGACCAATTTATATCCTGACTGCTCTTCCTCAGAGTTAGTTGCTCAGGAGGAGAAGAAGGACCAGGAGCAGAAATAGAAGTGGGGACAAGGGCACAGGCAAGGTGAGGGGTGACCGAGGGAACTGGGTGCTGGGGTATGGAGGTCCAAAGATAGAGCAGGAGCAGAATTTGGGCATGGCCAAAACACCTGTAGGTATCTGATCCATGACTTTGGGTGACACCTTTTGGCCTGCATCTGAAGAGGAGCAGTACCCAGGGTGGGGATTCTATATCAGAAGTGACCAGAAACATTAGGCCAGAGTAGCATTCCCAGAGAGTTATTACTGTATTTGTGGATAATCCCCGGGAAGTAACAGAAAAAGTGCAAGTCCCACAACGCCTCCCAATCAGTAGAAACTTGCACATTTCCCCTCCTCCTGGTCCTGGCAGGGGCAGGAACTGAGGCATCCCTGGTCTGGCTGCACGCTGCTAAGTTGCTTTTTGGAGTAAACCCTACTTCAGGAACACAGTCATCGTTAAGGAGTACTACCTTGACATCATTGGTACAATTTGCCTCCCAGGGTGGTGTGGGTGAGTGGGGAAGGGAGTGGATGCTCCTCCTGTGCGATCCTTCCCTGCATCCCCTGTCTTCCTCCAGGATACATGCTGTGTTATTCCACTCCAGTCCACTTGTTCTGGATTTATAAACGGGGAGCTCCAAGCCACAGGCTGGAAATCAGCAGCTTTAACTTCTTCAACTGGTTGTTGGATCACAACAGCCCAGGATCAAACAGGATTGCTGAGATGGGGTTGCTCTGGGCCTCTATAGAATTGGCGATTTGTGTTGGAGTTTTTCGCTGTTCATGAAAGGTTCAGGTCCGAGTGAGCCCCATGCTGACCTTGTTCATGTTGCCAGCAGATAATCAGCTAAGACCTGTGGCTCAACCTCCTGCAGTACTTCCCAGGGAGGTAGATCCTGCCATGAGAGGTTACTGACAGAAACATAGGTTGTGAGGGGATCAAAGGTGGGCCCTGAAGGGACAGCCATATAGAGGCTGGGACACTCTCCTTTCTCAAATGGGGGTGCTCAGGCTCATGCAGGCTGGATATGGAGCCTGGATTCGGGTCATACTGGTAGCAAGTGACAAGCTGAGACTGGAGGCTTGGGGACTTCTTGTGTCCAAGTCTCACTCGAAGAAGCTGTGATTACAAGATGACAGAGTCCTAGGTGATTCTGACAGAGACAGGGTGAATGCAAGCACATTTGTCAGAATCATCTTTCCCCAGGTTGAGCCATCCCCAGGCCTCCTGCTGCTCACTGAGTTCCAGATTGCCCCTAAGTCGGGCACCTAAGTCCTGACTGCCTTCTGGATTTGACCACGAGTTGGAATGGGTTTCTCTCCTGTGTCCTTTTGCACTTTTGTGCTGACTTTGGGGTCTTCTGTGAATTTCCACATCCACCGATTGGCCTCTCACCACCACCATAAAGCCAGAAACGACTTAATGCTGGCTGGTGATAATACTGAACAGCTGGGGGAAGAAATGGACAGGGATCCCAAAAGGGCAGGACACAGTGCCCACTGACGCTATCTCCCATATTGCTGGACACAGGCATCTTCAGCTACTGAAACACCTGTGTTCCCTGTTTGTGTTTGTGTCACTGTGCCTTCCTCGTGTATGTTTACACAGGTATGCTTATGTCGCCTCTATTTGTGTGTCTTTCTGTGTGTGTGCATGTGTCTGGCCCACACCAGACGCAGAGATGAAGGTGACAGAACATGTGACTTGGAGGAACATGAAGAGGAGGCACGAGGCATCCACAGGCTCAGGGAGACTGGTCAGTGTATCTCTGTGGCGCCCCTGTCCAAAACAGGAACGAGGAAAGGATGGCCATTGACATCTCTGGACAGTGGTGCACAAATCTACAATTACATCAAGAGACATAAACAAGCTCAGCGTTTCTGCTTTGTTGACCCGTTTTTTACTACCGTCCTTTTTCCATGAATGATCTCCTTAATTGGAAACAGCACACCCCCTCATACACTGAAAAGCCCCAAGCGATGATTGGTCCCTTAGAATCCATCTTCCAGACACAGCACACCACCTGGGGAGACTGCCTGCAGTATCTCCTCACCCTATTCAATACAGAGGAATGCCGATGAGTCATGACAAAGGCTAGAAAATGGCTCCAGGCCAATGTCCCAGGGGGCCAATTAGATGTGGCAAACTGGGCTTGGGAGACCATCCCAGACAAAGAACCTCGCTGATACTCCAATACTGAGAGGGGAAGAAACCAGTTGGAGAGAGATCCACAGGCCCTCTCTCCTACAGGGGGTAAAAGACGGGGCTAAGAAGCCTGCTAACATGGCTGAGACCACTGAGGTGCTGCATGAAACAGATGAAAGCCTGGCCAATTTTTGCAAAGGCTGTGTGAGGCCTTCTGGGTTTTCACCCCTTTTGATCCTGTAACCACTGAGAATCAACAGATGATAAATTCAGCCTTTGAGGGATAGGCCCAATCGGATATTTGAAAAAAAAAAAAAAAAAAAAAACAAAACAGCAACAACAACAAAAACATTAAAAGATTTAGGTTTGCAGGTAAAAATGCCACAGAACTGCTTTGCCAACAAAGTCTTTGTCAATCACAACTAAACATCAAAAAGTGGATGAAGCAAAAAGTCGCATTCTTGGCAGCTGCCCTGTCAAAGCATGCACCCCCAGTGGGACCACACCATAAGGCAAGAGGTCCAGATCCGAAAAGAACCATTCCACTCAGCCACGATCAGTGTGCCTTTTGCAAGGAAAAGGGACACTGGAAAAATGAGTGCCCCAGTTGCCCTGACAAGTAAACCAAGCAGCAGGCCCACTGAGCTGGTATCAACCCAAGCCACCCGACACTTATCTGATCAGGCTAGCTCAAGCAGAATCCAAGTAGAGGGGACTGGACTCTCCAACTGGGTCCCTGAGAGCCCATGGTCAGAATTCAAATAGGGGGCCATCCAATGCACTTTATGGTGGACACTGGTTCTGAGCATTCCGTAGTCATCCAGGAGATAATCCCCTTGTCAGGAAAAGAAACTATCATATCATCAGGGGCACAGGCGCCCAGATGCACAGGCACCCAGACCTGCAGGCTGTTTTTCAGTCCTTGACAATCCCTACTGGGGGGCCATGAGGTAGAGCACAAATTCCTTCACTTTCCCAACTGCCCTATTCCCTTGATGGGAAGAGACCTGCTTGCTAAGATGGTGGCCCAGATTTCTTTTTCTGCTGATGGGTAACCTCTCCTAAACTAGGAGGCCCACCTTCCTCCTTGATTATGATTTGCTGTAAGGTGAGAAGAAGAATGGTGCATGTATTTCTCCCTTCCAGGAGAAGAGACCATTCCTCCTGAATCAGAGACTAAGTACCCACCAGTTTGGGCCAAGGAAAATGCTCCAGGTTTGGCAAAACCCCTTGCTCCCATCCTGATTGATCTGAAACCAGGAGCTCAGCCTGTAAAACTACAACAGTATCTGATTCCTCAGTAGGTCCAGCTGGGAATCCAGGCTCAATTAGATAGAATACTCCAACACGGACTTCTGATGAAATGCCAGTCACCCTGGAACACCCCACTACTACCCCTGAAGAGGCCAGGGACACATGACTACCAGCCAGTTCAGAGCTTAAAGAGCTGTAAATGAGGCAACAATTACTCTGGTCCCTGCAGTGCCTAAACCGTACACCCTACTAGGACTGATCCCTTCCATAGCTGAACAGTTTACCTGCTCACACTTGAAAGATGCCTTCTTCTGCCACCAGCTTGCACCTGTCAGCCAACCACTATTTGCCCCTGAATGGGAAAACCCACACATGGGAAACAAGGAACAGCTCTCTTGGACGAGGCCTCCTCAGGGTTTCAAGAACTCCCCTACTCTCTTCAGTGGAGCTTTGGCCACTGACTTCGTGAAATTTCCTAGACAGGAGTTAGACTGTGTCCTGCCGAAATTGGTCATTGAGCACAACACAGCCTCGATGCCTAGAAGGAACAAAGGCCCTCATCTCCTTGTTAATGGAAGCTGGGTACTGGGTATTAAAGAAAAATGCACAAATCTATGAAAGACAAGTCAAATATCTAGGTTTTAACATCACCTGGGGCCAGCAAATGCTGGGAACTGAAAAGAAATAAGCAGTTTGCGACAACCCTCCCCCTACCACTCGCCAGAATGTCCACAAGCTCCTGGGAGAAGCAGGATTCTGCAGGATATGGATCCCTGGATCTTCAGACCTGGCCAGACCCGTATATGAGGCCCTGAAAGGAGAAGAAAAGGTTCCCTTTGAATGGGAGCCAAGAGGTGGCACTTCAAACAATTACGGCCAAAGTCTTCGATGCTTCAACCCTAGAGCCTCCCAATGTAACCAGAGAGCTCTATCTCTGTGTTCATGAAAAGTACAAAATGGCCTTCAGAGTCTTAACCGAAAAATTCAGGCCTTGGCAAAGGCCAGTGGTCTACTTGTCTAAATAGATGGCCACCCTACCTCCAAGCAGTAGCAGCCCCTACCTTGCTAGTGAGTGAGGCTGACAAATTAATGTTGGGGCAAAACCTAAATATTAAGGTCATACACTCAGTTATAACCCTGATGGATAGCAGAGGCCATCACTGGCTCACACATGCACAGATGATTCAGTATCAAGTGTTACTATGAGAACATCCACGGTAAAACTGCAAGCTGTATGAACTCTAAAACCAGCTATCTTTCTACCAAAAGAAGCAGGGCCCTTCGAACACGATTGCTTGGAATTACTAGATAAAGTATTTTGTAGTAGACCAGACCCGACTGACAACCCACTCCATAACCCAGACCTGGTCCTATATACTGATGGTAGCAGCTTCAGGGAAACAGGAAGAAGATGGGTGGGTATGCTGTAGTGTCTGACTCTGAAGTGGAGTAAGGGGAGGTGCTTCCTCAAGGATGGTCAGTGCAGAGAGTGGAGTTATGGGCATTAAACCAGGCACTGGAACTCAGCTGAGAGCAGTGCGTCAATACCTATACAGACTTGCAGTATGCTTTCGCTACTCTATGTGTTCATGGAGCCTTATACAAGGAAAGACGACTGCTTACAGCAGGAGCAAAAGGGATTAAATCCCAAGTTGAAATCCTGAAATTTCTGGAAGTATTATGGGAACCAAACGGAAGTGGTAATTGTCCACAGCAAAGGTCACCAGAAGGGAGGTGACCCGGTGGCCAAAGGGAACCGTCACGCTGATGCAGCCACCAAGGAGGCTGCCCGGGGGCAGATGCCAGACAAATCAAAAGTACTGATAGCCCTGGAGATACCAGCTGCCCCCAGGTACTCTCCCAAGGAGGAAAAATGGATAAAAATGAAAGGGGGAAACAAGACTAAGATAAGATGGGATGGTGGCTCACACAAGACCACGAGTCTATGTTCCAGAACAACTTGCCTACAAGCTGGTGCACCAGCAACATGAACTGACCCATATGGGCAAGACTGCCTTAGAGACTTTGCTAGGACCATACTATCTCGTTGCTCACCGCCCCCCCGCCCTCTGTTCTTCTGTCTCCCAGCAATGCATAACCTGTTTACAAAATAATGCTCACCAGGGGCCTAGGAGGTCAGCAGGGACACAACATTGTGGACTATCCCCTTTTGAGGATATGGAAGCAGACCTCACTGAAATCACCCCAAATCAAGATTTAAATACCATGTAGTTTTTATCTGCATCTTTTAAGGCTGGGTAGAAGCCTTTCCCACCCAAACTGAAAAAGCAAAACAAGTAAACAAGGCACTCCTGAAAGACATTGTTCCCAGATATGGAATGCCACTGACCATAGGATCAGACAATGAACCGGCATTTGTAGCTGACACAGAAAAACAGGTGGCAAAGGCTTTGAAAACCCAGTGGAAATTGCATACTGCCTGCCATCCCCAGAGCTCAGGGAAAGTGGAATGCGTGAATCGAACCCTCAAACAAACCCTAGCAAAACTATGCCAGGAGACTAGCTTATCTTGGGTAGGCAAGTTGCCTGGGGCCCTCTTAAAAGTGAGGAGTTTGCCCGGGCAGGGATAGGGTTTTTACCATTTGAAATCCTGTATGGACAACCAACCCTGCTAGTCAACTTAAAGGGAGATACCAGAGAACTGGGGAACTTGGACTTACATAGGCAGCTACAAGGGTTAGGACACACAATCTCTCAAAAACATACATGGATAATTGATAGAATACCCATTTCCTTAGGCATAACAGTACATCCTCACCAACCAGGGGACTGAGTATGGGTAAATGATTGTAAAAAAGAGCCTTTAAAACCCCTATGGAAAGGGCCCTATTCTTTAAACTTAACTTCCCCACTGATCTCAAGGTGGCAGGAATAGACAGTTGGATCCATTACTCCAGAGTCAAACCTGCAAGTCCAACTGATAGCCAAGAGAAGTGGGAAATGACCCTTAGTCTGGAGGAACCCCTGAGCCTGACCTCGCAGAGAAGGAAACACCCACCCCCAAAGCCCCACTCTGACCACAAAGGTAGCTGGTCAATAAAAGCATGGCTGAAGCTTGAGGAACCAATAGGACCGACAAAAGGCAGATGTATTGGTTATTAATTGGTCTGGGACTCCCCCTATTCATCTTATTTGGAATAGGGCTTTACTCTGTCCCAAAGAATGGACTTGTATCCAAAAACTCTCTCTCTGCCTTGCCTACTTCTTCATAGTTCTTGTTTTTTTGGAGTCTCCTCCTACTGTGATCAACTCAAGTATGAAAACAGTGTATTTTTGCCTTACAGTTCTGTTAAGTTGTAAAATCCCCTCCTCATCTGAGAGCCAGGATGATTGTTCTGAATGTATGGAGTCTTTCCACCATGAGGTAAATGGGCCCAAGGATTCACTGACTATAGATACAAACCAACCACATGATATAGTTCAGCTTTCCCATGTGCTAGGGAAGGGAAGCATTACTGGGAGGGAGAAATTAGAGCCACAGTGTGAATGGCCTAACGTGTTATGGCACCCCAAGACAGATGGTCTGCTGGGCTCGACAGACTCATTTTGGGATGTCAGTTGTTGGGGGGGAGGGGGCAAGACCAGGCTAGGAAAGAACCAGCTCAAGAGGTGGTCAAACAGTTAAAGGCCCAAGTAACCAAGCCAGACCCATTGGCATCAGGTCCAAAGACAGGGTCCTCTGGACTGTACAACCAGCTTTGAGCCTCCCTCAAAGATAAGTTAGAAATGCCCACTATTAGTAGTAATCCTTTTATCCATTTAGCCTAGGAGGGGGCCCTGGAATTAAATGTCACTAGCTGCTGGGTTTGTGGAGGTTCTCTGATGTTTAAAACATGGCCCTGGAAGTGTACTGGATAGGATGCCTTTCTGCTATTCTGATGGAATCGAACAATTAGCAGGCGGCAGGGGGTCCTATTCAGAGTTGGACCCTGTGCAAGGAAACAGTAGGCAAAGAATGCCTAAGCCAAGAAGGGATAAATTATACCTGGGTTGGAGAAACAAAATGCAGAAGAGCCCTGGTCTATAATGATACCTGTAAGAAACTTCCATGGTGGCAAGGGGACCCAACCTGGTATTGGGCTCCCCAAAGAGGGAATGGAAATCACACTTGCACTCCCTTCAACTCCACTTCTGGGATTCTAGAGCAAAACTGTACAGGAAATCAACCTTATACTAATCCCTTTCTTGCAATCCCAGGCATTAGCCCATATTGGAAGCATCTTTACTCCACAAACCCATACTTATGGCAGCCCCGAGGGGGACTTTTTGGAATTGTGGGAGAAGTGTCTACTCAGGGCTCCCATCCAGATGTGGAGGAACCTGCACCATAGGAATAATTCAGTCTGGTTTCTTCCTCTTACCCAACACCAGGGGACACGCTGATGTTCCCAATTTGCGACAACCTGAGACACAGAGAAAAATGATTCCTTGAGCTAGGGGAAAACAAAACTGGGGCAAAGATGGGAGTTGGGGATACAGGATCCCCATTTACTTGCTCAACTGAACAATCAGACTGCAGGCAGTACTTCAAATTGTAACTAACGAACAATCAGACTGCAGGCAGTACTTGAAATTGTAACTAACGACATCACAACTGCATTGGAACTGTCACAGCAACAATCCCAGATGAGGACTGTCATCTATTAATATCGAACAGTGGAGGAAGGAGGAGCTTGTGGGAAATTCAACCAAACTGACTGTTGTATCCAAATAGATGACAATGGAAAAGTTCTCACAAACATGGCTAAAAATATCGGGAAGATTGCCTATGTTCTGGTTCAGACAATGCTTCTGGTTAAGACAATGGATTGCCGTAGTCAGACTCACTGATGTCTGCTTATTCCCTGCTTCATACCTGTCCTAATCAAAAACATAACAGGGTTCATTCATAGAAACAGTTGTCAAATGGAGAACAGCCACCTAGCTGTTGCTTTTAAAGGGTTACCAGTCAGTTACGGATGAAGATGTTCTCTGACAGCTGCAGATGCACCCTAAACATCAAGAGGGGGCAAATGAGATAGAAACCAGATCAAAGCCCCCAATTAAAGTAACAACCTATTGCTTTCCCTTCCTTTAACATGTGTTAACAGCTGCTGCTCATCAATCACCGCTCCTGCCTCTGATTGCTTGCTTGCTGGTTACCTACTCTCCTTGGGAACTAGGGCTACCTGGGGAAGGGAGGGATCTGAGCTGTTTGATCAGGAAATTTACGGTGTACAAAAGATACCTAGAACAAAGGCGGGACACTCAGTCTTTGGAGGGACTCCACTGAGCCCACACCGGTGCTGAATAAACCCGGCTGTTCTACATCTTGTTGTGCCTCTTGTCTCTTTCTGATGCCACGGAATCTATAACAACACTACTATGTCAATCAGCCGACTCATGGCCTACTTTACCATGGCCTTTCTTTATTTCAAACAGTCCTCAGAAACTTGGCTTCTCTGTGCTTTTGCATTCTGCCTATTCTTTTTTTGAGAGACTCTTGTATGGCAGAAGGAATTACGATAACTTGGGCCATCTTTAGGGGTAGGAAGTCATTTAGCACAATTGGTACAGTTGGAAAAGTGAGAGGAAAGTCCTAATACAGACATGTAACTTCCAAGTTAGTGCTATCTTCTGGTAGTATGAGTAGAGATGTAGTCAACGAGAAAGAAAATGAAATCTCAGATACGTGGTTATCTCATTATGATCTCAAAATTGAAGTATGCTTAAGAGAATCCCTACTCCAGCTCTATTAAGTATTCACACTGAACAAGTTTGACCAAGCAAGTCTCCTTTAAGTCACAGCCCCACTTCCCCCAAATGATATCTCCTGAATTTCTAAGCCATTGCACTGCATTTGGTCTAGTCTAGTATGCTGAGGCATTAAGATTGTCAAAGCTCATTGAGGCCAGAGACCACATTGTTTATTACATTTTGAAATATGTCCCCAAGTCTTGGAGCCAGGTCTGGAGCAGCTCCCACCACCCCAAAAAGCCATATCCTAGCTCTGAAATTTCCCCTTCATTCTCTGGTCCATCTTTCTTCCATCTTATCACCAACCTGCAGCATTCTGTGTTCACTGACCTGGAAAGATGCTCTGTTCTTGCAGGCTTCATCATCTTCCACGAGTGCCTGCCCATTGTCCGTATTTTGAACTGTTTGTTGATGGAATGAAAACATTTGAATAATGAAAATTGGAGGCTGCAGACAGGCTTGCATGGGAACTGCTTTATTAAGTTCCATAAAGGGACTCTGCACTGCCTTTGTGCTGAGTTGAGTATTATTAGTGATTTGAATCCTATCGACTGGATCATCTGGAAGATGAATCGTTTCCCTCTGAAAGTGGCACAAAAGACTTTTACATGAATTCACTCTCGGTGGACATCTTCTCCACAATACCCTGTACCTGGTACTCTTAAATACACACATTCTCAGTTGATCATGCATTTGGCCTGATGTGCTGCACTACAGACTCTGTCTTCTAGGCTTGGCTAAGATGGAAGTCGAGAGATCTTGCTGGCACAATTTCTCAAGTTTGTAGAGGACTTAAAGTCTACACTCTTTAAGTGCAGAACTTGTGACATAGCTCTGGCATGGCTGCAGGTGTTAATGCTGAGGTTGCCTGGAACTGTTGTTTTGTTGCTCATACAGCTCTTGTTGGGACTGAGGACCCTGTTCATCTCCATGGGTTGGAGCCCTTCAGTTTGGACTGGATTGCAATCCTTTTTTTTTTTTTTTTCAGATATGAACTTTGAAAGTAGGAATGGTGGTCTCTTGGGGTTCTTAAGAAACTAGATTGCTGATAAGAGTGGTGACCATAGATCACAAATTCTGCCATGGAGAAGGTAACACTAACATACTTGGCAAACTCTTTGAGGGGAAAGCCCAGGGGGTTTCAACGGTTTTGGAGGGCTTGAGATCCTCTAAGCTTCCCCATGGCTACTACAGAGTAGTGTCTTGGTTAGGGGAGATTTAGGGAGGCATGGTTGCCATGACATCATGACTCTGTGACATTACTAAAGCTATAGGCAGAATGACTTTGTCACTTCCCTTTGCCTCTAACAGATGAAAGGAGAGGACTGTATCTATTTTTCAAGGCAGGGCTGCTTCATGATAGGCTTATTTTCTTCTACCAGTTACTATAAATGATGCTCATTCTAGTACTTCCTAGGCCAACTTTACCCATGAAATAGGAACAAGTTCTAGCCCAGATGAATCTCTAAAGAAACTGTGAAAACTCTCAGGGAGTTTTAAGTATCTGTGAGGATCATCAGTTTATGTATTAGAGATTCCCTTACCAGGTTCCTTTCCATGAGAACCTAGGTAAGAAAAGGAGGCCTCATTTGAAACTGAAAGCCTCTTTTCAAGAGGAATTGGGTATATTGGTTTTCTAGGGTTGCCAGAAAAATGAGAAACATACCAGCTAGCTTTAAAAATGTTTTCTCAAGCTTCTGGGGATCAAATCAATAATCAAAGGGTCAGGAGATTTCTTCTGTTCTGGACTGTGTCAGTCCAGAATTTTCTGGCTTTGTCTTCACACAGTAATGTCTCTGCGTTGTCTGTGACTGATCTCCTTCTCTTACAAAGAATCAGTTGTATTAACCCAGCTAACTATTTAGAGGCCCTATTTCCAAATAAGGTCAGTATAAAAGATAATCTACTCACATTTTGACTAAATATAATGTACAGAGTTATGTTTTCACCATATAAATTTTGAGAGGACACAATTTATTTATAATATTCATTTTCTTCTCTCAGCTTGCTACTGCTAAATATTCATCTGTATCCCAAAGCTCACCCCACTAATCACCTTGCCTGAACCCAGAAAGCAGCTGCTTAAGAAAAAACTGGTTGTTTGGGAGTAATACAGATGAAAACAAAATTCAAAATTTCTTACCAATCCAGAAATCCTCTCCACAAAGACCGAATGGATGGGAAACATTTCTATTGTTGAATAAGTATTAAACCATAATGTGATGCACATGATAAGCAAACTACTAAAAGACTGCAAAGAGTAAAGAGATATTATAAATATGTATACTAGCAAACTGTCAACTTTGCTAAAGCCTTTGACTATGGGGGTCACAACAAACTGTGGCAAATTCTTAAAGAGATGGAAATACCAGCCCACATTACCTGCCTCCTGAGACATCTGTATGCAGGTTAAGAAGCAACAGTTAGAACCAAACATGGAAAATCGGACTGGTTCAAATTGGGAAAGGAGTACATCAAGCCTGAATATTGTCATCTTGCTTATTCAACTTACATGCAGATTACATCATGGGAAATGCAGGACTGGATGATACACAAGCTAGAATCAGGAATGCAGGGAGAAATATAAATAACCTCAGATATGCAGATGACAACAACCTAATGGCAGAAAGCTGAGAGGAACTAAAGAACCCCTGGGATGACCCAGAGGGAGGGTATGGGGAGGCGGGAGGGAGGAGGGAGGAGGGTTCAAGATGGGGAACACAGGTATACCTGTGGCAGATTCATTTCGATATTTGGCAAAACTAATACAATATTGTAAAGTTTAAAAATAAAATAAAATTAAAAAAAAAAAATAAATAAAGAACCCCTGGTTGAAAGTGAAAGAGGAGACTGAAAAAAGCTGACTTAAAACTTAACATTCAAAAAACTAAGATCACGGCATTCAGCCCCATCACTTCCTGGAAATAGATGTGTATACAAAGGAAACAGTCACAGACTTTATTTTCTTGGGCTCCAAAATCACTGCAGAAGTTGACTGCAGCCATGAAATTAAAAGAGTTTTGCTGTTTCAAAGAAATCCTATGGCACACCTAAACAGCACATTAAAAAGCAGACCCATTATTTACTGACAAATTTCCACACAGTCAAAACTATGGTTTTTGCAGTAGTCATGTATGGATGTGAGAGTTGGACCATAAGGAATGCTGAGTGCCAAAGAATTGATGCTTTTCAACTGTGGTGTTGCAGAAGACTCTTGAGAGTCTCTTGACAACAAGGTGATAAAACGAATCATTTGAAAGGAAATTATGTCTGAAAATCACTGGGAGGCCTGATGCTGAGGCTGAAGTTCCAATACTTTCGCCACCTGATGCGAAGAACCGACTGCTTATAAATGACACTAATGCTGGGAAAGATCAAAAGCAGGAGAAGAAAAGGATGATAGAAGACGAGATGGTTGAATGGCATCACTGACTCAGTGGACATGAATTTGAGCAAGCTCCTGGAGATGAAGAATTACAGGGAAGCCTGGCATGCTGCAGCCCATGGGGTTGCAAATGTTCGGAAATGACAAGGCAACTGAAATGATCCTAGCAAGCACAGTTTATTACAAAATTTTCAAAATAAGAATAAGTCTTCAAAAAGACCTGATTAAAACATTCATTGCAGTTATTTTGTCCTAAATTTACATAGTAATTGGGGTAACCATCACTGTTTTCTAATTTGTTTCTAGAGAGAAGGATAAACTTCATATAATTTTATGACTGAATGTGGCTGTGGAAAGAGACATACGCTCAGATGGTCTGTTACCCTCCACAGAATTGAAAGATAAGATGTTACTATTAACAATTGAGAAATAAGATGCAACTATGAAAAATACTCATGTTCCCATGGGCAAACCAATTCAGTATTCTTCCCTGAGAATCCTAAGAACAGTATGAAAAGGCAAAAAGCTAGAACAATGAAAGATGAACTCCCCAGGTTGATAAGTGACCAAAATACTACTGGAGATATCAGTGGAGAAATAACTCCAGAAAGAATGAAGAGACGAAGCCAAAGCAAAAACAGCACCCAGTTGTGGATGTGACTGGTGATGGAAGTAAGGTCCAATGCTCTAAAGAGCAATATTGCATAGCAATGTGGAATATTAGCTCCATTAATCAAGGCAAATTGGAAGTGGTCAAACAGGAGATGGCAAGGTGAACATCAATATTTTAGGAATCAGAGAACTAAAATGGATTGGAATGAGTGAATTTAACTCAGATGACCATGATATCCACTACTGTGGGCAAGAATCCCTTAGAAGAAATGGAGTAGCCATCATAGTCAAGAAAAGATTCCAAAATACAGTACTTGGATGGAATCTCAAAAATGTCAGAAGGATCTCAGTTCATTTTCAATGCAAAACATTCAATATCACAGTAATCCAAGTCTATGCCCCAACCAATAATGCTGAAGAAGCTGAAGTTGAATGGTTCTATGAAGACCTACAAGACATTTCAGAACTAACACCCAAGAAAGATGCCCTTTTCATCATAGGGGTCTGGAATGCAAAAGTAGGAAGTCAAGAAACACCTGGAGTAACAGGCAAATTTGCCCTTGGTGTAGAGAATGAAGAAGGCCCAAGGCTAATAGAGTTTTTCCAAGAGAACACACTGTTCATAGAAAACACCCTCCTCCAACAACACAAGGGAAGACTCTACACATGGACATCACCAGATCATCAACACTGAAATCAGATTCTTTATATTCTTTGCAGCCAAAGGTGGAGAAGCTCTATACAGTCAGCAAAAACAAGACCGGGAGCTGACTGTGGCTCAGATCATTGACACCTTTTTGCCAAATTGAGACTTAAATTGAAGACTGTAAGGAAA
>CADEAB010000332.1:0-65020 GCA_902825105.1 Syncerus caffer
CTAAGTGTTTAAGAAACTGACAAACCAACTGTCTTCCAAAGTGATTATACCATCTTCATTTTTATCAGCAGTGTATTTTTAACACTTAGTATAGTTGTTTTAATGTTAGCCATTTAGGTGTGTATGGTTATCTCATTGTGATTTTAATCTGCTTTTTCCTAATCACATTTACATGTTTTCATAGGCTTATTTGTATATTTTCTCTGGTGAAGTATCTGATCAAATCTCTTGTTCATTTTTTTTTAATTCGATAGTTTTTTTGTCCTACTATTGAGATTTGAGTATTCTTTTCTATTCTGTATAAAAATCCTTTACCAGGAATGTGATTTAAACATATTTTATCTCAGTCTGGGATTTATCTTTAACAGTTTTTTGTTTTTCTTGGCACTAAGTTTTCTTTCTAGTCCAACTCCCACATCCATACATGATTACTGGAAAAACTATAGCCTTGACTAGACGGACCTTTGTTGGCAAAGTAATGTCTCTGCTTTTGAATATGTTGTCTAGGTTGGTCATAAATTTTCTTCCAAGCAGTAAGTGTCTTTTAATTTTGTGACTGCAGTCACCATTTGCAGTGATTTTGGAGCCAAAAAAAAAAAAAAAAAAAAACCTCTGCCACTGTTTCCACTGTTTCCCCATCTATTTGCCATGAAGTGATGGGACCAGATGCCATGATTTTAGAATATTTACAATATGTTTTAGCTTTATTTGAAGTAAGAGTCCTAAATATAGTTGATTTGAATGAATATAATATATAGGAGACTTTTCATTAAAACCAATATTTGACCTAATGTTAAGGCAAAAGCACGTTTTTGCATAACATATATTAAGTTATGAAACTCTAGATGTGCAAAGATTTCATCCAAGCAGACAGAAATATTTTTCAAATATAAAATAGACATGCAAATATTAGCACATTCAACTATATCAGTTGCATGACAAAAGAAAATCAGATCAGTTATCAGTCTTTACCTAGAAAGGAGTCAGTTGGTTCATGGTTATGCATTTATGGTAAGTTCAGAAATATCTTACTTTTCCCCAAAGCATCAAATGCAAGATGTCACTAGTGACTAGACTTCGTGATTTTTTTTTTCAGTTCCTTAATAATTTCTGTCTCTACCATAATGATGGTTTAGGTTTGTACTATTTTCCATAAAAGTAAAGTTGTTGTCATGGGAATGAATGAATATGTATTATGCCATTTTATTGTCTTATTACAAATTTTGCCTTAAGAATGGAATTATTTTGCCCACTTCTTTCTTGTTGCAATGTTTATTGCCAGAATGAAATACAACAGTTTTGATGTCCAGTTCAGTCTGTGAAAGACTGTAAACAGTTAATAGACTCATAAAAACAAACTTCAACCTTTTCAATATTCTGCATTTTTATTGACTGCTCATACTACTTTATCCTTACAGGTTACTGAGACTGTAAACAGAAAGAAAAAGAATGGATGGTGAATCAAACTGAATCAAACCTTGGAAAGGTCAAAGTTATTTTTTCACCTGGAATATATAAGGCTCCACAATTTCAGGGAAAATTTTATTGGATTTAATCAGAGATGAATATAGACATAGGATAATGTGATTTTTTTTAAGTGATGGTGAGCACAAAGAAGGTATTTAACCCTCTTTTCTAGGAATACTTGCATTATTATAGTAGAGTTACCTTTGAATTCTCTTCGTTAATGAAAATAAGACTTATTAATGGTTAAAATACTTAAGCCAAGAGACTAGCAGTGTAATGTGCCTATGCCTTAGGTTAGGAAATCGTTGCACATCTCTGTGTGCAGGCAATTTTCAAAGTCAGTGAGAAGATGTTATTGTTTTTCCATGTACTGTGAGGTGTGTCACAAATAATGTTACTAATGGTAGTTGTAACAGCAAAGTATATGAATCACTTGCCTCTTTAAAAAACAAATCAGAATAGACTCCAGGTTGTCTTGATGATATCACTATTAAGTTCTTGCATTATAGTTAACATCCAGGGAATTATACATAATCTGCTCATTTAAGTGTCAACTGCCATGTGTATTATAGTGAGGGTAAAGCACTGCAATAGTAGATAATAAAAAGGGAATTTTCTTTTCACTCTGTTTAGATACATTTCAACCATATTGAAACATTTCTTGTATAGAATGTGGAAAATGAGGAGAAATGAACAAAGCAATAAGAGCTAGTATCTAATGAGTACTTTTCATGTGTCAGGAACTAAGGTAAGCATTTAGCATAATAACAACCATATTAGAATGTGCAATTATTATTATTCTGATTTTACAAATGAGAAAATTAAACACAAGTTAAAAGACCTGTTCAATGTCCCAGAGGTAGTTAATCTGCAGACTCAGAATTCAAAAGCTCAAAATCCAGAATACAAGAAAAAAAAATCTCCAAAAGCAATAGTGATTTTAAAATTCTTGGATGTGGAATGTACTCAATAAATGTTTTTTGACCTAATGAATAAGTTTTGAGTCATTAAAAACATATCTCCCCAGGAAATCCATACCTAGCTTTTAAGGAATTATCCCTTGTGTACCCACTTAATTGCATCATCTTTCCCTGGGTGGATCTGGGGCTGGTTTTGTAAGCAAGCATTTTACAGGAGAAGATTGTAAACCAAACCAGAAAACATCCCAGGTAGATAACCAGAGTTTCCATTGTCGGAGTGTATGTTTAGAGGCACTACCAGCACCAGAGACAGGAGCCTAATTCTGGTTAAAGAAAACTTAGAACAGGCAAGTTTTATTCAGACACTGCTAACCTCAATACCAAAAAAGAGAAAAAAAAAACAAAAACAGAAAAAACTAAAGTTTAGATTCATGAAAATTACTGAATGACAAGAATAGAATTAATACCAACTCTTTTTTTTAATTATGAAAATTGTGCCTTGGTTTCTGAAATTAAAATTTTTATGGAGATAATTGTAGACGTACATGAAGTTGTGGGTTTCCCTGATTTCTCAGATGGTAAAAAAGTTGCCAGCAATGTAGGAGACCCTGGTTTGATCCCTGGGTTGGGAAAGCCACCTGGAGGAGAGAATGGCTACCCATTCCAATATTCTTGCCTGGAGAAGTCTATGGACAAAAAACAAAACAAACAAACAAAAAAAAAAACCTGGCAGACAAAAGAAACTTTGATGTCCATGGGATTGCAAAGAGTTAGATATGATTGAGAGACTAACACTTTCACTTGTCACATGAAGTTGTAAGAAATACTATAGAAAGACTGGTGTACCCTTAACCTAGTTTCATCCAACAATATTTGATATGCAAAACTATACTACAATATCATAATAAAGATGTTGACATAGATATATCTGGATTGGCTTTCAACAAACTCAAAATCCATTTGTTTGGTCAATTAGGGTCCCTTTGGAGAATTGCTTGTCATTGCATTTATGTGACTCTACCCAAAGTTTATCTCTGTTCCCTGAAAAGCATGAACAACAACAGTGGCAGTGTGTCCTATAAGAGTTAGGCAGGAAAAGAGCATGGTCTTGAGATTGTACACTGTTTCCAGGCCTTTCCCGTAAGATAATTATGCTCCTGCCTCCCATTACTCTGTGCTTATTTGAAAGTACAAATGTAGACCCACTGAGAATAATTTTGATGGTCCTCTGATTATTTAATAAGTGTTAGGGAATATATATTAGAGAGTTAAAAAAAAAAACATATCTATTTATGCTTTATTGACTATGCCAAAGCCTTTAACTGTGTGGATCACAATAAACTGTGGAAGATTCTGAATGAGATGGGAATACCAGACAAGCTGACCTGCCTCTTGAGAAACCTATATGTAGGTCAGGAAGCAACAGTTAGAACTGGACATGGAACAACAGACTGGTTCCAAATAGGAAAAGGAGTACGTCAAGGCTGTATATTGTCACTCTGTTTATTTAACTTATATGCAGAGTACATCATGATAAACGCTGGGCTGGAAAAAGCATAAGCTGGGATCAAGATTGCCGGGAGAAATATCAATAACCTCAGATATGCAGATGACACCACCCTTATGGCAGAAAGTGAAGAGGAACTAAAACACCTCTTGATGAAAGTGAAAGTGGAGAGTGAAAAAGTTGGCTTAAAGCTCAACATTCAGAAAACGAAGATCAAGACATCTGGTCCCATCACTTCATGGGAAATAGATGGGGAAGCAGTGGAAACATGTCAGACTACGTTTTGGGCTCCAAAATCACTGCAGATGGTGACTGCAGCCATTAAATTAAAAGACACTTACTCCTTGGAAGGAAAGCTATGACCACCCTAGATAGCATATTGAAAAACATAGACATTACTTTGCCAACAAAGGTCCATCTAGTCAAGGCTATGATTTTTCCAGTGGTCATGAATGAATGTGAAAGTTTGACTTTGAAGAAAGCTGAGCACTGAAGAATTGACGCTTTTCAACTGTGGTGTTGGAGAAGACTGTAGAGAGTCCCTTGGACTCCAAGGAGATCCAACTAGTCCACGTTAAAGGAGACCAGTCCTAGGTGTTCTTTGGAAGGACTGATGCTAAAGCTGAAACTCCAATACTTTGGTCACCACATGCGAAGAGTTGACTCATTGGAAAAGACCCTGATTCTGGGAGGGATTGGGGGCGGGGGAGAAGGGGATGACAGAGGATGAGATGGCTGGATGGCATCACTGACTCAATGGACATGAGTTTAGGTGAACTCTGGGAGTTGATGATGGACAGGGAGCCCTGGCATGCTGCGATTCATGGGGTCACAAAGAGTCGGACACGACTGAGCGACTGAACTGAACTGAACTGAGGGAATATATTTTACATTGACCATACTTCACTCTAGATAATTGAAAATTTTAAATAGTGCTACAAGCTTCACTTTGCTGAATGCATTTTGAAGATAGGAAAATGAATTTAAGAATACTTGGGGCTGGTGCACTGGGACTACCCAGAGGGATGGTATGGGGAGGGAGGAGGGAAGAGGGTTCAGGATGGGGAGCACATGTATACCTGTGGTGGATTCATGTTGATATATGGCAAAACCAATGCAATATTGTAAAGTTAAAAATAAAATAAAATAAATTAAAAAAATAAAAAAAAAAGACACTCCACACTTAATGTGTTTTTGTTAAATTCAGATTTCTTCACACTCTGAAAATCATCCTAACAAGTCAACTAAACAGTCAAGCTTTAAACATTAGTGTCATTTCGCCACAGGTTTCTGAATTCATAAAAATGATTTTTTTTCTATTGCTCATCAACCAAAAGGCACTACAGAAAAGCTCAATGAGGCTGGTTTTAGCTGGGAACAATTCGATTACAAAACGTGCTTGCCACACTTATAGGGTTTGTTTGTTTGTTTGTTTGTTTGTTTTCCTCCCTTCCCTGTTTAAATCACCATATCCTTAAATTTACCAACAGAAATTTCCAGTTTGAAAACGTATCTTCCATGCTCTTGCCTATTGTTTTTACCATGTCATTAATCTCATACAATGAAACCCATAGTGAGAGTAGAACAGTTGCACAGAATCTCATTTTGAAGTATGACTCTAAGAACCTGCTTGTGATACTTTCATTTCTTTTTAACTCAAGCACAACTTGCTGAACTGTGCATAGACTAATCCTCTAATAGTGGAAGTGATGAAAATAAGAGTAGGGAAATGTTTTGCATTGCTCATGTTACCTGTCATTTATTCCAAGTTTTCAATGTGTAGAGGAGGGACAAAAAAGTAGATTTCAGAAGCTTTCAATGTCTTTTTCCTTCTGCACTTTATACCTGTGTAAAATTTACCTTACAAAAATAATTCAAGCTCACTAGGATTTAATTCAGTTTTAGAAATTTGCAAATAATGCTGACACTCAGTGTCTATATATGTAAATCAACTAACAATTGCATTTACTGTGGTTCAACAAAGATGCACAGTATTATCAAAATAGCACAAATAACTGCTGTGCTTGAGTACTACAAAAAAGTAACAATAAAAATATAAAGTAGCTCCAAATTAGGCAATAGTACATATCTGCAGCACTCTCAGTTCTCATTTAATTAATAGTTAATTGTGCATATTTCTATCTTATTTTTATTTTCTTAGCGATTATTAGCTCCTCAAAGCAAGGTACATACTTACTCCACACCCATCATACCCCTTTGTCCCAGAAAGTGATCTGCAAATAAAATGTTTCCACTAGGACAGTGCTATCCAATAGCAATAAAATGCCTTGCAAATAGGATACACTCAATAAAATATTTATTAAATTAAATGTTGCTATTTCTATTATGCCAAATTACACATAAAATCTGAAAATATTTATTCAGTTAAAAATTACTGGGTTTTGAAATTCAAATGTTTGTATGTTGAAAGGTGGAGAATAGCTTTAAGCTATTATTATGCTGCCTCATTCTTGTCACTTTTTAATTTGACATTGAGCTTTGAGCAGGCACTGCACAATTCTGACAGCCAGAGGCATGGAACAGGGTCAGGGAAGGCACAAAGAGTTTAGAATAATACATATTTTCCAGTAAATACACAGCTTCTTTGCAGGTAAGTTGATTATTTTTGGTGTGTTTTCCAGAAAATTTAAAACAAAAATGTTTTCATACTATCAGAAGGTAATGATAATATAGCTTGTGATGCTTTTACTAAAAAAAAGAGTTGCCATTTATATCACATATCTCATGTCAAAAGAGTTACAAGTGAGCCAGAAAATAAATTGCTTTTTATTTAAGTATTAAGGATCTTTGTCATAAAAGTACCCTTTAATATATTTAAGACCTATCAGATCCACCTCTCTTCATCTGAACAGCTTGGTCATTTTTACAAAATACAGACTTAAATGTATGTGGTGTTAGTGGAGGGGTGGGAGGAGTTACTGCCATGGTGATTGTAAGCTTAAGAACCATTTCAATGGTTACTTTTAAAACAGTTACTCCAGAGTGTGTGTTCTAACTGTGTGTGTGTGTGTGTGTGTGTGTGCACTCGCATTTGTGTATAATTAGAAGCAGCCAAGAGACTGTGATTTTGAAATTGGCTAGTCTTCTATTTAAGCATTTTTAACAGATGTGAATAACAATTTTAATTTGAAATATTACGCATCTTAAACACATAATTACTTTTGAGTATCACTGGTCTTTCATTTCCTGAATAGCTTATTTTTCTACAAAACTATTGAAGACAAATTTAACCATCAATTATCAAATATATATAAATTAATTTTATCTTTTTTTCCTCCTGTAAGACACAAGGGTAGAATGTAAGGTTTTATTCTTCTGCAGTGTGAGCCCATATACTTTCATACTCTCGTACAGCAATGAATGAGACCCATGGCATATACTGCCCTTCAATTGTGCACAGAACTCCTATTGATATTAATGAGTTTTCGCTTGAACTAACTATAGTCATTTTATGTGGCCTGAAGTGGTCATTTTATTGTGATTTGCATATTAGTTGCTGCAGAGTATAGTGTATATATCATTTCTAAAGTGCCTAGGGATCTTAACAGAGGAAAGTAGTACATAAGTTGAAAATATTATTACTCTTTATTTTAAATGCTTCTATTTGTGAGTCTTCTAAATCATGCCTAAATATAATAAAAAGTGAAAATAAGATGTGCAGAGAAAACTCCAAGAAGTAAAATTATTTTAAATCAACAATTTTGAAATTATCCACTTTAGAAGTATTTTTAATCCATTGAAAACAAGTTAGTTCATTTTCTAGCTTGACAGACAACATCAAAGTAGCATATGCAGACGCAGAGAACTAAGGGGGAGAAGCGAAAATAGGACTTGAAATTTCACTCTGGATGAGACTGGAACTCTCAGTGTGAACCTTTTTCTTGAGGTCCCTTCTATACCTACTTCTTTAGTTCTGCCCTAAGGAGGTTAGTGAGGAGCACCAAAAAGAACCCATATCATCCACTAATCCATGTACAGGGATGAAGGGAGAACTCAGAGTGGATGAAAGAGCTGCTTTGTAAAGTCACTGTAGTTTCACTTTTAGTGTAAAATCTGGAGAAGTTAGGCTTTTCTCTCCCAGGATAAAACATGAAAAATGCAGTTTATTAAGGAAAATATGTTTATTTAAAATTTCAACCCTTCTCATCTTAAAGGCTCAGAATTTTGGGTTAAATATTCTTGGCTCCTCTTCCCATGATGAAATAAATTCATTTGTAGAGTATTGCTGTTTACTATTGAGCAAGTCAATCCTTATCGCTCAACAGTGCCTATTGTACTCTATTTTGAACATAGCCCCTGATTATTGCAACAAATATAACAAATCTGACTTTTTTTGTTGTTGTTATTTTTGTAGGCCATCACAGGTTCAAGACAGACGTCTCTTTGATTCTGCTCTTTTCTACATGTGTATATACATGCACTTCTTTGGCAATAAAGAAAAAAAAACTGATGTTAATTAAACATGAATATCACCAACACCACCACAAGTAGACTGTGAATAGTAAGAGATTTATATATGTGTACAAGTACTGGAGTGGGTTGCCATTGCCTTCTCCGATACACATATATAAGTGATATACACATATCTGTGCAACACATTCACTTAAATAGCTTTCTTTCTGCAATGTGGAATCATATGCCATTTGAAGTCAAATAAACAACTGCCCCTGGTCCATAGTCTTCTATTTTCTGTGCTTTAAAAATGTGACATCAGGCAGGGATTTTAGCATGTAGGATGTGTATGTATGTGGTTTTCTGTGCTCAGATTGCAAGTATTAAGGAAGAGATAATTTTTCAACAGATATTCATTCTATACAGCAAATCTCTTTTTAATGTTGGTCTAGTGGGGAGATACAGACATTACTTTCCATGCTCACTTTTATAGGAAGTTTTCCATGTTTATAAAAGAGGGACAGAGCAAAGATTGGCCTCAGATCTGGCAAATCTGGAAGGTAATCTGTCACATTATAATGATATTGCTATGTATGTGAAAAATGACTGGGAAGATGAGAAGCAATCAATATGAAAAACGTTTATGACCCCCATTCCTGCCAAGAATCTCTTTTGATAAAAAATACATTGTTTACAAGATGAAAAAGCAAGAGGTCAGTTCAGTGTGTGTGTATCATAATTTGTGGGAAGTTCACTCAAATTAGTCTTTTTTTACATTATAAAAAAAAGCAAATTTTGATAGAGAGTGATTTTGTTGCTGTTGTTTTCAACTGGCTATACCAGAAAAGTATGGACATTGAGTAGCTGGAAAGATGAAAAGACCTACTTAATGAGTTGGTCAATGAGTTAATTTCCTTTTTTTTTTTCTTTTTTTTTAATTTTATTTTTAAACTTTACATAATTGTATTAGTTTTGCCAAATATCAAAATGAATCTGCCACAGGCATACATGTGTTCCCCATCCTGAACCCTCCTCCCTCCTCCCTCCCCATTCCATCCCTCTGGGTCGTCCCAGTGCACTTTCCTGTCTTTGAGCACAGTCTGTTGAAGGGATAGAGGGAGGGTGTAGGAAGACGGGGCATGTTTTCAGTTGTATGTGTATATGCACATGTATTTAATACTGTAGAATTTCCACCACAAGCAAGTTGTCCCATGATTCCCGTACAGAGTGAAGCCACCTCATAATAAGACCTTTTTGATAATTAACAAGCCAATCAATTAGAGACACCAAGGGAACATTCATGCAAAGATGAGCTCGATAAAGGACAGAAATGGTATGGACCTAACAGAATCAGAGGATATTAAGAAGAGGTGGCAAGAATACACAGAAGAACTGTACAAGAAAAATCTTCCCGACCCAGATAATCAGGATGGTGTGATCACTTACCTAGAGCCAGATATCCTGGACTGTGAAGTCAAGTGGGCCTTAGAAAGCATCATTACGAACAAAGCTAGTGGAGGTGATGGCATTCCAGTGGAGCTATTTCAAATCCTGAAAGATGATTCTGTGAAAGTGCTGTACTCAATATGCCAGCAAAATTGGAAAACTCAGCAGTGGCCACAGGACTGGAAAAGGTCAGTTTTCATTCCAATCCCAAAGAAAGGCAATGCCAAAGAATGCTCAAACTACCGCACAATGGCACTCATCTCACACGCTAGTAAAGTAATGCTCAAAATTCTCCAAGCCAGGCTTCAGCAGTACATGAACCGTGAACTTCCAGATGCTCAAGCTGGTTTTAGAAAAGGCAGAGGAACCAGAGATCAAATTGCCAACATCCGCTGGATCATGGAAAAAGCAAGAGAGTTCCCGAAAAACATATTTCTGCTTTATTGGCTATGCCAAAGCCTTTGACTCTGTCAATCACAATAAACTGTGGAAAATTCTGAAAGAGATGGGAATACCAGACCACCTGACCTGCCTCTTGAGTAACCTCTATGCAGGTCAGGAAGCAACAGTTAGAACTGGACATGGAACAACAGACTGGTTCCAAATAGGAAAAGGAGTACATCAAGGCTGTATATTGTCAGCCTGCTTATTTAACTTATATGCAGAGTACATCATGAGAAAAGCTGGGCTGGAAGAAGTACAAGCTGGAATCAAGATTTCTGGGAGGAATGTCAATAACCTCAGATATGCAGATGATACCACCCTTATGGCAGAAAGTGAAGAGGAACTAAAGAGCCTCTTGATGAAGGTGAAAGAGGAGAGTGAAAAAATTGGCTTAAAACTCAACATTCAAAAAAAGGAAGATCACGACATCTGGTCCCATCACTTCATGGGAAATAGATGGGGAAACAGTGGAAACAGTGTCAGACTTTATTTTTTTGGGCTCCAAAATCACTGCAGATGGTGACTGTAGCCATGAAATTAAAAGACACTCCTTGGAAGGAAAGTTATGACCAACCTAGATAGCATATTGAAAAGCAGAGACATTACTTTGCCAACAAAGTTCCATCTAGTCAAGGCTATGGTTTTCCCAGTGGTCATGTATGGATGTGAGAGTTTGACTGTGAAGAAAGATGAGCACCAAAGAATTGATGCTTTTGAACTGTGGTGTTGAAGAAGACTCTTGAGAGTCCCTTGGACTGAAAGGAGATCCAACCAGTCCATTCTGAAGGTCAGCCCTAGTATTTCTTTGGAAGGAATGATGCTAAAGCTGAAACTCCAGTACTTTGGCCACCTCATACAAAGAGTTGACTCATTGGAAAAGACTCTGATGCTGGGAGGGATTGGGGGCAGGAGAAGAAGGGGACGGCAGAGGATGAGATTGCTGGATGGCATCACCGACTCTTTGGACGTGAGTCTGAGTGAACTCCGGGAGTTGGTGATGGACAGGGAGGCCTGGCGTGCTGCGCCAGGGGTATAGGTTGGTGATGGACTGGGAATCTGCAGTCCATGGGGTTGAAAAGACTTGGACATGACAGTGACTGAACTGCACTGACTTAGAAAGTATACAAGATGAGCTCATCTTATACTCAATCTTCCTTGATAAGAGAACCCAGTGTTCTAGGTAGTGAGTAAGATAATGTGTGAATAGATATAAGTTCTATTAATATAATCATATATATGAAAGAAAGCATAGTGGTCTAATGTATTTTTCACTGGAAAGTGCAAAGTTCTGATTTTGTGGATTCTGTTTACAAGAAAAATAGTCTAGCATCCTTGTATGTGATCCTTCTGTCTCCACCTTTTTAGAGGTAGCAGAAGTTAACTGGATTTTGTTTTCAAGATTGTATTTCTTTAAATAAGCCTCTCATTTTGGAAATGTCTCATCAGGAGTGCCCTTGAGAAGAGATACTTTTATTTCATCTTATTAAAAAAAATCTTAATCGATTTTAATATATGTTCACTATTCTTAGTGTTTTAAAAGTTAACATCTACAAATAAGTAAGTTGAAGGGTTGTTATTTTTGAAACTACTATTTTAAGACATACATAAAGAATGTTATATCCTTTTATTTTACAGAATAGATGAGTGGTGTCTATTCACATAGTATTGTTTTGCATTGTTACTTTTTCTTCAAGACTTTTTTGAAAGGGTAACATGTTTGGCTTTTTAAATATCAAGTCATAGAAATAACATTCACAATTCTGGGGTTCTATATGCATCTTTAAAAATATCTGACAGGTAGAAAAACACATTCTTTCCTTTGGAAAACTATGTTTTAACCTCTGACCATTTTCTATTTCTGCATTGTCCCCTTCTCCTCTCTCCTTACTAAAAATATATTTTGTATAAAAACATAAAATTATGTTTCTACTTATAGCTTGCTACTGCTACTGCTAAGTCACTTCAGTCGTGTCCGACTCTGTGCGACCCCATAGACGGCAGCCCACCAGCCTCCCCAATCCCTGGGATGCTCCAGGCAAGAACACTGGAGTGGGTTGCCATTTCCTTCTCCAATGCATGAAAGTGAAAAGTGAAAGTGAAGTCGCTCAGTCGTGTCTGACCCTCAGCGACCCCATGGATTGCAGCCTTCCAGGCTCCTCCATCCATGGGATTTTCCAGGCAAGAGTACTGGATTGCCGTGCCATTGCCTTCTCCGACTTATAGCTTATATGCAATTAAATCAACAACAGCATCCTGACTTGGGAGAAAAAGAAATATCTGAATGCTAAATACTTCCAAAAGAGCAGTGTTTGATTTTATTAAAGAAACACATAGCTTATGTACTAATTTAGGCAATAGTTTCCCCTACTTTTTTTGTTTTAAAGATAACCAATTTTCAGGTATAATATTCTCTTCATTTATTGTTGGAAAGATATTCTGACATTTAGTATGCATGCAGAAATTTGTTATGTATGCAGAAATCCACAGTCAAACCGATTATCAACCTATGTCTACATACAAATGCATATTTAATTCACATATTTAACTTTGTTTACCTATCTGTAACACCTAAACAATTATTCTTTTCACATCTACTCCCCACCCCCATACTCACTTTATTGTCTACTGCTCTAACCAGGTAATGGAAATGAAACATGTTTGCTTTCACACCATTATATATAGTTAACTATTATTTTTCTTTTTTTCACCCATGAATTCTTATTATGGGAGGGAGAGACACTGCTGTGAAGAATTGAAAGTAACTGAGGCTAAAGCTGCTTCTCCTACAAAGGTCTTGGTTTGGAATTGGGTGGTGTCAACCTTAATACAAAGAATATCCCAGGCAGAGGCACCAACATCCCCTGAATTTTAATGAAAATGTCATGTTAAAGATATAACAAGGTTGATAAGGAGGTCATCAGAAAAGCCAACTAGGGCTTAGTTATATATTAAGAGAAAGGAAGGCAGTAAAAGAACCAAGTCTCATAAATATGCATAAATATATGTAATCAATTATACATAGTAAAATACTGATAAAATACTGTGTCTATATGTATATATTTATACAAGTATTTCCTGAAATATCTGCTTGTGGCTCCATTAAAAAGTTCAGAATATACTGCTAGTTGATTTCTGTGCACTTTAGTAAGCAAAGGTATAAATTTCTAATCAATTCAAAATTGTTCATAGGATGTTGAAAAAGAAATAAATTAGGTGGTAAGAATGGAAACAGAACCAACAGGTTTAAGACTATGGCTTTTATGCTTGTAGTTACATCTCTATAAAACCGGTATCATTTATAAAGAGAGATAGGCCTATTAGTATGCATATAACATACATAACCATATTTGTATGGTGCACTGTAAAACTTTAATTTATTAGGCAATCTGAAAAATTATAATAATTATCTATTAAAATAAATAATTTTGCTCTAATGAAAAAACACTTCAGAGTATAAACTGAAGAGGATTTTACTGTTGGAAAATTATAGTTAAATGTCTTTTCTATTACTTTAAAATGCATCTACAGAAATGTTGTATAAGGCATATGTGTACATACAAAGCTTTAAAATATAACTGCTTCTAATTTAGTGCATTATTCCTCAGCCATCACTACAGGTAACTGTCCCTTATTTTATTTAAGGCCTTTTGATAAAACAATAGAGGTGAAATATTATATATGAGTGAGAAGAAGAGTAATTCACCAAACTTTTACTCCAAATATCTCCATGTAATCTATTTTTATTCCCCCCCAAACTCACATAGGAATGGACAGAATTCAGCCTTTAATGGGCAATACTAAGTGGACAACAGTTTACCCAAGTTTCTGGGCCCAGGGAAAGCCTTAAGAAAGAGAGTACTTCCATTCCTCATCAGAGGAATGGGGGCTCACCTACCAGAAGGGCATCACCAGATAGGAATGAAGAAGAGGAAGTGGGGTTGCTGCAGCTGGGTGAAATGAAAGCCCCAACGAAGGACTGGGTCCAGTTTCATGAAAGGGAGCTCCAGAGAAGGGTCTATCTACTGGACAAGAGAGGTTACACACTCCTTTTGTAGAACGTTAATAAGATTTAACCTCCTGAAATGAACTCCCTGCCCCACTAGCTTTCCCCAGTACTGGGTGTGTGTTTGTATGATCCTGGGTGTGATAACAGGCCATGTTGTGTGAGTGTATGAAAGGCCAAAATTCAGTGAGGGAAAATCAAAATTAAAAAATGACTAATGATTTATAACCTGAAGCAAAACGGATGTGATGTTTATCTGGAACCTGCTTCTATTTAAATGCTTCATTTCATGTACCACACGATAAAAACCAGGAGAAAAAGACATTTTTTTTGAAAAATGTTTTATTTAAACCTTTTAAATCTTATACAACAATAAAATATTGTGTCAATATAAACTCCTTGACTGAAACCATTCACAACAAACATTACAGCAAATTGTTTTATTTTTGACACCCAACTCATCTTTGAAAGAATTTCCTTCTAATCACAACGCAGAATTTATTGAAAATAAATAATTGCTGGAAAATTCAATAGGCAATTTGAATAAAATAGTTGAAAAAGCAACTCTTAATGAAAATAGCATTTATTATACATCAGTTACTAAATGAATAAACTAAATGATTTTTCTTTAAATTAATAACTTCAGAAATGTTTTATACAAAACTGTACAATTATAAAGTCGGCAGAAATATTTGGGTTGACTCAGGTTTGAACCAGAGGGTTAAATGCAAAGAAAAAGAAAATCGAAACAAAGAAAACCCTAACAGTTGTAAAACGTGAACTCCTTGCGGGGGGAAAAAAAAAAAAAATCCCAGAACTAAACCCCAACTACCAACAGAATGCAGAAGCTTACCAGAAGGAAAAAAAAAAAAAAAGTCTGGGATTCAAATTAAAACAGGCTCTTCGACCTGCAGCTGGGAGACACACAGTGCACCAGTGCACCAGGGCCCTGGCAGCCCATACTGCTGCTGTTGCTGCTAAGTCGCTTCAGTAGTGTCCGACTCTGTGCGACCCCATAGACGGCAGCCCACTAGGCTTCTCTGTCCCTGGGATTCTCCAGGTAAGAATACTGGAGTGAGTTGCCATTTCTTTCTCCAATGCATGAAAGTGAAAAGGGAAAGTGAAGTCGCTCAGTCGTGTCTGACTCTTAGCGACCCCATGGACTGCAGCCTACCAGGCTCCTCCGTCCATGGGAGTTTCCAGGCAAGAGTACTGGAGTGGGGTGTCATTGCCTTCTCCGCAGCCCATACTAGGGATCCTCAAAAGGGGGCCATAGGCTTTCAGGTCCTTATAGGTAGTGTGAAGCTTTGTCTACCGCAGCTTCCTCTGGAGGTCAGGCTAGGCTGCGGCCTGGATTTATCGAGCCCCCAGCAAGGTCTGGCTAGCAGGGACTGGGTGCATGGGTGCATATCTGGTCCAGAATGTGTGCTCCTTGGGAATGAGGTGTGCCTGTGGACCTGGCATGTAGACATGACAGCTAGCAACAAATCCACAGAAACTGCATAATTTTTGGATCTCTACACAGACCAGTGAGATTTTTTGTAGTTTTTTTTTTTTAATAATAATATGATACACATAGCTATCTACAAACACACACACGTTTGCACGCACACGCACACACACACACAGACACACACACACACACACAGACAAAAAGATGAAGAGGAAAAAACCCAGCCTCCCAGGAGCTCGCTAGCTCACTCAGTCTTCGCCATAGGCTTACTATCAGCTGTGGTTGTTGGAGGCACGGAGATGCAGTCCACCCAGAGGCAATGGTATATACACGAGAGGAGGTGGTACGTGGCTAGACCAGAATCCCTGTAAACTTTGCCTATCATTTCATTGACGTTCTGCACAGAGCAGAGAACGCCTGTCCACCACTCCCTCGCCACCCTTCCCTGAGGGTTTCTCACTTACGGAGAAGGCGGTGAACTGGAGGTGAAACGAACTGGAAAGCGTTGACCCAGTCCGTCGCCAGCGTGTCTCGGTCAGGTCGTCTCCTCCAGCTAAAGCAATCGCGTACAAAAGCAAAATCCTTTGCCTATAAGGGCTAAAGTAGGGTCGCGCTAGCAGCTGGCCTGGCAAGGCGCGGCGCGGGTGGGGAGTTCTGAGTAAGTGCAGGCATCCCCGGATTTCGGAGGTGAGGAGCACTTTCCGCTCCTCAAGCCGACCTCTCTGGCCTGGCGCCGCAGCAGAATCCTTCTAGGGCATCCAGGTGCACTGTAGAAGCCTATGGGGGTTCCATAGTCCCGGGATGCAGGGCAGAAACCTTCAAAATCTCCTTTCCTCCTGTGCGCTGGTTTGCAAAAAATCGGCTGCCTATTTTGCCTACCCTAGGAACTCCGTCTTCCGAAAAAAAAAAAAACAAAAAACAAAAAAAACAAACAAAAAACAACCATATCTCCAATATCATCAACAACTCTCTCTACTTTATTCTCTCTTCTCCATAAAGATTAGGGATAGGAGATCGGTGGATGGGTAGACATCTCTCCCTCCTTCCTTTTCTAAGTAATTAAAAAACCATCAGCTCAATGAAGGAATAATAATAATAGCAATAACAATATGAAGTGGTCGATTAGATACAAATCATCCCACAAATATTGTGTACAGTTGTAGTAAAACACCTCAGACATTTAGAAACGCTATAGAAGTTTTAAAAGATGCAAAACTAGCCTATTGTAAAACAGATTTCACCTGAAATACAGCTGCTGTAACCAAGGCGCTGAAAGGTTATTCAGAGGCACACATCTGTCTTCCCAACCCCTTCCCCATCCCTACCCCGTCCCCAAGTTACTCCACTCCTTTCTCTTCCTAGAGAGGAGCGACCAAAAAACCAACCAACCAAACCAAACCAAACCAAACAAAAACCTTCCTTAAAGTAAACAGCGTATTTGATCAGCAGAAAAGGTTGGAGGGAAGTGTTTTTCTTGACGCAGGGAATATGAGGTCCCTGCCTGGATGCTTAATGCAACTGTGTATCCGCGTTAAGCCTACGTGTGTTTCGTTTCTTAGCGTGTTAGCCTCTTCTGTTGGGAAAAGAAAAAAAAAATGGAAGAAAGGAGAAAAGAAAGAACAAACAAGAGAGAGAGAGAGAGTGAGAGAAATAGCAATAATAAAGCTGGAATTAAAGGAGAGTGGAAGAGAAAGAGAAATCCGCGCTGCTCTCAGTGAGGGAGGCCGCTTCCTGGCTTCCGGCAGTCAGAGATCATGGCAGGACGTGTCTGTTTTCACCGTGTGCGTGTGCGAATAAACCTCATGTGGCTGCTGATCCCCTGGTGGAGTCATTCTTTTCTCTTTCTGTCTTCGATTACAGAACCAGACACGCACCACTTCTTTCTCCAACTGGAGGCTGTCTGCCAGCGAGGAAATCTCCTGCGCCGCAGGCTTCGGACACTTGAGGAAATGCGTCTCCAGTACGCCCTTGACACTCACCTCGATAGAGGTTCGCTTCTTCCGCTTGCGACCCTGTGCCGCGATCTTGTCAATGCTGGTTGGGCTCCCTGTGGATGAATCAGCCTCTTCCAGCCACTTGTTCAGCAGCGGCTTCAACTTGCACATGTTCTTGAAGCTCAGTTGTAAGGCCTCGAACCTGCAGATGGTGGTCTGCGAAAACACGTTGCCATACAATGTGCCCAGCGCCAGCCCCACGTCAGCCTGCGTGAAGCCCAACTTGATTCTTCTTTGTTTGAACTGTTTGGCAAACTGTTCCAACTCATCCGAGGTTGGTGTCTCCTCATCCGAATGGTCCAGGCAGTGATGCGAACCTAGGTCGCCGTGGTCTGGGGCTTCCCGGAGCACTGGATGTAAGCTCTGAGCTGAGGCAGAGGCCGGCGGTGGAGTGAGCCCCCCGTGCTCCAGCATGCCGCTCACCGTGAAGCCAGACTGCGAGTACACATTAAGGGGTTGGCTGCTCGACGTGATGGACGGATTCGGAGCCGGGCTCGCTCCCCAGGCATTCGGATGGTTAGTGTGCGGCGAGTGATGGGCGACATGCGGTGAGCGATGATGGATGATCGCGCCCAACTGTAGGTCTTCGCGCGCAGGCTTCACGTCTTGCTGTTCCAGGGGGCTTGTGGCCAGTGTGGAGGACCATGGCCCTCCATCGCTCAGACTGGTTACCCAATGATGCCCGAGGGGATGCCCATTGCTAGGAACTCCCTGCAAGTAATCACTTTGGAGAAGTTTCTGAGGGTTTCGGAAAGGACTCCCCTGCTGCATGCCTGCAGAGTCCGAATGGACTAGAGAGCTGGAAGTGAGAATGTTGTAGGGATTCGAGGCAGCTGTGGCCATGGTCGGTGAGGATCCCCTACTAGTTATAATGTGGCACAGGGAGCAGCTTCAGTCTTTGACATCTACTATGCGGGGAGCCAAAGCAGCGAGAGAGAGTTACCGGCATCCGCTGAGGCCAATTGCATCGCGTCTTGACCTGGCCTGCCACGAACTCCACCAATGGCGGAGCGAGAGGCCGAGCTAGCTTTCCAAATCAGGAGGGCGAAGCTTGAGAGTTTCGGTGAGACCCAAGCAGGAAGTGAATCAATCTTTTGGCTCCATTGGCTGCCTGGCGCTGAGTGGCAGGAGCTTATTTGGTTAACCCTTCCCCCAACCTCCCACCAGTCTTGGACTTGGCGGATGTTTGTAGAGGAGCGGGAAGGATGAGAGGGAGTTTGTGCGTGTGCGTGTGTGTGTGGTGCGGGATATGATTTTAGAATTCTTTTAGGTTTAGATTAACCCAAATAAAGAAGAATATTAAGAAAACAATATAACCAGTTTAAATGCCATCCCGATCTTAGCGGATATGGATTTTTCTCAGATAAATTTGGCACTCTGGATTATTTGGGTGCCAGAGAGTGAAAAACAAAACCCCGCTCTAGGCTTTGAGCAATGGAACGTCTTCGGTATGACCCTAAATCTGTAGTATCGAAGCCCATGATCCCAATAAGAAATATTTCAATGCGTTTAATTTCATTTTTCATTTATAAGAAACTCGATACCAAGTAAAAAAGCATCTAAGAAAAAGATGCTCAAAATCTTCTGGAAAACAAACAAAACCACGTTGGTTTAAGGCATGAAGCACTGGAAAATTCCGAGAAAGTAAAATTTAATGTGATACCGGCAAAAATCAGTTATTTTGAAATTTGTCTCCCAATTTGGTTGGTTAATTAGTAGATTTGCTTTTTTTTTTTTTTTTTTTTTTACTGCTCCGTGTCAGCTCCCATCACAGGTCTCACAATTTTTGTCAGAGACAACTCTTGCTGAAGAGGGTAACCCTCCTAACGCATTCACCCCAGACACACTGCGAGCCTTTCCAGTCCCAGTAAGTACACAGGCGAATGTTCCTGGCTACCGGCGCCCAGTGTTGTCCCCTAGGAAAATTGTTTTTAACACACACATCTTCAAACCACCCCGAATCCCATACAAATCGAAGAAAATGGAAATCATTTAGTGCGCCCTGGAAATTCAGAAAGAGAGAGAGAGAGATGGCTGGTGGTCTGGCGTTAAGTACCGCCTCCCCCAACTCCCACCCCCACCCCCCACTCCTACCCCCGACATCCCCTTCAAGCTTGAATTTACTTTCAGATTGGAAAGACGGGACTGTTTTTACATTTTATTAAGAGGAAAATAGAGGAAAGACTTGTACTCCACCTAAGCTTTTATAAGTTAGGGAAGGACAAGTCTATGTGCTCCACAGCCCAGTGCAAAGGTATTGCTTGCAAGCAGAGTATGGTGAAATGCAAAGATTTTAGATTTGCTCTCGCTAAGAAAAGGCAACATCAACATCGGATACCTAGCATGATCTTTGAAGTTAAAAAAATGACCTTTCATTGCATAATTTTGGAGATAATCTAGTTGCATAATTATATTTGCACTTGCAGAAGACAGCATCAGACTTCCCTTATTGGTTTAAAATTCCATTAAATGTATTGCAAGAGCGCCTAGGCTAAGCTTGATTTAAATTTGCATACATTTTCATATATTTAGCAGAAATAAAAGAAGGCTTGCAGCTACCAGAAAGTCATCAAGGCATTAGTTTCTCTAAGAAGACAGATCTGAAGAAAATGCAAGAAAACGAGAAAAAATATAAACAAGGTGAGCTTATTCTGCCATTCCTTTATGTAGCTACAGAGTGTATATTTCCTGTAAAATGAGTAATTTCTTATGATAGCACAGAGCAGTAAGAGCTTATGTTAGAAAATGTGAACAGTGTCTATTATGCAAGAAAGACTGGCATCTGGTTGAGATCTATTTCTTTCTTTCTCTGTCTTTTAAAAAAAGGATAACCACTTGTAATTATTGTCAGAGAGGATCATTTACCATCTTCCCCCTCCTCCTCCCCCATTGAAATTGTGTTTTCATTTGCTGGTGTCCTATTATAAAAGTTTATCTGCTTTTAACCTAGAAATTGATTTTTCCTCTCTCCCTTTCCTTTCCATTCCCTTCCCTTTCCTTTCCATTCCCTTCCCTTTCCTTTCCCTCCTCTACCCTCCACTCCCCTCCCCTCCTCTCCTCTACTTTCTTCTTCTCTTTCTGTCCAGGAATGTCATTTCTTTACTGCTAATTGTGTATATTTTCCTTTGCAAGAATTCAATTTCATTTGTGCCTAAAATTTTGCTTCATGAAGAAAAAATAACTTTATAAAATTAAACAAAATAAAAGTTTTCCGGCATTCTATTAGACTTCCTGTTCAATTATCCATTTGCCAGTCCAAGTGGGTTCAGTTTAGAGGTCACAGGGAAACACATTGAAGAAACCATAGGAACAAAAAGTTCATGATCATTTCCAGGCTGTTGTGGGTTCTCCAGCCCCACAATTGCAGCTGTGTTTGGTGAAAGGGTTTCAAATCTTAGCCTGGTCATTCTAGGAGTTAAAGCAATTATCAGTTGATAAGACTTTTGCATGAAGAAGAAGGGGGACCTCTTTCAATTCTGACTTGCTTGAGTTCTTACAATCTATATGCCTCTTGCCAGTGGCTTCTGTTCTGGGAGAAGGGGTTTGACCAGAGGTGCAAAAGTAGTTCAGATCTCTTGCCCCAGGCTGGTTGAGGGGGGAGGTGTCAAGGATGTGGGCATCTGCACCCAGCGACAGGTTTTTCCACACCGTTGCTTTGCAGTCTTTGAATACAATAAGAGCTTCTGTCAAGAGCAAAATAAAACGATGTTAGTTGTCTTTCTATTTCCATTATTTCCTTTCCTTTTTCTTTCTTCCTTCGTTTTAATAATTAGTTCCCGTGAATATAGATACGGCTTATTGAATTCAGATGGAAACATGTCCTTTAGCAGCTGAGACAGAATTTCTTGCACACAAGATGGCAAGGTTCTTTGTTTTTGAAGAAAATATCTGCATATAGTCAAATCTTCTTCCTGTTCTATCTAATCTACTGGAGAGGTTTCCTTCACCCTCTCCTGTCAGTCTAACTTCCCAAGTGTAACAGATGCCGCTCTCAAGCGCTCCTTTCTGTGGCTTCTCTTTATTCAGCCTTGCATATTTCTCCCCATGATCTGGGTTTCCATAGAGAGAGGAATAAAAGGGGGGACCATGGTCACAAATCCCCTACCCCATGCAAAATAAAAGAGCCTCATTCAATAGAGGACCTTGTCTGGACATGGGAGAAAAATAAGTCCATGCGAAGCTACTGTTGCAAAGAGCTGGTAACTTATTTTTCGTAGACTTCATTTTGCCTTAAACTCAAAATTTACCACTGGTAAACCTGCTCACTTGGATAGCTGGGATAAATACAGAGCTTGGTGCTCTTCTCACTGAGATCTTGAAGTCCACAGTCAGATCCTTGGATCTGATTTACCCCACCCCCTCCAGAGCTATGGTTTGAATATAATAATGGCTGTGAACCCTGCCAGGCTAGGGCAGCTAAAAGTCACCCTAGAGAAAAGCCAGACTTAGAATTGGAGCAACTGTAATTTTAGCAAGTCTACACACCTATCTCCAGCAAGGCAGCACAGGTTTCGATTACCATGCCTGGCCAGGACACAGCACCACCTTCATTCCTCCTAGGATTGCCTTCATACCCAAACTCACCAGGCCACCCTACCTATCACTTTGCTGTTTTTTAAAAGGGCAAATCAGTTAATTTTCAAAAGCAAGCCAGATCAGCTTGATTTACTTGTACTCATTTATCTGTAACGTGGGGGTTCACCGTGACTTTCTTCTCTCACAAGATTTAAGGATATAAAACAATTCCTGAAAGTCTTCACAGACCCCATGCCCACCCCCTTCCCTTTCTAAGTAAGGAAGGACTCACAAAAGAAATTAAGCAGATTAAGGTAGTTCAGATTGCCTGTTCCTGTGGAAGCATCCAAGCGTGGTTGCGGCTGGGAAGCCCGTGCTCAGGCTGGTTCAGAACATGCCCCAGCCATGGAAATTCTGCCCCTTGTAGATTTCATATTTGAGTGTAGATTATGAAGTGTTTTCATCATCAGTACAAATTGGAAAAGGGGAGATTATCTGGGGCTAGAGCTGGTGGAGACTGTGGATGGTTTTAAGGAAAGAAGTTCAAATGGCCCAATTTGAATGTGTATAATGCAGACTGGAGCTCCAGATGGTAGGACATAGTACATATGCGTGACCTAAGATTGAAAACTTTACTTTCAACATAAATTCACTTTGGAAACAGGGAGAGTTAGATTGGGCTTGGTGGGGAGAAGTACACGTATTCTTTTTATAACCAGGGAGCTCCTCAGGGATGGAAAACAGTTGAACAGCCTCTTCAAAGCAACAGAGAAAGAAACCTTTTCCCTGATGTCTGTACACTAAGCTCATGAGACATTCTCAATGTGAGACACAGCTGCCCTTCAAAGCACCAGTTTACTGCAGCTGCTCTCATAGTTCTTGTTGTTATTGTTGTTGTTCTTCTTGGCAAACTGCGTGCGGAAGGAGGTAAGGGGCTTTTAATATTCTGAGGGAGAATTTTTTAAAAAATTAGACGGCATTACCAGACATGAGCCAATACTGATTCAAGCTCAACTAGTTCATTTTTAAAAGATCTCTGTTGGCATTCCTTGAACATGAAGAAAAGAATATTTAGAGAAAAGGAGAAAGGGAAAGGATGGAGTGACAACATACAGCAAATGCTGCAGCAGAAACAAAGTTATTTAATATAATACTCATCACAGTCTTCAAGAATGCTAGTCATTTGCTAGCAAAATCCACTGTCACTGGGCGAAGTGCTGAAGTATCTTGTGGCTGGGGCAGAGACAGGAGATTTACAAGATAGATAGGGACAATAGAGACCCGGTACTGGCTCCCACCGGTGCCACTGTGTAGGCAAGGTCTAGCTGATCCTTTCTTAGTTTCTCTTCCAAGTTTACAGTTTATTTCTTCCCTTGGCATTGCCAGATTTTACAGGATCCCAGGGAAATAACATTATAGGGATGGAGCTATTGTGCAGTATTCTATGTGGCTATCATTTTTCCCAGTACTAGGATTTAGGGTGTCTAGAAATCATCATGGGTATTTACCAGTCACATTTTTTTGTACAACAAATAAAGACTAGTTTCTAGGAGTCCAGTTAATTGTTTTTTAAAAAATACAGATCCAATGTGGAATTACCTCCATGTGTGTGTGTCTGTGTGTGTGTGTGTGTGTGTGTGTGTGTCTGTCTGTCTGTATGTCTCTCTCTATATTTATAGTGAAGTCACAGAGTGTTTATAAATTGTGGTGGTTTGTAATTTTTGTTTTAATGTTTACTTTTTTTCTTAAAACAGAAGTAGTAGGACATTTAATTGATCTTGTAGAGATCTTGTAGAGATGATCTATTACTTTAAATTCTGTATGTGTGTATATATATATAGATAGATAGATAGATAGATAGATAGATACACATAGGACACGTCAATAAGTCCATCTAGTTGAACATTAGAAGCTGTTTATAAATCACTTTGTTAGTTCATAGAGCAGCCCCAAACTGCAATTCACTTCCTTCTTCATGGACAGATTAAGCTTTTAACATACAAAATTCTAAGAATGCTCCTCTGGTTTCATTCATAACTGAGGTTGTGTTTCCCTGCATGTGTGTATCCCTTCTTTAGTGAATAGTATTTATTTGAAGTGGCTAGCATTCTGTGTTCCCCCTACCTACCCTGTGAAGTGATTGAACTATGGAAACTTGATTACATATTGATTGAAAATTGAAAAGATTACAGATTGAAATATGGGGTCCTTCTAAGAAAAGGCTTTTAGTAAGCAATCAGTTGAGTATTGGGGGTTTATGTTACCATTTTTGGGGTCCCATGATGAACGAGAATCTATATCATATTTGAAAGTAAGCAAATGACCAGATTTAACCTCCTATTATTTATTCATAAATTGTGATTATTTTTTTCCCAGAGGGATTTGGTTGGGAAACAGGCTGATGATTGAGAGAAAAATGTATTAAAAAGTATTTTTAAATCAAGTATTATATATCAAATATAAATATATAATTAATACATAAGAGAGAAGTGTTTGGGGAATAGTCCACTTTACGAAGACTTTTGGGGAACCCACTTTTTACAAGAATATAAGAGCTTCCTCTGTTGTGATTGCTGTGCTAGTTCTCCGGGAGGGGTGTTAATTTCCTGAATGCTCTTAAAAATTTGCATATTCTGTAACTTTCCTTAGGGCCACTTTTTTGCACTTTGCCCCAGTCTCCATTGGGGGAATCAATTTGGGTTGCCTGCTTGGGAAAGAGATCTATTTAATCTGGTATTTCAGTTTCTAGGTGCTTATGGATTCATGCCATTGTGTGTGTGTGTGTGTGTGTGTGTGTGTAAATTTTATATCCAAGAAGTTTTTGAAATTTTTTTTTCCATGTTCAATTGCTCAGGAGGCCAGCAAAATAACAGCCCTTATCAAGTCTTTCCTCTTGGATCTGCTCCCTAGACCACAACTCTACAGCTAGTCCACTCTCAATTCTGGTGTTGTTATGAACTCAAGTCCCTTAGCTCCAACCTGCAGAGAGTCAGAGCCAGAGAGAATCAAAGAGCCATCCCAAAGTCCTGAACAAGATCTTGGTAGGAGGGGACGTGATTTGCGCAGCAACAGTATTCCTAACCTCCGCGAGGTAGCCTGGCTAAAATGCTTGGGTGAAACCCAGCAGCTTGACCTGCTTTAACCTCTGAAATACATCCTGAGTAGAGATGGTTGGACCAGGACAGGGGTGGGGGCTTTCAACTGGGAGATTCTGTGTTAAGCTAAGTTGGTAGATGAAAATTCCTTGAGCTGAATGGGTCCTATTCTGACAATCGAGCAGCTAAGGAGAGGGGCTTATTTTGCCCGCTTCTTGGCTTGGACTGTCCTGCCCTCCCCAGGTTCTCATCCTTTATTGGGAACGGGTTCCATAGGAAGGAGGAGGGTGAATTTCCCAGGTCCAAAGTGGAGGGAGGTGGCCAGGATCTAGAAAAGCCGGTGCCAGGGCAGCTGGGTGAGCTGTGTGATTCTGGGGGCCAGCAGGCGATTAGCTTTTTGGGATCCCCTGGATCTAGGCTGAGCATCCTTGTCCCTTGGTTAATTGCGCTGTGGGACCCTTAAACATTTCTAAGCCCAGTGCCTCCCTCTCTAGGCCTGAACAAAGGTAAGATGATTAAGGTAACCCTATCTTTGGAGGTACAACCCAGCCCCTTTACAGACAGACACTTTACCTTATCAGAATTCTGCCTCAGTGACACTCTCCCTTGGAGGTGTGCTTAGGAAAGCAGCCACCCCATGATTCTTCTTGTGTTTGTATGTGTTGGGGATGATAATCACCTTAAAATATTTTATCCAGGCACGAAAATGTTAACTCAGATCATATTGAGGGCATCGGGATTTAAACCTCCCTAATGGCACCCCACTCCAGTACTCTTGCCTGGAAAATCCCATGGATGGAGGAGCCTGGTAGGCTGTAGTCCATGGGGTCGTTAAGAGTCGGACACAACTGAGCGACTTCACTTTCACTTTTCACTTTCCTGCATTGGAGAAGGAAATGGCGGCCCACTCCACTGTTCTTGCCTGGAGAATCCCAGGGACGGGGGAGCCTGGTGGGCTGCCGTCTATGGGGTCGCACAGAGTTGGACACGACTGAAGTGACTTAGCAGCAGCAGCAGCAATTCTCTTTAAAAAGAACAAATTTCTTGTGTATAACAATTGACAAGGGCAAGAGAAACAGGCTTCTAAGGAAATACACTTTGGGTAATCTAAATAACACTAAATTTTTTCTTTTACATCCTAAACATTTCTCTTAACATACTCAAATCATTGTGAGAATGAGGTTATCTCATTTGCCCCACCTACCCTCCTTTTACTATTTGTACTTTCTGAGAGAGATTGGGGTTCCTATTTTCAGTTAAACTATAATTCAATCATATATGCTCTCATCTTTACCTTTAGATGCAGTATTTCCCTAGGTGCTTGATGTAAACATTAGATATGCACTCTCCCTTAAATGGATCACATATACCTTGTGTGTGTGTGTGTGTGTGTGTGTGTGAGAGAGAGAGAGAGAGAGAGAGGGGAGAGAGAGAGAGAGAGAGAGAGAGAGAGAGAGAGAGAGAGAGAGAGAGAGAGAGAGAGAGAGAGAGAGAAAGAGATTACATGGCTGAACTTTACATATTGAAAAACAAACTTATTTGAGTGTAAGTTGACTTCAAAATTGACCTGAACTCTGTAACTCTGTGATATGGATCTGAACTTTGCAGAAGCTGAGTCTTAGAACTGTAGAAGTTTGATTTTCTTTTAACTTTTAGTGCACAGCTTTGTAGAAAACTGAAATTTGTCCTTTATAAACACCCACATTAGTGACGGAGAGAAGCATTTGATTTCTTCCTCTTTTTTGCCCTTCAAATTGAAGAACTGCATTTTCAAACACATCCTTATGTTTTCAATATTATTGAGGAGTCTGCAAAGTTTTCTAAAAAGATGGAAAATAAGTCACATCACACAAATAGAAACATTTTGGTAAAGAAATGCTTTTTTTCCTGAGATTTTACTACTAAAAATATAGACAAAACTTTCTTAAAACAATTCTAGTAAGATGATGTCTTGCATTATAAATGTACTCTTCTCTTTACATGTCTTTAGAGCAAGTCTCATCCCAGAAAACCAGATTTAAAACTCTATTTAATTATCTACCCTACAATATTTTAAAAGGTGTCATATCTGTACATGCTATGAAAGGAAATAAAAATATAGTTACTGGAAATTGTGGGGAAATGGTAGAACAATGCAATGAAGTTTAGAGTAGAAAGAAGTGTACTGAACTTTTTAGTAACCTTTACATATTCTTTACAAACTCTTCCAAATACTTTTTTGGAAATAAAAATTATCTCTGCCATGTACAAAATATAAAAAAAAATAACTGTGTCTTTATGGGATAAATGCTTACTTTTGGAGGTGATTATTGAAAGTAAATAATGATCATAAATAAGCTAGCTCTGATGAATGATTTCTGAGAAACATTAAATGCCCCTAGCTTACATAATTATAGCTGGACACTCTGTTTTCAAATATGTATGAGTATTTCTGGCTTGGTGGATCTGCAAACTGCTTTGAAATGACCAGTTGTATGCAAGTATATGGCAAGTAAACCCAGTAAATTGAGATCATTCTCTATCAGTTTAATTTATATTTTATAGTTAGTTTAGCATTCTGATTTGATTGTCTTAGTAATGTGAATTGCCTACAGCTGCTGATGATACAGCTTTAATTCTGTTTTAAAGGTCATGTAAACATGTGCCTGTAACATAAGGAATGCAAATTCAATTCCCTTTTAATGTTTCCTCACATTTACTCCACAGCCTTCACATAGAAAATTAGCAGGATTTAATATAAAACTATTTTAATGTTATGATTTCATTAAAATCCTTTTTCAATATTTTACTTTTCCTTTTGCAGGGCAAAGAAGTCTTCCTCCGCTTTGCAGTGCATAGCTTATGCAACATACATTACTCATACTGGAGGCAGAAAAATATTTCTGTCAAGATCTTTTCACTTTTCCAGTGCTTTTTACTAATAAAGAACTGAGAATTTCATTTCAGTCTCTCTGTAGCTTTGGGTAAAAAGGACACAGAGCAAACTCGATCATCTAACCAAATTTTAGATTGCAGTGGAGAGAATGAGAATATTGTGCACATGTTTAGAAGCCTCTAGTCAAAGGCTTTTTTAATAATCTGAACATTTGATCAAAACTGAACTGTGGAAAGCATATTATCAGGAAGAAAAAATATATTTAAAATAGAGTTGACACAAAAGAATGCTTTAGTTGTTCCAGTTAATATAAAAGCATACAAATTATGTCTTCAAAGTTCTATGACTTAAATATTGATGGTTAGGCAGAGTTGTTTTTTACATTGCCTTTTTTTTTCTTTAATTTTATTTTATTTTTAAACTTTACAAAACTGCATTAGTCTTGCCAAACATCAAAATGAATCCGCCACAGGTATACATGTGTTCCCCATCCTGAACCCTCCTCCCTCCTCCCTCCCCATACCATCCCTCTGGGTCGTCCCAGTGCACTAGCCCCAAGCATCCAGTATCGTGCATCGAACCTGGACTGGCAACTCGTTTCATACATATTATACATGTTTCAATGCCATTCTCCCAAATCTTCCCACCGTTTCCCTCTCCCACAGTCCATAAGACTGTTCTATACATCAGTGTCTCTTTTGCTGTCTCGTACACAAAAGGGTTATTGTTACCATCTTTCTAAATTCCATATATATGCGTTAGTATACTGCCTTTTTTTAATATTTATATTATTATTATTTTATTATTTTTTTTTTACCTTACAATATTGTATTGGTTTTGCCATACATAAACATGAATCTGCCATGGGTGTACGGAACATGTGTACATTGCCTTTTAAAATATATGAAGACCTTGAGATTAAGGCAACATTTTGCTAATAGATTACAGTAAAACTTTTGAAAATGTGTTTTAAGAAATTGAATAAATCTTTACAAAACAGGCAATTGTTAGTGTTAAATAGTAGTGTAGGGTATAAGGGAGGTGAGTATGTAAACATACAAGTTGAAATAAGTGGAAAGCTTTGCTTTATTCTCTTGATGATGCCATTGTGCTCTTTAGCTTATATTTCTTCTCATATTAGCTCTAAGCTAAAATTTATTCACACTGAAATTAAGCTGGAGATAATGTTTTCAAATATCTTTCTCTTTAAACTGAATTGATCAATTGATAGAAGTTGTAAAAACAAAATAGAAAGTATATGTACATCTATTGATTAATTAGCATATTTTAACACAACAAAAATATAAATGAAAAAACACATAAATGAAGCCTGAATGTCACCAGTCTTAAATGTAGTTTCCTTTGCTACGAGGAACAAGGATTCAAAAATTTTAAATTCAAATTTGGAAGATGATTGCAGTTCTAATGGAGGAAATGTGTTTTGCTCTGTGTTTATGTTTTAAAATTGTGTTGCAGTGGAGCGGTGTGATGCTTGTGAGCTTCCAGCATGACGTACAGGGGCCAGGGCCAGAAGGTGCAGAAGGTGATGGTGCAGCCCATCAATCTCATCTTCAGATACTTGCAAAATAGATCTCATATTCAGGTGTGGCTTTATGAGCAAGTGAATATGCGGATAGAAGGCTGTATCATTGGTTTTGATGAGTATAGGAACCTTGTATTAGATGATGCAGAAGAGATACATTCTAAAACAAAATCAAGAAAACAACTGTGTCGGATCATGCTAAAAGGAGATAACATTATAAATGCTGTGGGACTGTTTTTATCAAAATAAAAGTAAATAAATAAAATTGTGTTCCAGGTGAATAATCATGAATGCCCATAGGGGAAAAGAGCTATGGGCATGAAAATCTTAGGTGTGGATCTAAGTGGTTAATTTTTAAAAATTTTGCCTCTGGTTTTCAGCTTACACTTTCAAGAACTTCCTTTATTTTTTCTTTTTCTTAGTGGCAGGAATTCAACATACAAAGTTTATATGTAAAGCCTGAAAAAATTGCTACATAGTCATGATCACTTTGAACTCTAACAATATAATACTGCAAAGGCAGTTGATTGGTGATAAAAGTCAGTATGAAAGGAGACTCTACTTTCTGTGATTTGGTCCTCCGGCCTTATGTCAGTATATCAAAATTGAAATTGCATGAAGACGGATTTTCTTTTTGTTATTTTCACATAATCTTCTGCTGTGCTATGCTTAGTCTCTCAGTAATGTGCAACTCTTCGTGACCCTGTGGACTATAGGCAACCAGGCTCCTCTCTCCATGGAGAGTCTCCAGGTAAGAATACTGGAAGTGTGTTGCCATGCCCTCCTCCAGGGGACCTTCCCAACTCAGGAATTGAACCCAGGTCTTCCATATTGCAGGAAGATCCTTTACCATCTGAGCCACAATTTTAGTGTTGTACATATGTTCTTAGAATAAAAACTACAACTGGGAAAGCTGTATTACAGACAAATTGTAAAAATTCCCATTGTGATTTGCTTTTGATAGGAGACCTTTAGTTACATGACTTTTTACTTGCTTAAGGAAATGTAAATTGTACAATGGGGACCTCCCTGGCAGTCCAATGGTTAAGACTCTGCACTCCCAATGCAGAGGGCATGGGTTCAGTCTCTTGTTGTGGGAACTTAGTGGTGTAGCCAATAAGAAAAAAAAAAAAAAGAACAATAAAACAATATTAAAATTAAAAAAAAATTCTACAATGATGAAAGACCTACATTTTTCTTGTTGGAATTTGCATTCTGAGCAATATATTCTAATGAGAAAATTTTTATTTTTTTCCTCTGGACTTAAAAGTTTATGGACCTTGCTCACAAAATTGCCACTTTAAACAGAAATGAACAGTACAGAAATAGAACTCCAAATCTAGATGACTGCATGGTCTATGTGCTCTGTCTGAGCTGAGTGTCCATTACTGACTCACTTGGTTGTATGCATCTGATGTCACCTTAGCTAGGAGCTATTGCATCCACAGGTGTCAATTTCAATATAAGTACACATTTTCCTTTGATGGTGCTTTCAGTGTCATTTTGCTGTCAAAAAGATAGAGATACTTCTCACAGTTGAAAATTAGCTATTTCATAACTTCATGATCTTTCACCAGAAGAGAGAAATTTTTCTTGTGTGAGTAGTGTGTATCTCAGATGCTTTTCTTGGAGTAGTTACACTAAAAATAACAATTAAAAATGGGGAAAAAACCCAAACTTTGAATTTACATCTAATCCAAGCATACTGTAATCCACTTATTAGAGAGTTAGTGGCGATGCTTCTTCAATTGCATTCATACATACACACATTTGAAAACAAACTGCTTTTTAATGCAGTTAAAACTGCACCATCATCTATTTTCAGATTCTTTTCAATTGCAGCATATTTCCACAATTTTCTAATATCCTATAGTTTTTCTCACTGAGTAATGGCATCTATTTGTGTTGTAAGGATCAGTGATTTGAACACAGACAGGTTATACAGAAACAATTGTGGCTGATTATATTAATATTGCCCTTATCAGTAAGTACAAATATTAAGATGTTTAAGTAACTTTGTTAAATTAAACATGACATTACAAAACATGTGTCTCTTGTCAAATCACTACTTTATATAGTAATACAGATGAAAATTCTTTATTATACCTGTTTAGAGAAAGTTTGCATATTTACTTAAAATCAACTTCATTATAAAAACTGAGGGAAATACAGTGTGTTTGAAACAATGAGCCACAATTCAATAGTCCCTAATAATGTATGTTCTTGTATGTTCTACTGTGTGTTTTTCTTCGTTATCTTCTTATATCTGAAGTTCTATTTCCACCCCCCTTCCCTCCATCCCTTGTATTTGATCATTTCTCTAAGTCCCTTGGCTGAACCAATCTCTTTTCATGCAGAGGATAAAAAGAGAAAAACTTCAAAGTAGGTTCAGGTAATTAACAGCTGAGGGGAATATAATCTAAACCATAGGCCCTGCTTTGCACCCAGGCTGACTCTCTGAGCCAGCCGGCAAGGGAGTGCCTATTCCCCATAGCATCTAAATCTGCTTCCTCTGAACAGCACTGCCAGGCCTTCAGTTATCACATCTGCATTTCAAACACCATGACTCTGGCATTAATTATTAATTAGCCTACAGTCACCCTAGAGGATTCAAGTTCCAGTCTGCACATACTTATTCATTGACCTCTATCTTAGTTTTTGATGGGGAAAAAACTCAGTAGAATGCTTAATCACTTCCTTTCTCTCAGACCTTCTGTTCTAGTTTCATGGAAGGGAAACAGTATATTTTCCAATTGAGAATAATCACATAGTGGCCCCCAAATTTGTTTACAGTAAAATGTTTTGTCAAATGTTGAGAGGCAAAGAAAGAATGGAATGATTTATAGACAGTATTGAATGTTGAAATATACTTTTAAATGTTCAACACTGACTGACTGTAGTTTCCTCAAATTGGAAGATATGGGTCATTGGTAAAAGCTGTATATTTCTTAGTTCTTAATGAGAACAACTGCAGAACTTGTAAACTAAATTTCATCCTTGAAAAATATATGCATATGATCATCTATCAAAAATATAGATGCATATGATGGCAGGAATGTCTAAAATATTAGAGATACAAAAATGATTTTTAAAAAGGTAGATATTCTAATTTTGGTTTATTTCAAATAGAAATCTAAAGATATTCACTTAGTAAATATTTCAATGTATAAATTATTATGCTATTTGTGACAAGCCTTGGGCCTAAATATGGAAGCCTTTACAGAATAGAGTTTAATTGACCTGAGCTGAAAGTTAAGCAGACCCAAGTATGTATCTCAGACCCATCACTTAATAAGTGGCCGCAACCCCATATCATTTCTGAGATTCTGACTACCCCTTAGGAAAATGAGGATAGCATTAAAACCTACTTCATGGAATTGTTATAAGAATTAAATGACATAATGCATACAAAATCATCATCATAGTACCTGACATATGGTAATACTCGCTAAGTGCTAACTATATTAGTAAATAATTGCTCTATTATTTTACTGTGAGCTTTCTATAGTCTGTCTAAATTTTGTTTTATTTAAATATCAATTCCACACTGCACGTCTTTCCCAATATGGAGTTTTTGAACAGCCATGTATGAATATGAGCCCAGTTATACTACTCAAAAACTACTATCACTAGTCCCCCTAATACCACTCACATGCCATCATAATTACCCCCTTCTGCACCCCAAATAATGTTTTCTTGCTTTGTATTGTGACATTTATTCTGGAATCTAGTCATCACTGATGAAAATCTCTCCCCTTAATATAAGAACCCCTGTAGGTTTTCCCAAATATTTTAGCTTCTATCCTTAGCATGAGGGGTCTCCTCTGGAACCACTGCACCTGTATGCTGTTTCCTTTCTGTGGAATTCATTCAGGAATCCCCTTTCAGGGAAACTGTGACAAAAATAAGATTTGAGCATAGATCTTGCTATTTCTGGGCTTCCCCTATTGGTAAAAAACAAACAAACAAAAAACCCACCTGCCAATGCAGAAGACGTAAGAGATGAGGGTTCAGTCCCTGTGTTGGGAAGATCCCCTGGAGGAAGGCACTGCATCCTACTCCAGTATTCTTGCCTGGAGAATCTCATGGACAGAGGAGCCTGGTGGGCTACAGTCCAGGGTCACAAAGAGTTGGACACTACTGAAGCATCTTAGCACACATGCCCTTACTATCTGCCAAGATTGAGTCTGTTTCTAATACTGAAGTGGAAAGAGATGGTGTCTTGTTTTGAGTTTAAATTCAGAAATCCTGTTCCATACAAAGTTATAAATAATAGTTAAAACCTGGTACTATAAAACTCTGTAATGTTTAGATTGTTCTGCTTTTTGTATAGAAAAAGTGTGTTTTTTATTAAAGATTTATATATTTACAAATTTTTATTTTACCATGGTTTTCATTGTTAGCATTCACACTGGCAGAAAATTAGGTTAGTCAGATTAGCTGAGGTGAGAATGTCAACTTACCTGCACAGATAATGATATTAAAGTGAATTTTAAACACATACCACAGGTGCAGGTATAGAGAATGAGCAAAAATTGTCACCTAAATAACGATTGTACCATGTAAAAAATTAATGGTTAGTGAATCAGTTTCCTAGTGGAATAGAACTTTGTGTCAAATCTTGTTACTTTTCTCATTTTTTGGTTGTTGTTGTTCAGATGCTAAGTCGTGTTCGACTCTTTTCAACCTGATGGACTGCAGCTAACCAGGCTTCCCTGTCCTTCACTATCTCCCAGAGTTTACTCAAACTTATATCCATTGCATCAGTGATGCCATCCAAATATCTCATCCTCTGTTGTTCCCATCTCCTCCTGCCATCAATCTTTCCCAGCGTCAGGTTCTTTTCGAATGAGTCAGCTCTTCACATCAAGTGGCCAAATATTGGAACTTCACTTTCAGCATCAGATCATCCAATGAATATTCAGGGTTGATTCTTTAGAATTAATTGGTTTGATCTCCTTGCTATCCAAGGGACTCTCAAGAGTCTTCTCCAAACCACATTTCAAAGGCATCAATTCTTTGGTGCTCAGTTTTCTTTATGGTCCAACTTTAACATCTGTATATAACTAATGGAAAAACCATAGAACCCAAGAAAATAAAATCTGCCACTGTTTCCATTCTCCGCCATCTATTTGCCGCAAAGTGATGTTACCAGATGCCATGATGTTAGTTTTTTGAACATTGAGTTTTAAGCCAGCTTTTTCTCTTTCTTATTTCACCTTCATTAAGAGGCTCTTTAGATCCTCTTCCCTTTCTGCCATTAGGGTGGTATCATATGCATATCTGAGGTTGTTGATATTTCTCCCCACAATCTTAATTCCAGCTTCTGATTCATCCAGCCCAGAATTTCACATGCTGTACTCTGCATAGAAATTAAATAAGCAGGGTGACAATATACAGCCTTGATGTGCTTCATTCCCAATTTTGAACCAGTCCATTGTTCCATGTCGGTTTTAACTGTTGCTTCTTGACCTGCATACAGGTTTCTCAGGAGGCATATAAGATGGTCTGGTATTCCCATCTCTTTAAGAATTTTCCACAGTTCCTTGTCGTCCATGCAGTCAAAGGCTTTCCTGTAGTCAATGAGGCAGAAGTAGATGTTTCTCTGGAATTCCTTTGCTCTCTCATGATCTAATGAATGCTTGCAATTTGATCTCTGATTCTACTATTTTTAAAATAAAACTTGTACATCTGGAAGTTCTCAGTTCATGTGCTGTTGAAGCCTAGCTTGAAGGATTTTGTTAACATGTGAAATGAGCACAACTGTATGGTAGTTTGAACATTCTTTGACATTGCCCTTGTTTGCGATTGGAATGAAAACTGACCTTTTCCAGTTCCCTGATGGCTTAGTAGATAAAGAAACTGCTGGATTCAGGCAGACACAGTTCCATCCCTGGGTGGGGAAGACCCCCTGAAGGAGGAAATCGCATCCCACTACGGTATCCTTGTTTGAAAATTCCCGCGGACAGTGAAGCCTGGTGTGCTACAGTCCATGCAGTTGCAAGAGTCAGACATGACTAAGCATGTGCTGCTGTGGCTTTTGCTGAGTTTTCCAAATTTGCTAGCATATTGAATGCAGCACTTTCACAGCATCATCTTTCAGGATTTGTAATAGCTCAGCTGGAATTCCATCACCTCCACTAGCTTTGTTCATGGTAATGCTTCCTAAGGACCACTTGACTTTGCATTCCAGGATGTCTGGCTCTAGGTGAGTGAACACACCATCGTGATTATCGGGGACATTAAGACCTATTTTGTACAGATCTTATGTGTATTCTTCCCACCTCTTCTTAATCTCTTCTGCTTCTGTTAGATCTTTGCCGTTTCTGTCTTTAATTGTGCCCAATTTTGCATGAAATGTTCCCATGCTATCTCTAATTTTCTGGAAAAGATCTCAAGTCTTTTCCATTCTATTGTTTCTTTGTTTTCTTCTTCTTCTTTTTTTTTTTTTCCTGCATTGCTCACTTAAGAAGTCTTGTTTATCTCTCCTTGCTATTCTCTGGAATGCCACATTCAATTGGGTATATCTTTCCCTTTCTTCTTTGCATTGATCGCTTAAGAAGGCTTTCTCATCTCTCCTTGCTATTCTTTGGAACTCTGCATTCATATGCTTATAGCTTTCCTTTTCTCCTTTGCTTTTCACTTCTCTTCTTTTCTCAGCTATTTTTAAAGGCCTCCTCAGACAACTGATTTGTTTTCTTGCATTTCTTTATTTCTGGGATGGTTTTGGTCACTGTGTCCTATACAATGTTATAAACTTCCATTCATAATTCTTCAGTTCTAATCCCTTGAATCTATTCATCGATTATAAACAATTTGATTTAGGTCATACCTGAATGGGCTAGTGATTATCCCTACTTTCTTGAATTTAAATCTGAATTTTGAAATAAGGAGCTCATGATCTGAGCCACAGTCAGCTCCAGGTCTTGTTTTTGCTGACTGTATAGAGCTTCTCCATCTTTGGCTGCAAAGAATATAATCAATCTGATTTTGGTATTGACCATCTGGTGATGTCCATGTGTAGTGTCATTAGTTATGTTGCTAGAAGAGTATGTTTGCAATGACCAGTGTGTTCTCTTGACAAAACTGTGTTAGCCTTTGCCTTGCTTCATTTTGTACTCCAAGGCCAAACTTGCCTCACTCCAGGTATATTTTGACTTCCTACTTTTGCATTCCAGTCCCCTATGATGAAAAGGACATCTTTTTTTGGTGTTAGTTGTATGAGGTCTTGTAGGTCTTCATAAAATTCTTCAACTTCAGCTTCTTCAGCATTAGTGGTTGGGGCATAGACTTGGATTACTGTGATATTAAATGGTTTGCCTTGGAAATGAACCAAGCTCATTTAGTTGTTTTTGAGATTGCACTGCATTTCAGACTTGGTTGTTGACTGTGAGGGCTACTCCATTCTTTCTAAGGGATTCTTGCCCACATTAGTAGATATAATGGTCATCTGAATTAAATTTGCCCATTCCAGTTCATTTTAGTTCATTGATTCCTAAAATTTCGATGTTTAGTTTTATCATCTCCTGTTGACCATGTCCAATTTACCTTGATTTATGTACCTAATACTTTGGGTTCCTATGCAATATTGTTCTTTACAGCATCAGACTTTACTTTCACCACCAGACACATCCACAACTTGGTAACTTTTCCACTTTGGCTCAGCCTCTTCATTCTTTCTGGAGCTATTTCTCTGCTCTTCCCCAGCAGCATATTTAGCACCTACTGACGTGGGGATTTCATCTTCCACTGTCATATCCTTTTGCCTTTTCATACTGTTCAAGCTATGCTCAGTATTCAAGGAAAGAATACTGAAGTGGTTTGCCACTCCCTTCTCCAGGGGACCACATTTTTTCAGAACTCTCCACTATGATCCGTTGCTCTTGGGTGTCCCTGTATGGCATGGCTCATAGTTTAGCTAAGTTACATAAGGCTGTGATACATATGATCATTTTGGTTAGTTTTCTGTGATTGTGGTTTTCTTTTTGGAGGCCATGGGGTTGTAGTTCTTGCTTCTTCTGTCTTACCATTGATGTATGAGGATAAAAGGTTTGTGCAACCTTCCTGATGGGAGGGACTGGCTGTGAGGAAAACTGGATCTTACTCTGGTGGGTAGGGTCATGCTCAGTAAATCTTTAATCCAATTTTCTTCTGACAGATGGGGCTGTGCTCCCTTCCTGATTAGTTGTTTGGCCTGAGGTGGCTCAGTGCTGGAGTCTGTAGTCTCTCTGGTAGGGCTACTGACTCTATGGTAAGACTAATCATGACCTCCTCCAAGAGAACTTATTCCAACACACTGCAACTCCTAGAACTACACTGCCAGTGATTCTGTCACTGTGGCAGGCCTCTCTCAACCCACATCTCCAGAGGAGACTCCCACATACTCACTGGCAGGTCTGGCTCAATCTCTTATGGGTAATTGTTCCTTTCTCCTGGGTCTTGGTGTGCACAAGATTTTGTTTGTGTCCTCCAAGAGTTTCTGTTTCCCCCAGTCCTGTGGAAGTTCTGTAATCAAATCTTGCTGACATTCAAAGTCAGATTCCCTCAGAATTCCCAGTCCCTTTGCCAGATACCCTAGTTGGGAAGTCTGATGTGTGGCTTAGAACCTTCACAGCAGTGCGAGAACTTCTTTGGTATAATTTTCCTCAGTTCGGTTCACTCACCTGGCAGCTCTATAGTAGGACTCCAGGGTCTGTGGTGGGGCTAATGGTGACCTCCTTCAAGAGGACTTATGCCACACATCCCACATCCCAAGACTGCTGCAGCCAGTGCCTCTGCCCTATGGCAGGCCACTGCTGACCCATGCCTCCACAGGAGACCCTCAAATACTCATAGGTAGGTCTAGCTAAATTTCTTGTGGGGGTCATTACTCCTTTCCCCTGGGTCCTGGTGTGCACAAGGTTTTGTTTGTGCTCTCCAAGAGTCTCTGGCAGGCATGAGGTTTGACTTGAACATGATTGCACCCCTCCCATCTTCTCTTTTCAGCTTCTTCCTTGTCCTTGAACATGGGGTATCTTTTTTTGGTGGGTTCCAACATCCTCCTCTCAATGGTTCTTCAGCAGCTAGCTGCAATTTTGGTGTTCTTGCAGAAGATGAGTGCACGGTTTTCTACTCCACCATCTTGCTGCTAAGTCACTTCAGTCGTGTCTGACTCTGTGTGACCCCATAGACAGCAGCCCACCAGGCTCCCCCATCCTTGAGATTCTCCAGGCAAGAACACTGGAGTGGGTTACCATTTCCTTCTCGAATGCATGAAAGTGAAAAGTGAAAGTGAAGTCTCTAAGTCGTGTCGGACTCTTTGCGACCCCATGGACTGCAGCCTACCAGGCTCATCCATCCATGGGATTTTCCAGGCAAGAGTACTAGAGTGGGTTGCCATTGCCTTCTCCCACTCCACCATCTTGAATTCCTTTCATTTTTAATGAAGGGCTAAAATAAAAGCATAAAAGACATACTTAGAGAATTTTCAGGTAAAGTTAATATATTGTATGGGAATTAAAATTCTGAAAGTCTTCAATAGTGTGATATGCTAGGACTGAGAAAATTGGAGTTATATGAGACTTCAAAAATCATCTAAATTAATACAAAAATCTCTTCTATAGCACTCTTGAACAATTGTCCTATAGTCTTTATTGGAACAAGTCTATTGATATGAACTTCACCATGTCAAAAAACAGCTCGTTTCATTTTGGCAGAGTTTTGTTAGAAAGCTATGCCTCACATTGAACCCAAATTCTAGTAACCAAGTTTGGGAAGCCTATTTGTTTCCAAATGACATCTCTTTGAATATCTGAAAACAATTTATTTACCCTGCATTATTAGGTTTTTTTTTTTTTCATTCTTTATATCTTCAGCTACTCCACCCATTCATCACTGAAGTGGTTTTAAGATCTCTCACTCTATTTATCTGGCACAGCAAATGCTATAGACTAGGTGGCTTTAAAAACAGAGTTTTTTTTGTTTGTTTGTTTGTTTGTTTTTTCTCACAGTTTTGAGTCAGAAGTGCCAGTATAGTTGGATTCTGATGAGGGCTTTCTTCCTGACTTGTAGATGGCTTTCTTTTCACAAAATCTATCAGATTAGGGTCCCATTCTTATGACCTCACTTAATCTTAATTACCACCTTAAGACTACATCTCCAGATATAGTCATATTGGAGGACTGGACTTCTACATATAAATTTGGGGTGAGGAGGACACAATTCAGTCCATAGCATTCACTATCCCAGATTACATCCACTTAGCACTCTCATATAGTCAGAGTTACTCTTATAATGTAGTGAACTAAAGTAATCCAGGTGAGGTCTGAGCAGTGCAAATAATGGGACTGTTTCTCTTTTTGGACAATATGCTATAATTTTTCTGTTATGACCTAAGACTGTATTTAGTTTTATAGAAGCTATTTAAACAGGTTAGTCAGTTGTGTCTGACTCTTTGCAACCCCATGAACTGTAGCCCTCTAGGCTTCTCTGTCCATGGGATTTCCAGGCAAGAGTACTAACTGCAGTGGATTGCCATTTCCTTCTCCAGGGGATCTTCCGAACCCAGGGATTGAACCCAGGTCTCCTGTATTGCAAGCAGGTTCTTTACCATTTGAGCCACCAGGGAAGCCAGTAGCTATTTATGTTGTATATATAATGCCTAATGAAAAAAATAACAACCTCGCCACTCACATTTAAACTTTTGGTGACTTCTCTCCATTAATTTCTTTGCTTTTAAGTGTCTGTAAATATAATTGTAATAATACTTTATAAGCAGTTGTATGTGCTAAAAATTTCAACTTATTGTATGAATTCCCTATGTTCCCTTTTTATAAATGTTTTTAAATGTTTCATATTATTTCATCTTAAGGGTGTTTCATAATTTACAAAAGTGTTCTTTTCTGTTGACTTTGCAAATACTGTAAACACAGTGAGATTTATAGTTGAACCCATATTTATTTGTAAATATTTTAGGATCTTTTTGTTCTTAGATTCATCTTGTGGGCGTATGCATGCACACACACATACACGCATCATGATTTTGTTTTCTCAAATAATAGCTATCCTTCTTAGGATTGTGTCATGAATAAGTTTAAGATTCTTGTATATCCTAGTCTACATTGAAAAAACATTGTTGAGAAGGCTAAAGGTCAAAGAGAGAGTCACTGTTTTGCCACTTGAGATTTATGTTCAGATTTACAAAAAATTCATTAATCAGCACTCTTTAAGAAAACTTGTATATCAAATTACAAATTCATACAGCAAAAATTTATCTAATGTCTATCAGGTAAAACGTGAGATTCTGAAGTCAAAATGGACCTTAGATAATCATATATTCCAGGGCCCTAACATGAATTTTAAAAATCACTTTAATTAATTAATTATGTTTTGGAGTTGCCTCACTGCATGACATATGGGATCTTAGTTCCAAGACCAGGGATGGAACCCATGCCCCCTGCAGTGAAAGTGCACAGTCTTAACCACTGAATTACCAGGGAAGTCTCCCAAATTTTTAATGTCTCAAAAAACCCACCACATGTGTGGCAGTCTCTTCTAGTAATTCTATCTTAAAAAAATGAAATTGGTTCAACATATCTTGCTTACTCCTTGGAAGGAAAGTTATGACCAACCTAGATAGCATATTAGAAAGCAGAGACATTACTTTGTCAACAAAGGTCCATCTAGTCAAGGTTATGGTTTTTCCAGTAGTCATGTATGGATGTGGAGTTGGACTGTGAAGAAAACTGAGTGCAGAAGAATTGATACTTTTGAACTGTGGTGTTGGAGAAGACTCTTGAGAGTCCCTTGGACTGCAAGCAGATCCAACTAGTCCATCCTAAAGGAGATCAGTCCTGGGTGTTCATTGGAAGGACTGATGCTGAAGCTGAAACCCCAATACTTTGGCCACCTGATGGGAAGAGTTGAAAAGGAAAGATAAACCCATTTGAATGCAGAGTTCCAAAGAAGAGCAAGGAGAGATAAGAAAGCCTTCCTCAGCAATCAATGCAAAGAAATAGAGGAAAACAACAGATGGGGAAGACTAAAGATCTCTTCAAGAAAATTAGAGATACCAAGGGAACATTTCATGCAAGTTCAGTTCAGTTCAATTCAGTTGCTCAGTCGTGTCTGACTCTTTGCGACACTATGGATCGCAGCATGCAAGGCCTCCCTGTCCACCACCAACTCCCGGAGTTCACCCAGACCCACGTCCATCAAGTCAGTGATGCCATCCAGCCATCTCATCCTCTGTCGTCCCCTTCTCCTCCTGCCCCCAATCCCGCCCCGCATCAGAGTCTTTTCCAATGAGTCAACTCTTCACATGAGGTGGCCAAAGTACTGGAGTTTCAGCTTTATCGTCATTCCTTCCAAAGAAATCCCAGGGCTGATTTCCTTCAGAATGGACTGGTTGGATCTTGTTGCAGTCCAGGGGACTCTCTAGAGTCTTCTCCAACACCACAGTTCAAAAGCATCAATTCTTTGGTGCTCAGCCTTCTTCACAGTCCAACTCTCACATCCATACATGACCACAGGAAAAACCAGAGCCTTGACTAGACGAACCTTTGTTGGCAAAGTAATGTCTCTGCTTTTTAATATGTTGTCTAGGTTGGTCATAACTTTCCTTCCAAGGAGTAAGTGTATTTTAATTTCATGGCTGCAGTCACCTTCTGCAGTGATTTTGGAGCCCCCAAAAAATAAAGTCTGACACTGTTTCCACTGTTTCCCCATCTATTTCCCATGAAGTGATGGGAATGGATGCCATGATCTTTGTTTTCAGAATGTTGAGCTTTAAGCCAAATTTTTCACTCTCCTCTTTCACTTTCATCAGGAGACTTTTTAGTTCCTCTTCACTTTCTGCCAAAAGGGTGGTGTCATCTGCATATCTGAGGTTATTGATATTTCTCCTGGCAATCTTGATTCCAGCTTGTGCTTCTTCCAGCCCAGCGTTTCTCATGATGTACTCTGCATATAAGTTAAATAAGCAGGGTGACCATATACAGCCTTGACGTACTCCTTTTCCTATTTGGAACCAGTCCATTGTTCCATGTCCAGTTGTAACCGTTGCTTCCTGATCTGCATACAAATTTTTCAAGAAGCAGATCAGGTGGTCTGGTAATCCCATCTCTTTCAGAATTTTCCACAGGTTATTGTGATCCACACAGTCAAAGGCTTTGGCATAGTCAATAAAGCAAAAAATAGATGTTTTTTTGGAACTCTCTTGCTTTTTCCATTATCCAGTGGATGTGATCTCTGGTTCCTCTGCCTTTTCTAAAACCAGCTTGAATATCAGGAAGTTCACGTTTCACGTATTGCTAAAGCCTGGGTTGGAGAATTTTGAGCATTACTTTACTAGCATGTGAGATGAGTGCCATTGTGTGGTAGTTTGAGCATTTTTTGGTATTACCTTTCTTTGGGATTAGAATGAAAACTGACCTTTTCCAGTCCTGTGGCCACTGCTGAGTTTTCCAAATTTGCTGGCATATTGAGTGCAGCACTTTCACAGCATCATCTTTCAGGATTTGAAATAGCTCCACTGGAATTCCATCATCTCCACAAGCTTTGTTCATAGTGATGCTTTCTAAGGCCCACTTGCCTTCACATTCCAGGATGTCTGGCTCTAGGTCAGTGATTACACCATCATGATTATCTGGGTCATGAAGATCTTTTTTGTACAGTTCTTCTGTGTATTCTTGCCACCTCTTCTTAATATCTTCTGCTTCTGTTAGGTCCATACCATTTCTGTCCTTTATCGAGCCCATCTTTGCATGAAATATTCCCTTGGTATCTCTAATTTTCTAGAAGAGATCTCTAGTCTTTCCCATTCTGTTGTTTTCCTCTATTTCTTTGCATTGATCGCTTAAGAAGGCTTTCTCATCTCTCCTTGCTATTCTTTGGAACTCTGCATTCATATGCTTATAGCTTTCCTTTTCTCCTTTGCTTTTCACTTCTCTTCTTTTCACAGCTATTTGTAAGGCCTCCCCAGACAGCCATTTTGCTTTTTTGCATTTCTTTTCCATGGGGATGGTCTTGATACCTGTCTCCTGTATAATGTCACGAACCTCATTCCATAGTTCATCAGGCACTCTATCTATCAGATCTAGGCCCTGAAATCTATTTCTCACTTCCACTGTATAATCATAAGGGATTTGATTTAGGTCATACCTGAATGGTCTAGTGGTTTTCCCTTCTTTCTTCAATTTAAGTCTGAATTTAGCAATAAGGAGTTCATGATCTGAGCCACAGTCAGCTACTTGTCTTGTTTTTGCTGACTGTATAGAGCTTCTCAATCTTTGGCTGCAAAGAAAATTTCATGCAAAGATGGGCTCAATAAAGGACAGAAATAGTAAGGACCTAACAGGAACAAGATATAAAGAAGATTTCGCAAGAATACACAGAACTGTACAAAAAAAAGATCTTCACGACACAGATAATCACAATGGTGAGATCACTCACCTAGAGCCAGAAATCCTAGAATGTGAAGTCAAGGGAGCCTTAGGAAGCACCACTGTGAACAAATCTAGTGGAGGTGATGGAATTCCAGTTGAGCGATTTCAAATTCTAAAAAATGATGCTGTGAAACTGCTGCACTCAATATGTCAGCAAATTTGGCAAACTCAGCAGTAAAGGTCAGTTTTCATCCCAATCCCAAAGAAAGGAAATGCCAAACAATGTCCACACTACCACATAATTGCACTCATCTCACACACTAGTAAAGTAATGCTCAAAATTCTCCAAGCCAGGCTTCAGCAATACATGAACTGTGAACTTCCAGATGTTCAAGCTGGTTTTACAAAAGGCAGAGGAACCAGAGATAAAATTTCCAATATCCACTGGATCATCAAAAAAGCAATAGAGCTCCAGGAAAATATATTTCTGCATTATTGGCTTTGACAAAGCCTTTGACTGTGTGGATTACAATGAACTGTGGAAAATTCTGAAAGATATGGGATTACCAGACCACCTGACCTATCTCTTGAGAAGCCTGTATGCAGGTCAGGAAGCAACAGTTAGAACTGGACATGGAACAACAGACTAGTTCCAAATAGGAAAAGGAGTACGTCAAGGCTATATACTGTCACCCTGCTTATTTAACTTATATGCATAGTACATCATGAGAAACGCTGGGCTGGAAGAAGCACAAGCTGGAATCAAGATTGCTGGGAGAAATATCAATAATGCTAGATATGCAGATGACACCACCCTTATGGCAGAAAGTGAAAAAGAACTAAAGAACCTCTTGATGAAAGTGAAAGAGGAGAGTGAAAAAGTTGGCTTAAAGCTCAACATTCAGAAAACAAAGATCATGGAATCTGTTCCCATCACTTCATGGGAAATAGATGGGGAAACAGTGGAAACAGTGTCAGACTTTATTTTGGGGGGCTCCAAAATCACTCCAGATGGTGATTGCAGCCATGAAATTAAAATACACTTACTCCTTGGAAGGAAAGTTATGACCAACCTAGACAACATATTAAAAAGCAGAGACATTACTTTGTCAGCAAAGGTCCGTCTAGTCAAGGCTATGATTTTTCCAGTAGTCATGTATGGATGTGAGATTTAGATCATAAGAAAGCCTGAGCTCCTAAGAATTGATGCTTTTGAATTGTGGTGCTGGAGATAACTCTTGAGAGTCCCTTGGACTGCAAGGAGATCCAACCAGTCCATCCTAAGGGAGCTCAGTCCTGGGTATTCATTGGAAGAAATGATGTTGCAGCTGGAACTCCAGTTCTTTGGCCACCTGATGAGAATAGCTGACTCATTGGAAAAGACCCTGATGCTGGGAAAGATTGAGGGCAGGAGGAGAAGGGGACAACAGTGGATGATATGGTTGGATGGCATCATCGACTCAATGGACATGAGTTTGGGTAAACTCCGGGAGTTGTTGATGGACAGGAAGTCTTGAGGTGCTGCGGTTCATGGGGTTGCAAAGGGTTGGACACGACTGAGCAACTGAACTGAACTGAACTGGACTGTAGCCCGCCAGGCTCCTCTGTCAGTAGGGATATTCCAGGCAAGAATACTTGAGTGGGTTGCCATGCCCTCCTCCAGGGGCTCTTCATAACTAAGGGAATGAACCTAGATCTCCCACATTGAAGGAGGTTTCTTTACCATCTGAGCCACCAGGGAAGCCAAGGTGAAGTTTATTTTGTGTAAAGCTCCTGTTAAGCCATTTGCACATATTTATTGAGTTGCCTATTTCTTATGGTGGTGATTTAGTCACTAATTCATGTCCGACTTTTGAGATCCTAGACAGTAGCCTGCCAGGTTCCTCTGTCCAAGGGATTCTCCAGGTAAGAATACTGGAGTGGATTGCCATTTCCTTCTCCAGCTATTTCTTATGGCTCTGGGGTAATTCCTTCATTTCCTTTGCACTCTTTAATGTATATAAACTCTTACTTTTAAAAGTCTAATTTATTCATTTTTCCTCTTATGGTTCATGCTGTTTGTGTATTAAAACATTTTCTTATCTTGTGTGTATTAAGATATTCTCTTATATTATCTAAAAATTTTATTGTTTGTGGTTCACATTTAGGTCTATAATCTACTTGGGATTAATTTTTGTGATGGTAAGCCTCCAATTTCCCTTTTTCTGACATGTATACTTGATTGACTCAACATTATTTGTTGAAAAGACTACTTTACATAGTTAACATTGCATTAATCAAAGAGTCCTATAAGTATTTGTCTATTTTAAGATTCCCAATATGTCTCATTGGTCTATTTGTATGTTTTAGTGCAAATAGCATATCCTTTTTATTATTACAACTTTACAAATCTTGTCAATAATCTTGTTACATTGTATTCTTCATAAAGGATGTCTTGTCTATTCTTATCCTTTTGTATTTTCATAAAAATTTTAGAATAATCTTATCAATGATCACAAAATTCCTACTGGCATATTGATTGCAATTTTGTTGAATTTAGATATGCTTTTACTACGTGGGGTCTTTAATCCATAAACACAGTATTTGTATATAATTTAGGTCTTTGATTTCCATCAATAAAATAATCTTACATAGAAATTTTCTTTTTATTCATTGAATTTTTATATAAGGCACTCTTACAAAACATTATTTTATACACATTTGTTACTGTTGTAGAGAAATATGTGATTTTTTTCAATTTGTTGTATTTTCATCAATGTTGCTGAACTTTTTTATGAATGCTAACATCTTGTAGATAGATTTTTTAAAAGTTTCTAAGTAAACAACCATATAACCTATAAATAATATATATTTTTTAAATTCATTCCAAGCATGTAGAACACTGGGTTATTTTGCCAACCACTCTGTACCTCTATGCAATAAGATTATATAACCAGACCATTGTCATGTGACTTGCTTGTGTATCCCTTTCTCACATCTATTACTTGGGAATTAGATATATGATATACTTTGGCCAGTGGCACGTGAATTAACATGTTTGCCATGTTTGAGGCAAAGCTTTAAATGCCACGTTGTGGATTGGCTTAGGGTTTCTATTTATTAACATTTTTGTTGGAATATTGTTGGTTTACAATGTTCTATTAGTTTATGCTATATGCAAAGTGAATCAGTTATAAATATACATATACTACTCTTTTTTAGATTCTTTTCCCATGTATGTCATTAGAGACTACTGAGTAGAGTTTCTTGTGCTACATAGTAGGTCCTTATTAGTTATCTATTTTATATATAGTAGTGTGTATGTGTCAATTCCAATCTCCCAATTTATCCCTATCCCCCATTCTGTCTGGTAAAGCTAAGTTGGTTTTCTACATTTGTGACTCTATTCCTATTTTGTAGATAAATTCATTTGTACCATTTTTTTTTACATTCCATGTATAATAAATATCATATGATATTTGTCTTTATCTGACTTACTTCAGTCAGTATAACAATGTCTAGGTCCATCCATGTTGCTGCCAATGACATTACTTAATTCTTTTTTTATGGCTGGGTAATACTCTGTTATATGTATGTATCACATCTTCTCTATCCATTCCTCTGCTGATGTACATTTAGGTTGCTTAGATGTCTTGGCTTTTATAAACAGCACTGCATTGAGCACATGAGTGCATGCATCATTTTGAATTGTGATTTTCTCCAGATAATGCCCAGGGATGGGGTTGCAGGATTATGTGATAGCTCTTTTTTCAGTTTTTTAAGGAACTTCTATACAGTTCTCCATAGTGGCAGTACCAATTTACATTTCCAGCAACTGTGTAGGCGGGCTCCCTTTTCTCCACACCCTCTCCAGCATGTATCATTTGTAGAATTTTTGATGCTTTTCATTCTGACTGGTATGGGGTGATACTTCACTGTAGTTTTTATTTTCATTTCTCCATAGGTGGAAGACAAAAATAGATCCTTCTCCAAAAGAGATACAAAGATGGACAAAAAGTACATGAAAATATGTTCAACATCACTAATTTTTCAGTTCAGTCACTCAGTCTTGTCTGACTCTTTGCGACCCCATGAATCGCAGCACGCCAGGCCTCCCTGTCCATCACCAACTCCCAGAGTGCACCCAAACTCATGTCCATCGAGTCAGTGATGCCATCCAGGTATCTCATCCTCTGTCGTCCCCTTCTCCTCCTGCCCCCAATCCCTCCCAGCATTGGGGTCTTTTCCAATGAGTCAACTCTTCGGATGAGGTGGCCAAAGTATTGGAGTTTCAGCCTCAGCATCAATCCTTTCAATGAACACACAGGACTGATCTCCTTTAGGATGGACTGGTTGGATCTCCTTGCAGTCCAAGGCACTCTCAAGTGTCTTCTCCAACACCACAGTTCAAAAGCATCAATCCTTCGGCACCCAGCTTTCTTCACAATCTGACTCTCACATCCATACATGACCACTGGAAAAACCAAAGCCTTGACTATTATTAGATAAATGCAACTCAAGGTTTAGGCTTTAGATGTGACCTTGTTCTGATCAAGAATGTATCCCAGATAGGGAGTGGTGCTTAACCTGGTAATAAGAATAAGAATATATGTAGCAGCACTGAGTAGAACTGTACCCAACCCACAATCTTCATGTAATGTGAGCAAGAAATGAATGTTGCTGAAATATTGGATTTATTACCAAAGAAAAGCTGAAATAAAAAATAATCTTCATCCCTTTCACTTTTTATCAATTATTAAGCTATGGTCTTTCTGTTCCAAATTCACCCTTCTATAATCTTTGTGGTGTTAGGGCTAAAATAGAGTACTTTTCTATTTGCAAACTGGTTCTGCATTAGATGATTTGTTTTAATTTTTTTTTATTTTATATTGGAGCATAGTTGATTAATAATATTGTGTATACAGATGTATAGAACAGTCTTTTGGACCCTGTGGGAGAGGCAGAGGGTTGGATGATTTGGGAGAATGGCATCGAAACATGTATATTATCATATGTGAAACGAATCACCAGTCCAGGTTTGATGCATGATACAGGATGCTTGGGGCTGGTGCACTGGGAATACCCAGAGGGATGGTATGGGGAAGGAGGTGGGAGGGGGGTTCAGGATGGGGAACGCGTCTACACCCGTGGTGGATTCATGTCAATGTATGGCAAAACCAATACAATATTGTAAAGTAATTAACCTCCAAGGAAAATAAACTTATATTTAAAAAAAATAAGATTGCAAAAAAAATATTGTGTATAGCAAAGTGATTCAGTTATGCATATATCTATTCTTTTTCAGATTCTTTTCCCATTAAGGTTATTACTGAGTATTGAGAAGCATTCCTTGTGATATACTTCAGGCCTTTGTTGATTATCTATTTCAATCTATTTAAGTACAGCTGTGTGTACATGTGAATCTCAAACTCACAATCTATACCTCTTCTCCACCATCTTCCCTGTAACCATAGGTTTGTTTTCTAAGTCTGTGAGTCAGTTTCTGTTCTGTAAATAAGTTCAGTATTAAAAGGATATTTTAAGGTTAGGAAAAGGTAAAAGGAATTTTCTCTTTACATTCCTGTTTGAATGAGTATCATTCCAACAATGGTATTTTACCCTAGCAATAGCATTTGGTTCTAGTAGCAGTTGTTTCCAATGTCTCATAGTTTTCCCTAGTCCCTAAACCCACCTCATTGTGCTTTCTTGGAGACATTAACAAGAGTTGGAGATATTAGCAGTAACCCTTCACCAATATCTGAAACCCAGCTACATGAGGCCCCCTTCAAGCTCCTGAGTACTATTGTTATCTAGGCAGCAGCTCTTATAGGTAAACAGATCCCAGCTTCTCAAGGTTTTCCCTCCAAGGTTCAAGGTTTTGACAATCCTAACCTCTTTCTGTTGTCTTCCAGCCCTAAGGGTGGTATCTGTTCCTGAAATTAGTTTCTTGTTACTTCAGTTTTACTAATTTGCCTTTTCAGACTTCTAATACCATTTAAACCAATTCACACTATTTATTCACAGTATTATTCAGTTGAATTATCTCCAAGTTAACCATCTTCTTAACATTGAGCAGTCTAGGGTCTCTAGTTTAAGGCTTCATTGTCTTTCCCTATCTTAAATTAAAACAATTCAATGTGTCATAAAAGTGTAATTTTGAAGTGGATTTTTGTATTTCCTTTCTATTAAGTATTATGAAGTTTCCTCCCTATAAAAGTTAAAAAGAAGTTGAATTTTGCCAAACACATTTTCTCCAAATATTCAAAGAGTTGTATGATTTTTTTTTTCCTTCTTTAGTTTGATGCTGTGGGTATCTGAGTATTAAACCAACATTGCATCGCTTGGATAAAACCAAGTCAGTCATTATATAGTATCTTTTGCATATACTCTTGAAATTAGTTTATAAATATTTTGCTTAAGATATTTGCATATACTTTCATAGGTGAGAATTGGCTGGTGATTTTCCAACCTTCTGTCTTGGTGAGATTTTATTGTGTGTGTGTGTGTGTGTGTTTCTATGAATAAAAACATAACATGAGATATACTGTCTCAGCAAATGTTTAAATGTACAACAGAGCATTGTTAACTGTAATCACTATGTTGTACAACAGATCTCTAGAACGTTTTCATCTTTCATCACTGAAACCTTATACCCATTGGACAGCAATGCCCCCCATCTTATTTTCCACTTAACCCCTGGGAATCAACATTTTTTTTTTTCTATGAGTTTGAGTACTTTAGGTACTTCATACAAGAAGAATGATGTAATATTTGTGCATCTATGACTGGATAATTTCAGTTAGCATTGTGTCTTTAGATTCATCCATTTTGCAGTGTATGACAGGGTTTCATCCTTCATTATGGCCAAATTAATATTCCATTTATACATATACAACATTTTTTTATTCATTCATTCATAAATATTTATATTTTTTTCACCTATTGTCTACTGTGAATATTTCTGTAAATAACATGGGAATGCAACTATCTCCTCAAGATATCCTAATTCTAATTACTTTGGATGAACCCATAGTATTGGAAACTGTTGTATCATATGGTAATTCTAATAAAATTTTTGAGGACCTACATAATATTTTCCTTTAGTGGCTGAACCACTTCACATTTCTATCATCTGTGCACAAGAGTTCCAATTTATTCACAGCCTCATCAACATATTTTCTGTTTACCTTACTTTAACAAAAAAGGATGGCCAATCTAACGAATGTGAGGTGATTTCTCATTATGATTTTAATTTCCATTTTCTGATTACTATGGGTATTGAGCATATTTTCATATACCAGTTAGTCATTTATGTTTCTTCTTTGAAGAAAGGAATATTCAAATCCTTTTCCCATTTTTAATTGAGTTATTTGTTTCTGCTATTGAGTTATAAGTTTGTTGTGTATTTTAGATATTGAGCCTTTATCAAATATATGTTCTGCAAATATTTTCACTCATTTCATACATTGCCTTTTATTTTTAATATAAATTTATTTATTGTAATTGGAGGTTAATTACTTTACAGTTTTGTATTGGTTTTGCCATACATTGACATGAATCCACCACGGGTGTACATGTGTTCCGCATCCTGAACCCACCCCACTACCTCCCTCCCCATACCATCTCTCTGGGTCATCCCAGTGCACCAGCCCTGAGCATTCTGTATCATGCATTGAACCTGGACTGGCGATTCATTTCACATATGATAATATACATGTTTCAATGTCATTCTCCCAAATCATATCACCTTTGCCCTCTCCCACAGAGTACAATAGACTGTTCTATACATCTGTGTCTCTTTTGCTGTCTCATACACAGAGTTATCATTACCATCTTTCTAAATTCTATATATATGCATTAGTATACTGTATTGGCTTTTTTTTTTTTTCTGGCTTACTTCACTCTGTATAATAGGCTCCAGTTTCATCCATCTCATTAGAACTGATTCAAATGTCTTTTTTTTAATGGCTGAGTAATACTCCATTGTGTATATGTATCACAGCTTTCTTATCCATTCATCTGCTGATGGGCATCTAGGTTGCTTCCATGTCCTGGCTATTGTAAACACTGCTGCGATGAATATTGGGGTACACGTGTCTCTTTCAATTCTGGTTTCCTCGGTGTCATACCTCGCCTTTTAACTCCATTGATTGCTTCCTTTATTGTACAGAAGATTTTTAGTCTGAAGTCATCCTAATTGTCCATTTTTCCTTTGATTGCCTGTGTTTTTGCTATTATATCCAATAAATTGTTTCCAAATCCAAAGTCATGCAACTTCTTCTAGGATTTCTCCAATGGTATTGTAGTTTCAAATCTTATGTTTCAGTTTTCAATTTTTTGTTTGTTTGTTTGTTTATTAGGAGCAGTGGCTATGCAGGCGCAGGAGGGCCGAGAGGAGGTACTCCACATTCAAAGTCAGGAGGGGCGGTGGTGAGGAGATAACCCTCGTCCAAGGTAAGAAGCAGCAGCTGCACTTTGCTGGAGCAGCCGTGAAGAGATACTTCACGTCCAAGGTAAGAGAAATCCAAGTAAGATGGTAGGTGTTGCGAGAGGGCATCAGAAGGCAGACACACTGAAACCATAATCACAGAAAACTAGCCAATCTGATCTCACGGACCACAGCCTTGTCTAATTCAGTTAAACTAAGCCATGCCATATGGGGTGACCCAAGACCGACAGGTCATGGTGGAGAGGTCTGACAGAATGTGGTCCACTGGAGAAGGGAATGGCAAACCACTTCAGTATTCTTGCCTTGAGAGCTCCATGAACAGTACGAAAAGGCAAAATGATAGGATTCTGAAAGAGGAACTCCCCAGGTCGGTATGTGCCCAATATGCTACTGGATATCAGTGGAGAAATAATTTCAGAAAGAATTAAGGGATGGAGCCAAAGCAAAAACAATACCCAGTTGTGGATGTGACTGGTGATAGAAGCAAGGTCCAATGCTGTAAAGAGCAATATTGCATAGGAACCTGGAATGTCAGGTCCATAAATCAAGACAAATTGGAAATGATCAAACAGGAGATGGCAAGAGTGAATATTGACATTCTAGGAATCAGCTAACTAAAATGGACTTGAATGGGTGAATTTAACTCAGATGACCATTATATCTACTACTGTGGGCAGGAATCCCGTAGAAGAAATGGAGTAGCCATCATGGTCAAGAAAAGAGTCCGAAATGCAGTACTTGAATGCAATCTCAAAAACGACAGAATGATCTCTGTTCATTTCCAGAGCAAACCATTCAGTATCATGGTAATCCAAGCCTATGCCCCAGCCAGTAAAGCTGAAGAAGCTGAAGTTGAATGGTTCTATGAAGACCTACAAGACCTTTTAGCACTAACACCCAAAAAAGATGTCATTTTCATTATAGGGGACTGGAATGCAAAAGTAGGAGGTCAAGAAACACCTGGAGTAACAGGCAAATTTGGTCTTGGAGAACAGAATGAAGCAGGGCAAAGGCTAATAGAGTTTTGCCAAGAGAACGCACTGGTCATAGCAAACACACTCTTCCAACAACACAAGAGAAGACTCTACACATGGACATCACCATATGGTCAACACCGAAATCAGATTGATTATATTCTTTGCAGTCAAAGACCGAGAAGCTCTATATAGTCAGCAAAAACAAGACTAGGAGCTGACTGTGGATCAGATCATGAACCCCTTATTGCCAAATTCAAACTTAAATTGAAGAAAGTAGGGAAAACCTCTAGACCATTCAGGTATGACTTATATCAAATCCCTTATATTTATACAGTGGAAGTGAGAAATAGATTTAAGGGACTAGATCTGATAGATAGAGTTTCTGGTGAACTATGGACGTAAGTTCAGGACATTGTAGAGGAGACAGGGGTCAAGACCATCTTCATGCAAAAGAAACGCAAAAAAGAAAATGGCTGTCTGGGGAGACCTTACACATAGCTGTGAAAAGAAGAGAAGTGAAAAGCAAAGGAGAAAAGGAAAGATATAAGCATCTGAATGCAGAGTTCCAAAGAATAGCAAGGAGAGAAAAGAAAGCCTTCGTCAGAGATCAATGCAAAGAAATAGACGAAAACAACAGAATGGGAAAGACTAGAGATCTCTTCAAGAAAATTAGAGTTACCAAGGGGACATTTCATGCAAAGATGAGCTCGATAAAGGACAGAAATGGTATGGCCCTAACAGAAGCAGAAAATATTAAGAAGAGGTGGCAAGAATACACAGAAGAACTGTACAAAAAACATATTCACGGCCTAGATAATCACGATGGTGTGATCATTGACCTAAAGCCAGACATCCTAGAATGTGAAGTCAAGTGAGCCATAGGAAGCACCACTGCGAACAAAGCTAGTGAAGGTGATGGAATCCCAGTTGAGCTATTTCCAGTCCTAAAAGATGATGCTGTGAAAGTGCTGCACTCAATATGCCAGCAACTTTAGAAAACTCAGCAGTGGCCACATGACTGGAAAAGGTCAGTTTTCATTCCAATCCCAAAGAAAGGCTCAAACTACAGCACAATCGCACTCATCTCACACACTAGAAAGTAATGCTCAAAATTCTCCAAGCCAGGCTTAAGCAGTACATGAACCATGAACTTCCAGATGTTCTATCTGGTTTTAGAAAAGGCAGAAGAACCAGAGATCAAATTGCCAACATCTGCTGGATCATGGAAAAAGCAAGAGAGTTCCAGAAAAACAGCTATTTCTGCTTTATTGACTATGCCAAAGCCTTTGCTGTGTGGATCACAATAAACTGTGGAAAATTCTGAAAGAGATGGGAATACCAGACCACCTGACTGGCCTCTTGAGAAACCTACATGCAGGTCAGGAGGTAACAGTTAGAACTGGACGTGGAACAACAGACTGGTTCCAAATAAGAAAAGGATTACATCAAGGCTATATTTTGTCACCCTGCTTATTTAACTTATATGAAGAGTACATCATGAAAAACAATGGGCTGGAAGAAGCACAAGTTGAAATCAAGATTGCTGGAAGAAATATCAATAACCTCAGATATGCAAATGTCACCACTCTTATGGCAGAAATTGAAGAGGAACTAAAAAGCCTCTTTTTGAAAGTGAAAGTGGAGAGTGAAAAAGTTGGCTTAAAGCTCAACATTCAGTAAACTAAGATCATGCCATCTGGTTTCAACACTTCATGGGAAATAGATGGGGAAACAGTGGCTGACTTTATTTCCTTGGGCTCCAAAATCACTGCAGGTGGTGATTGGAGCCATGAAATTAAAAGATGCTTACTCCTTGGAAGGAAAGTTATGATCAGCCTAAATAACATATTAAAAAGCAGAGACATTACTTTGCCAACAAAGATCTGTCTAGTCAAGGCTATGGTTTTCCCAGTGGTCATGTAGGGATGTGAGAGTTGGACTGTGAAGAAAGCTGAGTGCCGAAGAATTGATGCTTTTGAACTGTGGTGTTGTATAATACTCCAACTAGTCCATTCTAAAGGAAATGAGTCCTGGGTGTTCATTGAAAGGACTGATGCTAAAGCTGAAACTCCAATACTTTGGCCACCTCATGCGAAGAGTTGACTCATTGGAAAAGACCCTGATGCTGTGAGGGATTGGGGGCAGGAGGAGAAGGGGATGACAGAGGATGAGATGGCTGAATGGCCTCACCAACTTGATAAACTTGAGTTTGATTAAACTCTGGGAGTTGGTGATGGACAGGGAGGCCTGGTGTGGTGCGATTCATGGGGTCACAAAGTGTTGAACATGACTGAGCAAGTGAACTGAACTGAACTGAGTGAACCATGTAAGATAAGGCTCTAATTCCATTGCTTTCATTGTGAATAGTCAGTTTTTCCATCACCATTTGTTGAACGTGCCATTCTTTCTGTAAAATGCAGTCTTGGCTCCTTTGTGGAAAATCATTTTACCATATATCTATAGTTTGCTTTCTGACCTCTCCATTGTGCTCCATTAGTCTATGTGTCTATTCTTATGCCAATGCCATACAATTTTAAGTACTGTAGCTTTGGAATAGATTTTGAAATGGAAATGCAAAGACTACGGCTCTGTTCATCTTCCTCAAGACTGTTCTGGAAATGTTGATTCTTTTTCCATTCCATACACATTTTAGGATTTTTTATTCAATTTCTGTCAAAATTCCACTGGGATTCTGATAAGACTTGCATTATAACAGCATATTATTATGTGTAGTATGGATATTTTAAGAATATTAAGTCTTCCAAGCTCTGAAAATGAGGTGTCTTTCCATTTATTTCTGTATTCTTTATTTATCAGTGTTTTGTAGTTATCACTGTGTAAGTTTTTTGTTCCTTTGGTTAATTTTATTCCTAATTATTAAATTATTTTTGAGGCTATTATGACTTTTTGTTAATTTCCTTTTGAATTTATTGTATCAGTGTATAGAAGCAAAAGTTATTTTTGTATATTGATTTTGTATTCTGCATGTTCTGATATTTTTTAAACAGCTTTTTTGGAATCCTTACAGTTTTCTACAAATCATGCTGTCTGTGAACAGATCATTTTAACTCATTTCTGATTTGGATAACTTTCTTTCTTTTTTTTTTTTTTTCTCATTGTTCAGGGTGAAGCTTCCAGTTCTACACTGAATAGAAATCGTGGGGAGTGGGGATAACTGTCATTTTTATCTTTAAAATAAAAGTTATTTGCTTTCTGAATTTTTGTATTATTTTTCTATTCTTGATTTCCATTATTTCTTCTCTAATTTTGTTTCCTTTCTTCTTATTTATTAACAATAATATTTTTCTGTGGTTGTTCAGTTTCTAGGTCCTGTTGAACTTTCAGTTCAGTTCAGTTCAGTCGCTCAGCTGTTTCTGACTCTTTGTGACCCCATGACTGTAGCATGCCCGGCTTCCCAGTCCATCACCAACTCCTGGAGCCTACCCAAACTCATATCCATCACATTGGTGATGCCATCCAACCATCTCATCCTCTGTCATCCCCTTCTCCTCCCACCTTCAGTCTTTCTCAGCCTCAGGGTATTTTCCAATGAGTTGGTTCTTCATATCAGGTGGTCAGTGTATTGGAGTTTCAGCTTCAGCATCAGTCCTTCCAATGAATATTCAGGACTGATTTCTTTTAGAATGGACTGGTTGGATCTCCTTGCAGTCCAAGAGACCCTCAAGAGTCTTCAACACCACAGTTCAAAAGCATCAATTTTTGGCACTCAGCTTTCTTTATAGTCCAACTCTCACATCCATACATGACTACTGGAAAAACCATAGCTTTAACTAGATGGACCTTTGTTGGTAAACTAATGTCTCTGCTGTTTAGAATGCTGGCTAGATTGATCATAACTTTTCTTCCAAGAAGCAAGAGTCTTTTAATCTCATGGCTTCAGTCACCATCTGCAGTGACTTTAGAGCCAATAAATAAATAAATAAAGTCTGTCACTGTTTCCATTGTTTTCTCCTGTCTGCCATGAAGTGATGAGACTGGATGCCATGACCTTAGTTCTGAATATTGAGTTTTAAGCCAACATTTTCACTCTCCTCTTTCACTTTCATCAAGAGGCTCTCTAGTTCTTTTTGCTTTCCATTGTGTACAAGCAGCTCAAGCAGCCTCATGCAGCTCAATACCAGATGAACGAACAACCCAATCAAAACGTGGACAGAAGACCTAAATAGACATTTCTCCAAAGAATACATACAGATGGCTAATAAACACATTAAAAGATGCTCAACATCACTCATTATTAGAGAAATCAAAATTAAAACCATGATAAGGTATCATCTCACACCAGTCAGAAAGGCCATCATCAAAAAGTCTACAAATAATAAATGTTGGAGAGGGTGTAGAGAAAAGGGAACTCTCTTGCACTGTTGGTGGGAATGCAGAATGGTGCAACGGTATGGACATCCCTTTAAAAACGGAATACAAATACCATATGATCCAGCCATCCCACTACTGGGCATATCCCCTGGCAAACTTGATTCCAGCTTGTGATTCCTCCAACCTGGCATTTTACATACTGTACTCACCATAGACATTAAATAAGCAGAGTGATAATATGCAACCTTGTACTCCTTTCCCAATTTTGAACCAGTCTATTGTTCCACGTCTGGTTCTATCTATTGCTTCTTTATTTGCATACAGTTTTCTCAGGAGGCAGGTAAGGCGGTCTGGTATTCCCATATCTTTAAGAATTTCCCACAGTTTGTTGTGATCCCCACAATCAAAGCCTTTAATGTAGCCAATGAAGCAGATGTAGATGTTTTTCTGGAATTCTCTTGCTTTATCTATGATGCAACAAATGTTAGAAGTTTGATCTCTGATTCCTCTACCTTTCCTAAATTCTATTTTTACATCTGGATGTTCTTAGTTCATATACATTTGAAGCCTAGCTTGAAGGATTTTGAGCATTACCTTGCTAGCATTTGAGATGAGTGCAGTTGTGTGGTAGTTTGAACATTCTTTGGCATTGCCCTTCTTTGGGATTGGAATGAAAACTGATACTTAGAGTACATACTTAGATCTTATTTTGCCATCCTTTCAACTACTTTATGTTTATTTGATTGGAAAATTTAATTCATTTAAATTTGCAATCTTTGTACTATTTGCCTTCATTTTTTTTTTTTGGTTGTTGTTGTTATTGTGACAGGTTTTGATTCCTTTCTGAGTTTCTTAAGTGTGTCTTCTATAAGTTACATAAGATATAACAACAGACTATAAACTTATAACTTCAGTTACATTAAAAAATACCATAGTTTTACTTCTTCCCCCTTTTTGTTGGTGATGTCACAAGTTACATCTTTTTATATTGTGTATCTATTAACGTTTTGTTGAGTGTAATTATTTTTTATACCTTTGTATCTTTACTTCTATATAATAATTGAAGCAATTTATGTACCACACTTTGGTAATACAGTCCTATGTATTTGTCTATATATTTACCTTTACCAGCAAGCTTCTTTAAAAAATAATAATAATAATAGTAATTGGAGGCTAATTACTTTACAGTATTGTAGTGGTTTTTGCCATACATTGACATGAATCAGCCATGGGTGTACCTGTGTCCCCCATCCTGAACCCCCTTCCCACCTCCCTCCCCATCCCATCCCTCAGCGTTGTCCCAGTGCATTGGCTTTGTGTGTCCTATTTCATGCATCAAACTTGGACTGGTGATCTATTTCACGTATAGTAATATGCATGTTTCAATGCTATTCTCTCAAATCATCCCACCCTCGCTTTCTCCCAGGGAGCCAAAGTCTATACTTTATATCTGTGTCTCCTTTGCTATCTCACATATAAGGTCATCATTACCATCTTTCTAGCTTCCATATATATGTGTTAATATACTGTATTGATGTTTTCCTTTCTGACTTACTTCACTCTCTATAATAGGCTTCAGTTTCACCCACCTCATTAAAACTGATTCAAATGTGTCCTTTTTAATAGCTGAGTAATATTCTATTGTGTATATATACCACAGCTTTCCTATCCATTCATTTGCCAAAGGACATCTATGTTGCTTTCATGTCCTAGCTATTGTAAATGGTGCTGCGATGAACATTGGGGTACACATGTCTCTTTCAATTCTGGTTTCCTTGGTGTGTATGCCAGCAGTGGGATTGCTGGGTCATATGGCAGTTCTATTTCCAGTTTTTTAAGGAATCTCCCCACTGTTCTCCATAGTGGCTGTACTAGTTTGCATTCCCACCAAGATTTTATACCTTTATATACATGCTTTCCTGCTGCTGTTTCCTTTCATTTTAACTCAGCTGATTTCCTTTAGCATCTGTTGGTGCTAGTGGTAAAGAACCCACCTGCCAATGCAGGAGAAATAAGAGACATGGGCTCGATCCCTGGGTTTGGGAAGGTCCCCTGGAGAAGGGAATAGCTACCTACTCCAGTATTCTTGCCTGTAGGATCCCATGGACAGAGGAACCTGGCAGGCTACAATCCATAGGGTTGCAAAGAGTCAAGCAAGACTAAGACAACTTAGCACAGCATTTATTTTAAGGCAGGTCTAGTGGTGATAAAATCTATCAGCTTTTTTTTTTTTTTTTTCTGTCTGGGAAGGCCTTTCTCTCTCATTTTTTAAGAATAGTTTTTTGGTCTAGTATTCTTGGTTGCCAGTTTGTTTGTTTGTTTTTTCCTTTCAACACTTTAAATAAGTGATCCAACTCCCTTCTCTCCTACTATGTTTCTGCTTGAGAAAGCATTAATAGCTTTATGGTTTTGTTTTGTTTTCATGTGGTGAGCCACTTTTTCTTGATGCTTTCAAAATTCTGTTTTTATCTTGGGCTTTTGAAAATTTAATTAGAATATATTTTGGCATGGATTTCTTTGAATTCTTCCTAGTTGAAATCTTTATATTCTCAACTATGGATTTCTGCTTCCTTTCTTGGATTTTAGAAGTTCTCAGTCATTTTCTTTCTTTTTATTTTTTTTATTCCTTTGACTGGATAATTTCAAATACCCTGTTTTCATGTCCTCTGATTTTTTCCTTGTGTCTATTTAAGCCTACTGTTGAACTCCTCAGAATTAAATTTATCTTTTGTATTCCTCAGCTCCAAAATTTGTTAACTTGTCTTTTTAATATTTATTCTTTAGTTTCCATGTTATTCATGTATTGTTTTCTTCTAAAAGATCTGTAGAGCACCTTTATGACAGTTATTTTGAATTCTGTGTTTGGTAATTCATATTCCTCTGTTCCTTTAGGGTCATTCTCTGGAGATTTATTTTGTTCCTTTATTTGAGTCATATCTCAGTGTTTTGTCATATGTCTTAAAACTTTGCATTGGAACCTGTCCATTTGGAAAGCCATCTGCCCTAGTTTCTATGGACTGGCTTCACACAGGAGAAGAACTCTTTTTCTCACTAATCGGCCTGGCTAGATTGCCCTGGTGTCTTAAACAGTAAAGCATCTGCCTATAATGCGGAAGACCTGGGTTCAATCCCTGGGTGAGGAAGATCTCCTGGAGAAGGAAATGGCAACCCACTCCAGTACTCTTGCCTGGAAAATCTCATGGACAGAGGAGCCTGGTAGGCTACAGTCTACGGGGTTGCAAAGAGTCGACACGACTGAGTGGTTTCATTTCATTTCAGCCTGGCTAGAGATTCTGAGGGACATTGAAACTATTTAGGGTGTTTCAAGTTCATAACTATAGGGTGCTCCAGCTCCTTTTTCATAATAGTAATTTTAATAGTATCTTACTATTTCTAGTGCAAATTTTCTGGGTTTACAGGAGCAAGTACCTCATTTTCTTTGGGTACACTAGCCAACAGGCATTCAAAGTATGCCAGTTCTGCATCAACACCCTGAGTCAAGTAAAATTATAATTAGTCTCTTAGGCAGTTCTCTCAAAATTCAAAATTCTAGACTAATATTCAGTTCTTTTCTCCCCACTTGAGGATGAAGCCTCATGTTTTATGTTGTATACTACCTCACAGTTGTGTTGAATCATGCTGGCTTCAGCAAGCATTCTTCTTTGCTCTCAGTGGCCCATAGGTTGCCAAACTATCAGCTTCATCAGCCCTCCAAATGAGATGTGAAAGAAATCAGTCTTCTGGCAGTCCTCCAAAAAGTTGGGACATTGGATACACACACACACACAAACACACACACACACACACACACACACCACTCTTCTCTTTCTCTGTTCAGTCACAAGGTGGAATATTTGCTCCCAGGACTGGTTTATCTTGGCTTGGGAATGACAAAGATGACTTTGAAATGCCTCTTCTTATCTATCTCAGTGCAACTAGTCTCAGTTTTGTACTTTCCTGAAGTACAGCAGCATCTTATTTGGATTCTGAAAATCTCATATAGGTTTCTGGTCTGTACTTTTTGTTATATTGATATTACTGTGGGGGAATGACTGCTGGGAATTTATATTCTGCCATCTTGCCAATGTCATTGTTCTTTTTTTGACAGTTTGGTATCAATAATATGGTAGTTTCATAAAATTAATTTTGAAATGTATCTTTGCATTTCTTTAGAGAACATTTTTCTTTTCACTTTTTTTCCTGCTTCTTGACTATGCTCTGGAAAGGTAAGACTTAAAAGTTAATTGACTTTCATATAAATAAGTTTAAAAAAAATTGGCTTGTTAATATGAGCACTTTACTATTAGACATAATATTTGTTTTTGTATTCTTAGCACCTGGCACAGATATGGCATTTGATGCATGTTTGTTTAATGAATAAATCAATTAATGAATAAGAACAGCATAGTAAGCAACTTTCAAATAATGAATATTATACTACTATTACAATAATTATATTTTATTTTGTTTTTGGTCTAATATATATATAGATAAATTTTCCTAAAGGAGATGTGGAAGATAGAGAGATTCTATAGTGGAAACCAACGTTGACCAGAATAGTATCACAAATGAAAACGTATTTTTTGGATATGAATCAAATTCTACTTCAAGTTTCTAGATTGATAATATTATTTTTCTTTAGAAAATAACTTGTTTCAACTTATTTTATGGACTTCTCAGGTGACGCTAGTGGTAAAGAACCCGCCTGCCAATACAGGAAACAGATGCAGGTTCGGTCCCTGGGTTGGGAAAATCCCCTGGAGGAGGGCATGGCAACCCACTCAAGTATTCTTGTTTGGAGAATCCCATGGACAGATGAGCCTGGTGGGCTATAGTCCATAAGGCCCCAAAAAGTTGGACATAGCACATATGCAGACCTTGATCTAAATTAAATGAAGTATTATATTCTTATTGATAGCAGCTATTTTTCCAAGGAAGATTTTGGTACTTGCACTAATATAGGAATTGTATTCAGCAGTGCTTCTTATAGAGATGGAATGACCTTTTCAGAAAATACTGCTGCTAAGTCGTGTCTGATTCTGTGTGACCCATAGACGGCAGCCCACCAGGCTCCCCCATCCCTGGGATTCTCCAGGCAAGAACACTGGAGTGGGTTGCCATTTCCTTCTCCAAAGTATGAAAGTGAACAGTGAAAGTGAAGTCTCTCAGTCCTGTCCGACTCTTCATAACCCTATGGACTGCAGCCCACTAGGCTCCATCCATGGGGTTTTCCAGGCAAGAGTACTGGAGTGGGGTGCCATTGCCTTCTCCATCAGAAAGTACAGTAGGTGCTATATGGAGTAGTTAGTAGTAACATTTTGGACAATATATAATGGGTGAAAGTAAGGGTAGGAAGGACTCTTAAAAGATTTACTCTTCTGGAATGATTTATTCAAAAGGTTGGTTTTCAGTTATTGTTCAGTCACTAGGTCATGTCTAACTCTGTGACCCCATGGACTGGAGCATGCCAGGCTCCTCTGTCTTCCACCATTTCCTGTAGTTTGCTCAAATTCATGTCCACTGAGTCAGTGATATGATCTAACCATCTCATTCTCTGCTGACTCCTTCTCCTTTTGCCTTCAATCTTTCCCAGCATCAGAATTTTTTCCAATGAGTCAGTTGTTAGCATCAGGTGGACAAAGTACTGGAGGACAGAGGAGTAAAAGAGCACTTATTGATAAGTTGAAGACAGACAGCCCATTCTTTAAGTAACTGTGTTATGTGAGATATATTTGTAAACCATATTAATCTTTAGGACAGTTGAAGTTAGCAATACATACTCAACTGCATTATTTTCTTTCATGAAATTATCTTTCTGCCTGTCCTTGTGTATCTTTAAACAAAATAATTAATTTTGGTGTGTAGGGACAGAGGAAGAGTAAAACTCATTGACAGGTTCAAGTGGGGTAGGTCAGGGTACAGATTCCATAACAAATAAAAATGACAACATGAGTTTGTTGAAAATGCATTGAAGGTGAGAAATAGTTGATATCAGAAAGGACAGAAGTGCCAAAATGAAAGATTAACTAGATATAACAACTGGAACAGCAGGGAAATGAGGATGAATGACAACTCAAATGCTGCTCTCAGGTAATTAACCTTCTAATAGGAAGATAAGAATTATATTCATATATTAAAGACCAGGAAACACAAGAACTGATGGATCAAAATGAATACAAGCCTTAGAAATAGACCAGAATTCTGGAGGTTCCCTGATGTTCCAAGTGTTAATCTCTTAGTTGTTCAGTTATTGGAGGTTTTGAAGTGAGTGTCTTAAGGATAACTGAAATATCAGGAAGAGCAAGGGTTGAAAATTGGGACACTGAATCTTTACCAATCTGTACATAGTATTTCCTTGGAGTAAATGATGGCAGAATAGAAGGATGTGTGCTCATTTTCTCCTGCAAGAATTCCAAAACTGCAACTCACTGATGAAAAACCATCAATAGGATAATGTTGTATCCCACCAAAAAAAGATACCGCATATGGAAGGGCAAAGGAGAAGCCCTAACAACACAGTAGGAGGGACAAAATCACATTTAGAATCAAACTCCATGCCCACCAGAGACTCTTGCAGGGCTCAAACAAAACCTTATCTAAACCAGGACCCAGAGACCCCACAGAGACTGAGTCAGACCTGCCTTTGAAGGTCTGAGTATCTTCTGCAGAGGTACAAGTCAGCAGTGGCACACTGTGGGAACATGAGGTCTGGCTACAGCAGACCTGGGAAGCCGGCTTGTGGCATAAGTCCTCTTGGAGGAGGTCGCCATTAACGCAACCATAGAGCCACCAAAACAGACTCTTGGAAGGCAAAAACAAAACCTTGTGCACACCAGGACCCAGGAGAAAGGAGCAGTGATCCCAAAAGAGACTGAGTCAGACTTGACTGTAAATGTCCAGAAGTCTCCAGTGGATGCCTGGGTCGAGAGTGGCTGGCTGTGGGGCTGGGGCACTGCATACAACAGTGCTGGCATAAATCCCTTTGAAGGAGGTCAACATTACCACCACTACCCTTACCATAGTTTGGCCTTAGGCCAAACAACATGGAGGGAACCCAGCACCACCCATCAACAGAAAATTCAATTAAAGATTTACTGAGCATGGCTCCACCCATCAGAACAAGACACAGATTCCCCTAGAGTCAGTCCCTCCCATCATAAGACTTCTACAAGAATCTTATACTTATCCATCAGAGGACAGACAGAATGAAAACCACAGTCACAGAAAAGTAACCAAACTGATCAC
>CADEAB010000332.1:66020-110037 GCA_902825105.1 Syncerus caffer
TAAGTTCATCTGTCCAAGTTAGTCTTATGTGACTGAAACATATGGCAGTGTTGCATGTGAAAACAGAAGGAATTTCTAGCTAAGAGCCCTTAATAATTTAAGATTTTGTTCTTTATATTCTGTGGTGCAAGATTTGACTTCTCTAAGGCTTTTGGAGTAGTTTCCCTGGAGGCTCAGACAGTAAAGAATCTGCTTCCAATGTGGGAGATCCGGGTTTGACCCCTGGGTCAGGAAGATCCCCTGGAGAAGGGAACGTAAACCCACTCCAGTATTCTTGTCTGGAGAATCCCATGGACGGAGGTGCCTGGTGGGCTACAGTCCATGGGATCGCAAAGAGTTGGACACAACTGAGTTACTAACACACACACACACACACACACACGGCATTTGGCCTCAAGATAATGATGTTATTTCTTCCTTCTCCACCTCCTTTCACCTCATTACTGTATACTAGGGGGTTTGTACCAATATTATTTAGTCAACATCTCTTTATTTCTTGCATTTTCCCCTTTAACACAACACACCCTGATTTTGGAGGCCATTTCTTTTGGGGAAATAGGTTTTTGCATGCTTCATTTATGTAGGCATAAATACTCATGCTATCAGCTAATTGTGTTGCCTTTATGATTGTGATGGGATAGAAAGCTTGCAATGTAGGTCTTCCATCTTTACCAACTTTTACTTTTTCCCCCTCTTCATCTATGCTCTTTTCTTTATCTCCATTTACCCTTCTTCAATTCCTCTGTTCACTGTAGTTCAAAGAAGCAGGAAGTTGCTGGGGATATGAGAGTCGTATAGAAAGCACATGCAGTTATTTTCTTTACTGTAAGTCTTTATCTGCATCCTATCAATGTAAGTGGCCAAGATATGAAAATGCACAATTAAATCCATTTCTGTTAGTTAGTTGTGATATTGGCTCATAAGAATGAGGTGTTAATTTTTCATAAATTTCATGAGCTAGACAGTGTCAATCATTATTAAAAATTAAATTATATAATCAAAATTAAGTAAATTATAATAAAAATGTGACAAGTATTTATAATTTCTTTTTTACTACATTTTACTATTATACATGTTTTTAAGGTTGTTACATCTATTGCACTTGCACAGTGGGGATAGTATATAATGATGTGTCACAGCATTATTTCCCAATTATGCTCGCAATGATACCATGTTCTCGCTTGAAACTGGAAACAGTGAGAGTATTTGCACTATGGAAATCAGCATTTTACAAATAATTATTCAATTTTTTTTTAACTTGAGTCAATAAACTATAGTCCATGGTCCAACTCTAGCCTGCCATCTATTTTGTTAAATAAAGTTTTACTGGAATATAGGCAATTCCAATGCTACAAGAATGGCGTTGACTATATGACTTGCAAAACACAAAGTATTTACACCATGTCCTCCTATATAAAATATTTGCCAACTTTTGGTCTAAATTTAAGAATATGGTTGAGAAAATGTTCACAAGTCAAGTTAAATTTATAAGTGCAACATGTCTGTAACTGTGATACTGTGAGTACCACAAACATTTTTTTTTCCTGTTTATTTATTTATGTAACTTTACAATATTGTATTGGTTTTGCCATACATTGACTTGAATCCACCATGGGTGTATATGTGTTCCCCATCCTGAACCCCCCTCCCACCTCCCTCCCCATCCCATCCCTCTGGGTCATTATCCTATTATATATTATCCTATTATACAGAGTGAAGTAGGCCAGAAAGAAAAACATCAATACAGTATGCTGCTGCTGCTGCTGCTGCCGCTAAGTCGCTTCAGTCATGTCTGACGCTGTCCGACCCCATAGATGGCAGCCCACCAGGCTCCTCCCTCCCTGGGATTCTCCAGGCAAGAACACTGGAGTGGGTTGCTCTTCCTTTTCCAACGCAGGAAAGTGAAAAGTGAAAGTGAAGTCGCTCAGTCGTGTCTGACTCTTAGAGACTAATGCATATATATGGAATTTAGAAAGATGGTAATGATAACCCTGTATGTGAGACAGCAAAAGAGACACAGATGTCTAGAACAATCTTTTGGACTCTGTGGGAGAGGGTGAGGGTGGGATGATATGGGAGAATGGCATTGACACATGTAAATTATCATATGTGAAACAAATCGCAAGTCAAGGTTCTATGCATGATACACGGTGCTCGGGGCTGGTGCACAAACATTTTAAAAACTATTCTTTAAGTATTTGAGAATTAAGACTCTGATGCTGGGAGGGATTGGGGGCAAGAGGAGAAGGGGACGACAGAGGATGAGATGGCTGGATGACATCATTGACTCGATGGACATGAGTCTGAGTGAACTCCGGGAGTTGATGATGGACAGGGAGGCCTGGCGTGCTGCCATTCATGGGGTAGCAAAGAGTCGGACACGACTGAGTGACTGATCTGATCTGATCTGATCCAACTCAGTAGAAAAGAGAATCACCAACAACACAACAAAAGTTTTTATTATCATGATAGTGTATAAAACAGTTGCAATTTACTGTTATATTGGAAAAAAAAACAATGTAAATAAAGGTACAGATTTATAATGCTTTTATTTGGACCAATTTTGAACATAGCTGGATTATAAACTCTGAGGGCAAGAAACTTATTTGTTTGGTCATGCACTATCTAACACAATGCTGAACATATGGAAGCTACTCAGCTAATCTCTGTGAATTATAAACTATCATTCTTACCTGAAAGGAAATCTTTAACATATATTCATATAAAATTAATCCCCATATATACATTTTGATATTCTGAACTTTGAAGGACATAGGGTCAAGATTAATTGCTCTGCTTAGCCAATAAGAAAATGTGACCCATATATGTGACCATAAAAAATATAAATTTTTGAATTATATATGAACTTTTGCTACTTAAAGTCTGGTTCTTTGATGAGCAGCAACATTTCATCACTTTTGATCTTGTTAGAAATGCAACATGCAGTATTTCAGGTGCATTCCAGACTTACTGCTCCAGAAACTACATGTTAACATTTCCAGCTGATTTCTATGCACATAAAGCTAGACAAAGAATTTCTAAGAATGTTCTTGAATATTGCCTCCCTAATATGCTATGTATTCATATTCAAAATATGAGAAATTAAGAAAATATTCCAGCTTTTTTTGGATCCAACATATAACAGAAAAAAGTTTTGCTTATTTCAGTGTATTTTTTCCTCCTTTAGTTATATTATCCAATTTTATTCTCAGAAAGTTTTCCTCAGGCAAATAAGCTGAGCATTGTTAGGCCTTTATAAATGATGAATTAATAAAACTACACATAACTGATTACTGTTTTAACCAACATTAAATGGTGTGTTTGTGACAGACTGGTCAGGTGAGATTTTATACAAGTTAATTTTCCTATCAAGGTCTATGAAGGGTGAAATGATTACCTGATTAATTCAAACCCCTCATATGAGTTTTTCAGGCTCCTGAAAACTCCCCAGAGACATCTTCACCTCCATTCCACCAAATTCATGAAAAAATAAAAAATAAAAAAAATATTAGGGATTTAAACTTGAAGTGTCTGGGTAATTTTGCATAACCCAGTTTCTCTTTAGGCTTTAATGTATAAAAGGACCATTTAACTTCTAAAATTTCTAATTGCAAACAATGTCTGATTACTTACAATAAACAAAACAATTGCAGATGTTGTCTTGTTTTCAGTTGAAAATTCAATAATCTAAATTAATTTTTCATGGCAAGATAAAAAATTATATATATATAAATATACTATTTTAGTCTACTAAAAATATGGGATCAGTAGATAATTGAACAAATGTTTCATGTCCATGTGCAGAGCAGTGTAACTGTGTAGATGAAATTATTGACATATATTTCCCCATACTAATTTACTATACATTATATTTCATTATTTTATTTTGAATTGTACTACCTAAAATAAAAAATATGTTAACTTTATTATATGGTAAGTTTTTTGGTTCTTAAAAGTACCCCTTATTGTTCCTCCATCTCCAGCGAGCTACATAGAAATGCTTGTACTATGTCTCCATTAATCTTGCCTTTGCTAGAGTATCTAAGGTGCAATCGGTTTCCACATAGATTAATTTGTCCAAACAGGCCTAAAAATTGGAGTCCAGAAATCACTTGGCAAATTCCCTTTAAACCAAAAATAATAAACCGAAAACTGATACTGACAGTTATAAAAGACCACACAGAGGAAGAACCAAGAATAGAATTGGTGTATGTATATCTGTGAATGCTTCCATTAAACTAGCTTGTAGAAGATTTATGTTTGGTAGGATTTGTACATGTTAATATATGAATGATTCAGCAGAAACTATAAACTTACATTTCACACCAATTATTTTAGAATGAATAATAACTTTACTTAGTTAATGAGTCCATTATGGTTACTGGGTCAGTCATTAAATTATTTTGAACATTTGAGAAAAAAATTTCAGTATTAACTTGTCATTCAAATTTCATAACAATATGTTTATCTTTACTAGAAAAATTTAAGGGAAAATTTGATGTATGCAAGTAACAATTCACAAATAACAGTAGTAGTATAGTAGTAGATAATAAAGAAAAATATTTATGTTCATTACATAGTTTTCCATTCAAATTTTGAATTTGATTTAAACAACTCATTTAAACAACATTTTTTTGAATATTTAGTGAAGATAGAAGCAACCTGAGTGGTAGCATTACTGTAGTTTTATTCTTACGCTCTTTTTCATATGTGAAACTATTAAATGAGCCCTGTTTCTCCTAGGGTTCACATTGTTTGGACTCTATTTATTCTACAAGTTTTATATGTTGCTTGCACTAATTTTTGTTTCTGTTTTCTAAATGGTTAAACCACCATGTGAAGGAAAACAACAACAAAAAATACTTAGTAAAATTGATAATGGAAAACATATTTTTTATGTTGGAAATATGTAGTTGTTCTTACATGTATAAAAGCCCCCTTCTTTGTTTATTAGTGACCCCTAAGGTCCCTTTTCGGAGAAGACAATGGCACCCCACTCCAGTACTCTTGCCTGGAAAATCCCATGGACGGAGGAGCCTGGTGGGCTGCTGTCCATGGGGTCGTGAAGAGTCGGACACGACTGAGCGACTTCACTTTCATGCATTGGAGAAGGAAATGGCAACCCACTCCAGTGTTGTTACCTGGAGAATCCCATGGATAGGGGAGCCTGGTGGGCTGCCGTCTATGGGGTTGCACAGAGTCAGACACGACTGAAGCGACTTAGCAGCAGCAAGGTCCCTTTTAATCCCATGATTTTCTTTCTATGTGTGATAAAATTTGCCAAGAAATTTATACTTCTTCATCCTGAACATATATCAGTTCAGTTCAGTCACTCAGTTGTGTCCAACTCTTTGTGACCCCCTGGACTGCAGCACACCAGTCTTCCTTGTCCATCACCAACTCCTGGAGTTTGCTCAAACTCATGTCCATTGAAATGGTGATGCCATCCAACCATGTCATCCTCTGTCGTCCCCTTCTCCTCCTGCCTTCAATATTTTCCAGAATCTGGGTGTTTTCCAAAGAGTCAGTTCTTCCCATCAGGTGGCCAAACTATTGGAGTTTCTGCTTCAGCATCAGTCCTTCCAAAGAACACCCAGAACTTATTTCCTTTATAATTGATTGGTTTGATCTTGCAGACCAAAGAACTCTCTACAGTCTTCTCCAACACCACAGTTCAAAAGCATCAATTCTTTAGCTTTCTTTATAGACCAACTATCACATCCATACATGACTACTGGAAATCAAACAAACAAAAAACAACAACAACATAGTTTTGATTAGATGGACCTTTGTTGGCAAAGTAATGTCTCTGCTTTTTAGTATGCTATTTAGGTTGGTCATAGCTTTTCTTCCAAGGAACAAGTGTCTTTTAATTTCAAGGCTGCAGTCACCATCTGCAACGATTTTGGAGTCTTAAAAAATAAAGTCTATCACTGTTTCCATTGTTTCCCCTTATATCTGCCATAAAGTGATGGGACCAGACGCCATGATCTTCATTTTTTGAATGTTGAGTTTGAAGCCAACTTTTTCACTCACCTCTTTCACTTTCATCAAGAGTCCTTTAGTTCTTCTTCACTGTCTGCCATAAGGGTGGTGTCATCTGCATATCTGAGGCTTTTGATATTTCTCTGTGCAATCTTGATTCTAGCTTGTGCTTCATCCAGCCCAACATTTTGCGTGATGTAAGTTAAATAATCAGGATGACAATATACAGCCTTGATGTACTCCTTTCTCAATTTGGAATCAGTCTGTTGTTCCGTGTCCAGTTCTAAGTGTTGCTTCTTGACTTACATACAAATTTCTCAGGAGGCAGGTAAGGCGATCTGGTCTTCCCATCTCTTTATAAATTTTCCACATTTGGTTGTGATAGAGTAAGTAATGAAATTTGATGTTTGAGGATGAAATTATTTAAAACACAAGAAAAATGTTTGAAAGTAACGCATTTTTATTTCAGTGACCAGGGATGTGTTCTGAGTCAAACTGCTTATGCACACAAAAGGATATATGACTGTATTTTTAGAAGCAAAGTAGATTGTTTGGCAAGTGATTGCATGCATCATATATGATTATCTCTACAATCTCAAGTTTTATTTAAATGAATTTTGACTCTGTTCTTTAACACAACCATTGTAAACCTCTCAAAAAATACTTTATCCTTCTTCACACAAACGTTTCAAGGAAAATGTGCATGACTTGTCATAAGCAAAAGTACTTAAATTGTAAAACTCCAGTTCCTAAGGAAAAGAGAGACTAAAATAACCAACCCAAATTTCCAAAGCACACTGACAACTCAGGAGGATGGGTTATGTTATTGGCGTTTTTGTATCACTAAGTAAGGGTGGGTGGCAATTTGCCAGCATCTCCATAGCTAAGGGCTTGAAAAATCTGCCTATAGCATTTGAGAAGCGTAATGTATATGTTTATATGGAAATTTATGCCTACATATTTTCAACACAAATATTTCCATATGCTGGAAAATAATGAGGTGTCCACTAAATTTGAAATTTCAAACTTAAACCATCTCATTGGAGAAAACACTACTGTATATCAATATCTAATCAATGAATTGTGCGGAAAAGTTAATATATTTCAACTTATTTTCCTTTACCAAGCTATTGACGTAGTACTGTTCATAGTCACATTTTTGTGTGTTTGTTGTATAGGGAACAATGAAAACAATTATTTTCTCTGCTTTCCAATTAATTCTTCTATCTTTTTATACTAAGTCTAATTTTATTCCTATTCCTTAACCCTTGTTCCTGTAATGGACCAAATAACATAATATAAATTCTATTATATACAGTCAATTCATGCCTTTCAGCACATGAAGTGCTAAATATTTTCAATTTAGAATAGGAATCAATATTTTTGTTATGCTATTTTTCCAAGACTACTTATTTGTTAAGATTGATTTTCTGTACCTCAACTGATGGTCTTATGAAAAAAAAAACAAACAAACAACTTTTGAATATGATTTTTTTTCATTTTAATAAAGGTCCATATGTTTCTGTGTTCTTAAGTCTGAATTCCCTGGGGAGGTATCATCATGCAGCTCACATTGTCACTCACCTACACATTTGAACTTGTTATCAAATAATCTGCAAAGCAGTATAAGTTATTTATGTGTCATAGGGCAGATTTGTGATAAACTAAGTTTCAAAGTAATTAATTTTTGACGTTTATCCTGTCTCTAATAACATGAGTCTAATTCCACCAGATTTAATTTTAAATAAGGAAGTTACATTTCCTTTCCTTATATGATATATAAATCCCTCACATATTCCTCAGTTGAATACCATTTATGACACTATGTGTTTTCTTATAGAGAATAAAAATGAGAATGTTTTTTCTGTAAGCCACCGAACTAGTTACCAGAAGTCATTATGATCCTCTATTCAGATCAAGCTTTGAAAGCCATTTCAGTATGCACAAATTAAAATAACTAACCATCTTCTAACAACTTTCAGAGAAAATAATTCTCTGTAAAAAAAGAGAAATGACTTCATAATGTTAATGATAATGAAAAGGAAAGTCATGTCCAACTCTTTGTGACCCCATGGACTGCATACTCCATGAAATTCTCCAGGCCAGAATACTGGAGTGGGTAGCCTTTGCCTTCTTCAGGGGATCTTTCCAACCCCAGGATTTAACCCAGGTCTCCCACATTGCAGGCAGATTCTTTCAAAGCTGAGCCACAAGGGAAGCCCAAGAATACTGGAGTGGGTAGCCTATTCTTCTCCAGCAGATATTCTCGACCCAGGAATCAAACCAGGGTCTCCTGCATCACAGGTCGATTCTTTACCAACTGAGTTATGAGGGAAGCCCCAATGTTAATGATCCACATTAAGAAAATATTTTCTACAGTAGTGAAACCCAACAAATTGTGAGCAGACATAGTGAGTTTAAAACCCATTTAGCTGTTGAGCCCCTTATAGTCTTTAAAAAATTATGGCACATCTATGTATGCATGCTAGTGGGGGGCAAGGGAAGGGCAGAGAGGGAGTGTACAGGGAGTATGGTGACTCATAGGAATAGCTTCTGTAAAACTCTCCTCAGAAGTAGGAGAAGTTAATGTTCCAGACCTCGGCACTGAAACCTTTAGTTCAGTTCAGTTCAGTCGCTCAGTCGTGTCCGACTCTTTGAAAACCCATGAACTGCAGTATGCCAGGCCTCCCTGTCCATCACCAACTCAAGGAGTTCACTCAGACTCACGTCCGTCGAGTCCGTTATGCCATCCCACAATCTCATCCTCTCTAGTCCCCTTCTACTCCTGCCCCCAATCCCTCCCCACATCAGAGTCTTTTCCAATGAGTCAACTCTTCACATGAGGTGGCCAAAGTACTGGAGTTTCAGCTTGGAGTTTCAGCTTTAGCATCATTCTTTTCAAAGAAGTCCCAGGGCTGATCCCCTTCAGAATGGACTGGTTGGATCTCCTTGCAGTCCAAGGGACTTTCAAGAGTCTTCTCCAACACCACGGTTCAAAAGCATCAGTTCTTCTGTGCTCAGCCTTCTTCACAGTCAAACTGTGACATCCATACATGACCACTGGAAAAACCATAGCCATGACTAGACGGACCTTTGTTGGCAAAGTAATGTCTCTGCTTTTGAATATGCTATCTAGGTTGGCCATAACTTTCCTTCCAAGAAGCAAGCGTCTTTTAATTTCATGGCTGCAGTCACCATCTGCAGTGATTTTGGAGCCCAGAAAAATAAAGTCTGACACTGTTTCCACTCTTTCCCCATCTATTTCCCATGAAGTGATGGGACTGGATTCCATGATCTTTGTTTCCGAATGTTGAGCTTTAAGCGAACTTTTTCACTCTCCACTTTCACTTTCATCAAGAGGCTTTTTAGTTCCTCTTCACTTTCTGCCATAAGTGTGGTGTCATCTGCATATCTGAGGTTACTGGTATTTCTCCTGGCAATCTTGATTCTAGCTTGTGCTTCTTCCAGCCCAGCGTTTCTCATGATGTACTCTGCATATAAGTTAAATAAGCACGGTGACAATATACAGCCTTGAGGTACTCCTTTTCCTATTTGGAACCAGATTGTTGTTCCATGTCCAGTTCTACCTGTTGCTTCCTGACCTGCATACGGATTTCTCAAGAGGCAGGTCAAGGTGGTCTGGTATTCCCATCTCTTTCAGAATTTTCCACAGTTTATTGTGATTCACACAGTCAAAGGTTTGGCATAGTCAATAAAGCAGAAATAGATGTTTTTCTGGAACTCTCTTGCTTTTTCCATGATCCAGCAGATGTTGGCAACTTGATTTCTGGTTCCTCTGCCTTTTCTAAAACCAGCTTGTACCTCAGGAAGTTCATCGTTCACGTACTGCTGAAGCCTGGCTTGGAGAATTTTGAGCATTATTTTACTAGCGTGGGAGATGAGTGCAATTGTGTGGTAGTTTGAGCATTCTTTGGCATTGCCTTTCTTTAGGATTGGAATGAAAACTGACCTTTTCCAGTCCTGTGGCCACTGCTGAGTTTTCCAAATTTGCTGGCATATTGAGTGCAGCACTTTCACAGCATCATCTTTCAGGATTTGAAATAGCTCCACTGGAATTCCATCACCTCCACAAGCTTTGTTCATAGTGATGCTTTCTAAGGCCCACTTGACTTCACATTCCAGGATGTCTGGCTCTAGGTCAATGATTACACCGTCATGATTATCTGGGTCGTGAAGATCTTTTTTGTACAGTTCTTCTGTGTATTCTTGCCACCTCTTCTTAATATCTTCTGCTTCTGTTAAGTCCATACCATTTCTGTCCTTTATCGAGCCCATCTTTGCATGAAATATTCCCTTGGTATCTCTAATTTTCTAGAAGAGATCTCTAGTCTTTCCCATTCTGTTGTTTTCCTCTATTTCTTTGCATTGATCGCTGAGGAAGGCTTTCTCATCTCTCCTTGCTATTCTTTGGAACTCTGCATTCAGATGCTTATATCTTTCCTTTTCTCCTTTGCTTTTCACTTCTCTTCTTTCCACAGCTATTTGTAAGGTCTCCCCAGATAGTCATTTTGCTTTATTTGCATTTCTTTTCCATGAGGATGGTCTTGATCCCTGTCTCCCATACAATGTCATGAACCTCATTCCATAGTTCATCAGGCACTCTATCTATCAGATGTAGGCCCTTAAATCTATTTCTCACTTCCAGTGTATAATTATAAGGGATTTGATTTAGGTCATACATGAATCGTCTAGTGGTTTTCCCTACTTTCTTCAATTTAAGTCTGAATTTGGTAATAAGGAGTTCATGATCTGAGCCACATCAGCTCCTGGTCTTGTTTTTGCTGACTGTATAGAGCTTCTCCATCTTTGGCTGCAAAGAATATAATCAATCTGATTTTGGTGTTGACCATCTGGTCATGTCCATGTGTAGAGTCTTATTGTGTTGTTGGAAGAGTGTGTTTGCTATGACCAGTGCATTTTCTTGACAAAACTCTATTAGTCTTTGCCCTGCTTCATTCCATATTCCAAGGCCAAATTTGCCCATTACTCCAGGTGTTTCTTGACTTCCTACTTTTGCATTCCAGTCCCCTATGATGAAAATGACATCTTTTTGTGTGTTAGTTCTAAAAGGTCTTGTAGGTCTTAATAGAACCGTTCAACTTCAGCTTCTTCAGTGTTACTGGTTGGGGCATAGACTTGGATTACTGTGATATTGAATGGTGTGCCTTGGAAACGAACAGAGATCATTCTGTCATTTTTGAGATTGCATCCAAGTACTGCTTTTCAGACTCTTTTGTTGACCATGATGGCCACTCCATTTCTTCTGAGGGATTCCTGCCCGCAGCCCTTTAAGTGGCAACCAAAATGAAGCTCAGTATCTGAAGCTACAAACAGGGAAGAAAGAGAGGATGCAGGAAGAAAAAATAAGTTCCTACTATAGTTCAGTGATTCAGCCCTTTGAATAGCACCACTTTGAAGTCACTTAAAATTCAAGAGGACTATATTATAGTATGTACTTGAATATACATTTAAGGAGAGCTTATACACTCATAATAGAAAAAAAATAATATTAGATAGGAAAAAACATGGTATTTATAAAAATGTTTATTAATGATTCAATCTTCTTTAATTCACTGATTTAGCTGTTTGCTTTGATATTTTTAATATTAAAAGTTATACTATTATACTACTACTTACATTGCTAACTTGACTTTTATTATGATTATTTTTTAAGCTTTATTTATAAATAATATGCAAAAATTGCACACTTTTACTGTATACATTGATGAGTTAGACATATCCATACAGCCATATCACACTATTTAAGGAACTAAAAATTACATCACTATCAATTTTTTCTTTTATTTTTTGTGTGGTAAGGATGCAGTATGATTAGATTTTTGTCATCACTTTTAACAGAACATGGTAATAACAAAATCAAAATATTGGTATAAAGTTTACAAAATGTCCTCATTCATTCATCAAATATTTATACATTGGCTACATAGTGTCATTTGCTGTATTTTTTGTCTGAGATATAGCAGTATACAAGACAATGGGCATTTTTTGCTCTCAAGGAGCTTAGTCTTTAAAGAAATGACAGATTAAAAAAAAACTAACATAAATTATCAATTTAAATAAAAATTAATACCACAAAAATGAACTGTGAGGTGCTTTTCACAAGACTATATTCTGGGAGCCTTATGTTGCTTGGAGGGTGATCAGGAAATGCATCCCCTATCTCTTTGAAATCTACAAACTCTACAGGGTAGTAAAACCAGTACTATTATTAACTCTATTTTGAACATATGCTAATTGAGATCCAAGAAAGTGGCAAAATAAAAATTCAAGCCTAGATCTTTAAAATTTGTAGTATGCCATGCTCCTTTCCTGACAGAAATAATTAGGCAATTGAATAATATGATGAATCCCCTCTAAAATTACTACTCCTGAAGGATTTGTATCATATCAGAAGCTTTTTTTTTTCCCAAATTATGTCTTCAGCTTAATATCTTATACTATAAGTAGGTTATCTTCACTTAGGTTATTCAGTTACTAGAACGAATGAATGTTGGGATCTTTAAATACTCATGTTAGTTTTTATGAAAGCAATAAATCTAGAGTCAGAAAATAATTCTAATGTTTGCAGAAATGAAGTAAAGTCTTTTCTTCCTGTACTTTATCTTTCTTTTACCATGATATATACTCTCCAAACACAGTCTCTTAAAAGTAGAATATACAATAAAAGATAATAAAAATATATTTTTATCTTATCAAAAAGTGAAAGAAAAAGCAAAAGAAGAAAAAAATATACAGATAAGCAAAATCAAAGAGGTAGGATTTTTTTTTTTTTTTTTTTTTTTTTTTTTTTGCAGCACTTAGAATGGTAGACAACAGCAGTTAGGATGAGAGAAAGTGGAAGTGTATTTTCCTTTTTTCTATTCACTGCAAAATCTGTTGGAAACTCAAAAGAGAAACCTACTCTATGAAGCAATAGTTCCACCAATACCAAAGTGTTCACAGTGATGAAAAATCAACAGGAGTCCCAGAGGTAAGAAAAAAGCACTACTACATTGAATAAAAGTTAAAACTGAAAGTAGAATTATTCCTTTTCAGAGCTAACTTTATAAAGTGGATAAAGATGAGTTATTCAGCATTTGCAAGGAATAAGACCATGGGGATAACTGCTATCATGCCTTAATTATGTTATAACTGTGGCAGAGTCTGTGGATTCAAACAACTGTCCTAGTTGGCAAAGAATTAGTCAGTTAAGCTATTTGACAGACTTGACTATTTTTCTGATTGGATTTACTAGTTAAAGAAACATTTTATTTGGCTGCCTCTTGTAATTAAGACATTGTTTGAATACGAATTTTGTCTTGTTCCATGTGCATCAGATTACACCTTGAGTACTGGTATACCCAGAACTTAGTTCTGGGTCCCAACATTATATGCCTAGTAACATTTCAATTTTAGGAATCAGGTAATTTTGTGTCTTTTAGAAAACAAAATTCATCTCATCTTTGGTTTTGCTTTATTTTTCATTACATATGTTAGGTGCAGAACAAAGGAACCATAATCTTCTCTATATGTAAGGTCTATAAAGGTTTAATTCAGTTATTATTGCCACACTTGCAAAGTCACTTCACACTTCAATTGATAAATTTAACTCTATCCAAAGGAGTATAAACATTCAGTCAGTCATTATAGAAAAGACTTGAAGTAGTAAAAGGGTGAAGAAGATAATGAAGGTGACACTAGCCCAAATCACATGAGGAACACTTAAAGAAAATATAGAAGATTTAGCTTGGGAAAATATTACTTTGTGTAACAAAGGCAAGGACAAAGTGGTGGGGGGGAGCAAAATAGAGGTCTCCAAATGTCCAAAGGGCTATTATGTAGAAGGATTAAATTGATCTTTATGACTCAAAGAGGCAGAATTAAATCAATGCTGCTGCTGCTAAGTCACTTCAGTCACGCCCGACTTTGCGTGACCCCAGAGACGGCAGCCCACCAGGCTCCCCTGTCCCTGGGATTCTCCAGGCAAGAACACTGGAGTGGGTTGCCATTGCCTTCCCCAATGCATGAAAGTGAAAAGTGAAAGTGAAGTCGCTTAGTCGTGTCCGACCCTCAGCGACCCCATGGACTGCAGCCTTCCAGGCTCCTTCATCCATGGGATTTTCCAGGCAAGAGTACTGAAGTGGGGTGCCATTGCCTCTCCAATTAAATCAATAGATGGGAGTAAAAATGAGACGAACTTTGTATAAATTCAAGCAAGTACTTTCTAATAGTCACAGCTAACCAAAGATGGAATGGAGTGTCTCAAGATTTAGCAGATTCTTGATCAAGATATTCTAAGATCTTGAATGATTGCATATAGGGCTTTTAGAGAAAATAATCAAATGTTAGCAAAGCGAGAAAAGTAAGTAAAATGCAAAAATGTAGTGAATATTTATCTAGGTAAATTTATCCACTTTTTCAGTTTTAAAATGTCTTTTCCTTTTTGAAATTATGCTGTTAGATAGAAAAAAAATGTTTAATTTTCTTACTTAATAAACCAAGATGGCCACTCAGTGTTCAGTTCAGTTCAGTCCCTCAGTCGTGTCTGACTCTTTGCGACCCCATGAATCGCAGCATGCCAGGCCTCCCTGTCCATCACCAACTTCCGGAGTTCACTCAAAATCATGTGCATCAAGTCGGTGATGCCATCCATCCATCTCATCCTCTCTTGTCCCCTTCTCCTCCTGCCCCCAATCCCTCCCAGCATCAGAGTATTTTCCAATGAGTCAATTCTTTGCATGAGGAGGCCAAAGTATTGGAGTTTCAGCCTCAGCATCAGTCCTTCCAATGAACACCCAGGACTGGTCTCCTTTAAGATGGACTGGTTGGATCTTCTTGCAGCCCAAGGGACTCTCAAGAGTCTTCTCCAACACCACAGTTCAAAAGCATCAGTTCTTCTGAGCTCAGGTTCTTCGCAGTCCAACTCTCACATCCATACATGACCACTGGGAAAAAAAAAAAAAAAAAACATAGCCTTGACTAGACTGATCTTTGTTGGCAAAGTAATGCCTCTGCTTTTCAATATGCTATCTAGGTTGGTCATAACTTTCCTTCCAAGGAGTAAGTGTCTTTTAATTTCATGGCTGCAGTCACCATCTGCAGTGATTTTGGAGCCCCAAAAAATAAAGTCTGACACTGTTTGCACTCTTTCCCCATCTATTTCCCATGAAATGATGAGACCAGATGCCATGGTCTTCATTTTCTGAATGTTGAGCTTTAAGCCAACTTTTTCACTCTCCACTTTCACTTTCATCAAGAGGATTTTTAGTTGCTCTTCACTTTCTGCCATAAGGATGGTGTCATCTGCATATCTGAGGTTATTGATATTTCTCCTGGCAATCTTGATTCCAGCTTGTGCTTCTTCCAGCCCAGCGTTTCTCATGATGTACTCTGCATAGAAGTTAAATAAGCAGGGTGACAATATACAGCCTTGACATACTCCTTTTCCTATTTGGAACCAGTCTGTTTTTCCATGTCGAGTTCTAACTGTTGCTTCCTGAATTGCATATAGGTTTCTCAAGAGGAAGATCAGGTGGTCTGGTATTCCCATCTCTTTCAGAATTTTCCCCAGTTTATTGTGATCCACACAGTCAAAGGCTATGGCATAGTCAATAAAGCAGAAATAGATGTTTTTCTGGAACTCTCTTGCTTTTTCCATGATCCAGCAGATGTTGGAAATTTGATCCAACTGGGCGTTAGTCCTGTGATAAATATTTTCAAAATAAAAGAAAATTTATTGGCCTGTGGAACTGAAGCATAGGCCAGATGACACTCAAGATTCTTTCCTATGTTGAGTGTCTATGATTAAAATTTTTGAGAGAGTGCCAGAAAAGAGTGGAAGAGTCTTCATGATCATTAATAACTTTGTATGAATGAACTTAACAGATCGCTTTTTCTTCTTTAGACTATGCTTGATCCATCTGAAGGTTCAAAGCTTCTAGCTAGGAAAAGAGGTATTGCAAAGAGATGCAAAGAAATCAGGAGATATCTTAGTTAAAGACATAATGGTCATTGATGATTTGGTCACTAAGTCATGTCCAAATCTGCAACCCCATGGACTGCAGTCTGCCAGCCTCCTCTGTTCATCCTAGGAAAAAAAAGTATTGCAAAGAGTTGCAAAGGAAGCAGGATATATGTAAATTTAACATGTACTGTTCAAAATGTTGTTATTTCTAATTATGTTATTTTCCACTATCTTACTACATTTTTTTAACTTCTCTGTGAAGTATTTTTTTGCATTAAAGTTTCTACTATTTAAAATTATTTAATTAGAAGGTGTCATGAGGAAATGGGTCAGTGTTACTAGTGAGTGAATGATTTCATGTATATAATGGAATCATTTGTGAAGTTGTATTTGTGGTTTCAGAGTCTTAAAAATGTTATTTTACTCTGTTTTATTTAAAACCTTGTGTTCTTGGTTGGTAGTTCACTGTGTTGAATGAATTATGCTCATCAGATCCTAACTATTTCCCAGATAAGACCCTATTTTTGATCTAAAAGTAAAAATGGTTGAAAATTTCATATCTGGACACAGATACTTCACTTGTATTAAAACATTAGTTTTGACATACAGCAACAAGAGGTTTTTAAAAACCTCATAATTTCATGTACTGTTTTTATTTGCCAATTTTATAAGATATAAAGGTAGGAGTTTTTACTCTTTCTGTTACTTAGGTCTTGAGTTAATGGTACCTTTTAGCAAAACTTTATTTTCTTAATCAAAACAAATACAATTTAGAATCTAAGATTGTATGATATGTTTGTGGTTGTTGGAAAGCTTTATTAAAAAAAAAAAAAAAGTTCAGTTCCTTTTTCCTCCTTAAAAGATGAGGCAAAATATCTTAAGGTAGAGCCTGTTAAAATATTTTTCTAAAGATAGTTTATGAAGAACAATTATGTAATATATCTTAAATATTTCAAATATTAAAATACTTTTCACAACAAAACAGCTTCAAAGCTATCTTTACTCATTAATGTTTTATTTTCCTAAATAGTAGACATTAAATCTACTTAGTTTGATCCAATACATTTTATTTAATTCCTCCATTTGTACAGATAGGAATGTGACAGCATCACTACAAGTCCCATGTGTCGAATTTCCCATAAATAAAAGAGGGGGGACTTGGTAACCAAAGTTGGAAAGTCTAGATGCGTAAAAATTCCACAACTAAATCTACTTCTCTAAGATGGTTTCCAAAAGCTGAACCTTTCCAATATTGAAACTGCCCATTTAACTTTCATTCTTTAAAAAATGCTAATAAAAGTGAAAGTGAAATATTGACATATTATTTCACTTATTAAAAATGTCCCCCAAATCTGATCTATCAAAAGGTGACATATTCAAGTTTTATTTTTTATCAGATGATGAACTACCAACTGGTATCACTACAAAGTAGTGAAAAAGCTGACCAACTGAGAATTAAGAACCAGAATGAAATCTAGTAACACAGTTGCTTTTCTATGCATTTAACTTTTTATGGATACAATTTAAACTTCGTGAGATGTCTCTTCTGTGGCATATCACATGGTTTGTGTGATTTTTAGTCCCCCTTCCATGAATGGAACCCAGACCCCTGGAAGTGAGTGCACAGAGTCCAAACCACTGGAGGACCAGGAAATTCTTAAGATTTCCTACTTGTACAATTATGCTTTCAACTCTTGCCTGAATATTTCATGTGCACAAGTAGAAACTGCCTCTATTGGACTGCAGTTAATTCAATATTCTGTCAATCTTTCAATAATGATCAAATATATACTCTGTACTATGCTCTAGGGGCTTCCTGGATGGCTCAGTAGGTAAAGAATCTGCCTGCAGTACAGGAGACACAGAAAACATGGGTTCAGTCCCTGGGTCAGGAAGATACCCTGGAGAAGGAAATGGCAAACCTCTCCAGTACTCTTGCTGGGAAAATCCCATGGACAGAGGAGCCTGGCTACAGTCCAAAGAGTGGCAAAGAGTCAGAGGCGACTAAGCATGTATGCATGGGCTGCGGGCCCTCCTCCTACCCCCTCATCCCCCTAATCCCCTTCCCATGCTCTAGGGAAACAAAGATGAATAAGGAGTGGACCTTCCTCTCAGGGTGCTCAAGTTTGATGGTCTGATTAGAGACATACGAATAAGTAAATAGTTACAAAATCTTTAGTCTGAGAATCAACAACACTTCAGAATGTTAACTGAGCAGAATCAACTGTGGGAAGTATAGGTTAATTAGAAGGCAATTTTTCTCTTTTAGACTTCCATAACTTATTGTACTTGGTGCTTCTCAGTAAATGTGATCGTTAAACTTGGGGGAAAAAAGAGCACATTGTTTTGATAGCCCTCTTCTTGCCCGGTGACCTGCAAATAGCAAATAGCATCTTTTCTAATTTCCTCCCAAATCTAAACGGTTGGTAACTTTGAGCTGCTGAAATGAATTCTCTCCATGCAGTCAAGCAAAATTAAAACAAAAGACATGTTTATTTTCCCTCTAATTATATCAATAGGTAACTTTGAGCTGCTGAAATGAATTCTCTCCATGCACTCAAGCAAAATTAAAACAAAAGACATGTTTGTTTTCCCTCTAATTTTATCAATAGGGGTCAGCACAATGTCTAATTCATTATAAGCACTTACTAAATGGCTATTGAATTAATGAATTGTTGATTAAGATATAATATCTAATATGGTTAGGATTTTTTTTATTATTTTAAAGGAAGGACCTTTAAGATTGTTTATCCAATTAATTTATAGGTGTTTGGAAGAAATAGGGAAATTATTTAAGTGTAGGCACCTTCCTTAAGTGCTTTGCCTCTACCACTTGTCCCTATGCTTGTGCAATGCATATAAGAAGAACGAGGTCAGAGATTGTTTTGAGATGGTAGAGTAGAAGGATGAGCAATCTCCTTTTGTGAGAGCATCAAAATCACAACTACTAATAGCTGTTGAACAACAATTGACAGGAGGATGCTAGAACCCACCAAAAAAGATACCCCATGTTCAAAAACAAAGGAGAAGCTGTATAATCATGATAAAATCAAATTTCATACCTGGTAGGTGGGTGAACCACAGTTTGGAGAACAATAATATCAAAGAAGTTCCCTCACTCTTGTGAAAGTTCTGAGCCTCATGTCAGGCTTTCCAGCCCAGGGATCCAGCAAAGGGACTAGGACTCTCCAGGGAATCTAACTTTCAAGGTCAGTGGGATTCAATTACAGGACTTCCACAGGACAGGGGAAACAGAGGCTCCATTCTTGGAGGGCACAAACGAAAACTTGTGTGCACCAAGACCCAGGGGAAAGTAGCAGTGACTCCACAGAATACTGAACCAGACATATCTGCTAGTGTTGGAAGGTCTCCTGGGGAGGAAGGAGTAAACAGTGGCTCACTACAGAGCTGGGGACACTGGTAGCAGCAGTCCTGATAAGTGTCCCTTGGAGTGAGCCTTCTTGGACATTGCCATTAACTCTACCATAGAGACTCCAGGCCTGGGTTGCCTGAGGTTAAGCAGCTAACTAGGAGGGAGTGCAGCCCTACCCATCCACAGACAATCACGTTAAAGTTTTACTGAGCATGGCCCTGCCCACCACAGCAAAACCTAGATTTTCCCACCACCAGTCCCTCCCATCAGGGAAGCTAACAGGGGAAACTAAGCAAGCCTCTTGGTCTTATCCTCCAGAAGGCAGACAGAAGAAGCAAGAAAAACTACAATCCTGCAGCCACCAGAACAAAAAACACATCACAGAAAATTAACCAAAATGAAAAGGAAGAGAGTTATGTCTCAGATAAAGGGACAAGATAAAACCCAGAAAGAAACAAATAAACAAAGTAGAGATAGGCAACCTTCCAGAAAAATAATTCAGACTAATGATGGTGAAGATGATCCAGGATCTTAGAGAAAGAATGGAAAAGATGCCAGAAAAGTTTACCAAAGACTTAAAAGAACTAAAGAACAAGGAAACAGAGATGAACAATACACTGGCAGGAATGAGTATCAGAATATCTGAGGCAGAAGAATGGATAAGTGACCTGGAAGAAACAATGGTTGAAATCATTTCTGCAAAACAAAATATAGAAAAAAAGAATGAAAAAAAGTTAAAGGAAGTTTAAAACCTCTGGGACAACATTAAATACATCAACATTCATGTCTTAGATATCCCAGAAGAAGAGAGAGAGAAAGGACTTGAGAAATTATTAGAAGAGATAATAGCTGAAAACTTCCCTAACATGGGAAAAAAAAAAAATAGTCAACCAAGTCTCAGAAACTTAGAGAGTCCCAGGCAGGATAATCCCAAGGAGAAACCTACTGAGACACATAGTAATCAAACTGACAAAAATTAAAGACAAAGATAAAATATTAAAAGCAACAAAGGGAAAATGACAACATACAAGGGAACTTTCATAAGGTTAATAGCTGATTTCTCAACAGAAATTCCACAAGCCAGAAGGGAATGGCATGATATATTTAAAGTGATGAAAGGGAGACACCTATAACCAATAATACTCTACCCTGCAAGACTCATGTTCAGATCTGATGGAGAAATCAAAAGCTTTCTAGACAAGCAAAAATTAAGAGATTTCAGGACCACCAAACCAGCTTTATAACAAATGCTAAAGGAATTTCTCTAGTATGGAAAAACAGGAGAAGGATAAGACCTACAAAAATAAATGCAAAACAATTAAGAAAATGGTAATACAATCATACATATCAATAATTACTTTAAATGTAAATGGATTAAATGCACTAACCAAAAGGCATAGACTGCTGGGTGGATGAAAACAGGTACATGTATGCACTTCCACTTACCACATCACTCTACTTAACCCCCAAATTGTATGTAATTATTTTATATTTTTGGTTAATCATGTTTCCAGTATGGCTTGCAATTGTAATTGTCTTTGATTTTTTGTCTGGCTATTGATTTTGAAAACTGATAAACATCTTTTACTGCAGTGATTATATAGCTATTATTCATTTTAATACCATTGTATCATGACTGATCATGAGAAAATAATATAATTCTATATCACTGTTCTACCATTTAATAGAAAAGCACGTAATTGCTTTTTAAAACACAGATGCATATTAAAATTATCTCATAATTTTTTGAAAATTACAAACAACCATGTATTGTTTTTTTTTTTTTCCCCAAAGCTCCAGATATGATTCTCATGAACAGCTATGCTTAAAGAAAACTGGACTACATTTGTTTCACTTTTTCTATTTCATATTCAGTGCTCCTGTCTCATTTAGTTTATGCTTTCCAATTTCTCCATCCCTTTATTTTTGTTGTTCTTTCTCAAACCTTTATCAAGTGTTGTAGAAAACACTTTTTTGCACATGTATATAAATAGTATGTATAATATAATATATATTTTAGAAAACATGAAATTTTGATGAGCTAAAATTTTATGACATTTTTATTTCACTTGTTTAACTAAGTATAAATAAAATGCTAGATTTCTAATTTATAATCACTCAAAATTGTTATATAGTTCCATTTATTCTGGCATCTAGTATTAATGCTAAAAGTCTAGAAACTTTATGATCTTAGTGCTTTTAAAAATAATTGGATGAGGCTTGAAAATTCCAATTTAATTCTGAGAATATAAAGAAATATTATGCTGCAAAAAAAGAAAAAAGTGATATAGTTAACTAAAGTACAGATTTTGTTCAAATTTCACAAAATTTTATGCTAGTGTTCACTATTTGTTTTTGTACTTTATACACGATTTCACATTATATTTAGTTGCATTGAGGTGCTTCAGCTGCATGCAATAAATTCTGGTAAATTTTCTTTTCATCTGTATTATGTTACACATATTTTCTAATTTTCTTTATGACTTCTTACATACACCCGTTATTTAGAGGTGGACACTGAATTTCCAAATACATGTTGTTGTTGTTGTTTTTTAATATCTTGATATTAATTCTCACACTGATACTAATTTCTCATTTAAATACTTTCTTCTCTGCAATCACTTTCTGTGTTTTTCAGTCTTCTAACATTATTGAGGCTTTCAATGGCTACTTCAAACATGTATCTTGGTAAATATCATATTGCACTTGAAAATATGTGGGATATTTTCAAATATGTTTTGATATTTATTCCTAAACTAATTTCACAGGGGTAAGATAATAGAGTTCTCTTTCCTGGCTCAAAATTCTCCAAGTCGGGCTTTTCAGCAATACGTGAACTGTGAATTTCCAGATGTTCAAGCTGGTTTTAGAAAAGGCAGAATAACCAGAGGTGAAAGTGCCAACATCCGCTGGATCATGGAGACAGCAAGAGAGTTCCAGAAAAATATCTATTTCTGCTTTATTGACTATGCCAAAGCCTTTGACTGTATGGATCACAATAAACTGTGGAAAATTCTTCAGGAGATGGGAATACCAGAGCACCTGACCTGCCTCTTGAGAAACCTATATGCAGGTCAGGAAGCAACACTTAGAATTGGACATGGAACAACAGAGCGGTTTCAAATAGGAAAAAGAGTACGTCAAGGCTGTACATGGTCACCCTGCTTATTTAACTTATATGCAGAGTACATCATGAGAAACGCTGGGCTGGAAGAAGCACAAGCTGGAATCAAGATTGCCGGGAGAAATATTAATAACCTCAGATATGCAGATGACACCACCCTTTTGGCAGAAAGTGAAGAGCAACTAAAAATCCTCTTGATCAAAGTGAAAGTAGAGAATGAAAAAGTTGGCTTAAAGCTCAACATTCAGAAAACTATCATGGCATCTGGTCCCATCATTTCATGGGAAATAGATGGGGAAAGAGTGGAAACAGTGTCAGACTTTATTTTTTTGGGCTCCAAAATCACTGCAGATGGTGACTGCAGCCATGAAATTAAAAGACACTTACTTCTTGGAAGGAAAGTTATGACCAACCTAGATAGCATATTGAAAGGCAGAGGCATTACTTTGCCAACAAAGATCTGTCTAGTCAAGGCTATGTTTTTTTTTCCAGTGGTCATGTATGGATGTGAGAGTTTGACTGTGAAAAAAGCTGAGCACAGAAGAACAGATGCTTTTGAACTGTGGTATTGGAGAAGACTCTTGAGAGTCCCTTGGACTGCAAGGAGATCCAACCAGTCCATTCTGAAGGAGATCAGCCCTGGGATTTCTTTGGAAGGAATTATGCTAAAATTGAAACCCTATTACTCTGGCCACCTCATGCGAAGAGTTGACTCATTGGAAAAGTCTCTGATGCGGGGAGGGATTGGGGGCAGGAGGAGAAGGGGACAACAGAGGATGAGATGGCTGGATGGCATCACTGACTCGATGGACGTGAGTCTGAGTGAACTCCAGGAGTTGGTGATGGACAGGGAGGCCTGGCGTGCTGTGATTCATGGAGTCACAAAGAGTCAGACATGGCTGAGTGACTGAACTGAACTGAAGAGAACAGACTCTGTATGATTTCAATACCTTTAAACCATGACAATTTTGTACCTTGTTTTATATCCCTGGGTATGTGCCAGTGACCTCTCGTTTATTGTCTATGGGAACCTGAAGAAAATTTGTATCCTGCTGTTGTGTGAAAATTGTATAAATATTATACTTTTTGATTCATAGTGCCTTTCAAGTCTACTATATCCTACTACTTTTCTTTCTCTTCATTCCATTAATTTCTGAGAGTTTAATATTGAAACTCCAACTAAAAATCTTTATTTATGTACTTTAAAATAATTGTAATATATAGTAAAACTATATGTAACTTTGTTCTTTATTTTCCAGTGTCCTATAAAAGTGCTACCATGCTTTCATAATTTAAAAAATAAAAATATGAAGAAGAAAAAGAACAATGAGGCTATTAATCCGGCATCTTGTTTCTGAAATATTAATGACTTCTGATTTAAAATATCTAAAATGGCTAGAATACTATTTCAGACATTTATTTTTTTTCATTTCTAGTACCCTTTCTTTCCAAATATTTTTATCAACACGAAATCCATCTGAAGAATGAATTGAAAATAGCTACAGAGGGTAAGATCAGAAAAAAATTATTATCAACAAATCCTAAAAGAACATTATTTTCTAAGAAAATTGATCAGGTTTCCCCTTACTATTGTGTGTGTGTGTGTGTGTGTGTGTGTGTTTATAGAGACCTGTGACAAAAATGTTCTTTTCATTTCACTGTGCAACTTTAACTTTCAATGATAGGTCATTTATAACTACCCTCCACCTCATTTTCCTCCCTCTTGTCCTCCATCCCTTTCTCTTATTTTCCTCAAAATACACTCCTATGCAATTTGGTTCTCAAATGCTTACTTATCTTCTTGCTGACTTTGTCCTTTAATGTTTACAGGACCGGAAACAACTGGTATCTTAAAGCAGTTGACTTTCTTCCTTCTAATGAAATTGCCTAGTTAGACCCTCCCATTTGGCTTTCAACATTAAAACACTAAGTTCAGTGTTTTCTTGCACAGACCTAACTTGCAGCTTCTCTCTGTCAGCCATAAGATATAAAGTTACTGTTGCCTTAATTACTCATATTTCTCCTGCTGCTCATAATTCTACTTGTCCTGCTAAAAGACCTCCATTTTCCAGAGAGTTTCATGCTATCCCTGTTATTTCTATGTGTTTTTCAAGCTTGTTGGTTGTATAACTTATCTTTGTTACTAAGACTGACTTATTACTAAGTCTAGGAGGAAGCTAGCTTAGCCAATATTATAAGAACCACATTTGAATGCAAACTGAACATTTATATAAAAAGAGAATATATTTCAAATACAGTATAGATGAATTGCTAATACATATGAAGTGAAGTGAAGTTGGTCAGTCCTGTCCGACTCTTTGCGACCCCATGGACTATAGCCTACCAGGCTTCTCCGTCCATGGGATCCTACAGGCAAAAATACTGGAGTGGGTTGCCATTTTCTTCTCTAGGAGATCTTCCAGACCCAGGGATTTAACCTGGGTCTCCTGCATTGTAGGCAGACACTTTACCGTCTGAGCCACCAGGGAAGTCTAATACATATAGTAAATTCTAATCATTAATGTACTATATTAATACTTTGGCCACCTGATGCAAAAAACTGACTCATTGGAAAATACCCTGATGCTGGGAAAGATTGAAGGCAGGAGGAGAAGGGGATAACAGAGGATGAGATGGTTGGATGGATTCACCGACTAGATGGACATGAGCTTGAGCAGGCTCTGGGAGTTGGTGTTGGACAGGGAAGCCTGGCATGCTGCAGTCCATGGGGTCCCAAAGAGTTGGACATGACTGAGCGACTCAGCTGAATTGAATCATTAATTTTTTTTCTATGTAGAAATTCTCTTGTGTTTTACTTGGTTTTAAACTGCTAATGGAAATCATATAATCTATCTCTATTTTCAACTAGCTAATTAGATCTTGCAAAATTTTTCTCATTCAATTTTTACATTTTAATTTGCTTTAAAATAGACCCTGAAATTTTATTTCACTTTAGATAGAGTCTAAGATGGTTCTTCACTAGTCTAGATGTAGTATTTTGGGGATTTAAGCTATTTACTAATATATACTATTATTAATGTTATCTGAATTAACTAAGTAATCCTTTTGCTGATGGCAACTTGAGGACCTTACAGCAAACTGCATGAGTAAAGTCTCAGTTATAAGAATTAGGTTGGAAATGATTTTTTTTTCACAGAAATCTACTTTGTTCATTTTTAATTAAACTTATTTTATTAACTGATTTATTACATCAGAAAGATAGAATTCAGAGCTGGGAGGGGCATTTTGTTTTTAATTCAGTAATTTTTATTTTAATCATGGCTATGCTTTTTATTTATTCATTAATATTTGTTTCCATAGTTATCATTGTCAAAAAAAATAATAATCAGGACTAAAGCAGTCCTTTTAATGCAAACAAGAGGCAGAGAACATCAGTAAAGAACAAGGCCTAAGAAAAGTGCATTATTCCCAGAGAGATTTGAGATTTTGTGAGCAGGTAAGGTGTGCATCTCTTTGCCATCATGAATTATTCTATTAAAGTAAAAGTTTTCAATTTTTCAACAATAACACAAAGTAGCTCTGCCATTTATCATAATCATCAAATCCTTTAGCTCATCCACCATTTTGTTAACAGATCATTTGTACTCTAAGGGAAGATATGTGACTATAAGTGGGATAGTTGAAACTCACCAGTTTATCACTTTGCCAAAGAAGCAAACATATGAAGCTGATGGACAGGTATGTAGTGACAAGCAAGTTATGAGTAAATCATCTAGGGTAACCATTTTCCATCCAATATTTTTACAAGTACATTACATATACTGCAACTGTCCCAGGAAAAGCAGGATTAGAGCTACCTGGAGACAGAAGAATGTGAAAACCAAAATACAAGTGTGAAGCATATCTCCAAAGAGAAGTTTGAATTATAAATAAAATGGAAATTAAGATATAAACCTTGAGAAATGTTTAAGGTGGATCTGTGATAAAAATATCACAGTTACAATTATGCAATTCAAAATGCATCCTGAATTACTAAATAAACATTTCATGATCTTTGTAAAACAGTAGACAAAGCAAGTGTTAAAATGGCTGCCATAAAGTTATGATATTTACTTATACTTTTTCAAAGTTAAAATCATAAATAATTTTATTTTCCACACAACATGAATAAACGATCAATGATAGTGAAATTATTTATCCATGTCAAGTGTTCCCTCTTGATACACGGCAAACAGTCAGTCCAGCAGAGGGAGCACATGTTACTAAATGATGACACACTAGGTGGACTATACACCTATGAATATTCTTAATAATGTGAATATATAAATAACAGAGTTAGTTTGTGATTTAAATGTTGATTTATGCTTCATGAAGAAATTATTATGAAAATCTATTGCTTTTGGAAATAAATTGTTTTTCTGCTTCTTGAAGTAAAATCCTTCCTATCTGTATATATTGTTTTATTGAATCAAGAATTTCTGATTTCTATATTAGAATTTTCTATGAGAAATCTCAAAGAAGCCCCAGCAAGATGGTAGGCCCTGGAGCAGCGACTGCCCAGTACTGGAGTGGTTGTTACACAATGATGGAGCGACTGTGAGGAGATACCCCATGTCTGAGGGCAGAAATGCCCCAGCAAGATGGTAGGAGGGGTGAAATCGCATTTAGAATCAAACCCCATACCTGTCAGAGATTCTCAGAGGGCTTAAATAAACCTTGTGCACACCAGGACCCAGAAACCCCATAGAGATTTAGACATAACTGTGTTTGAGTATCTCCTGTGGAGGTATGGGTCAGCAGTGGACTGCCACAGGGGCAGGGGTTCTGGGTGTACCAGAGTTGGGTATGGCTTAAGCCCTCTTGGAGGAAGTCGCTGTTAACCCCACCATAGAGCTTTCAAAACTTACACAGGACTGGGAAATAGACTCTTGGAGGGCACAAACAGAAACAGGACCCAGGATAAAGGAACAGTGACCCCACAAGAGACTGACCCAGACTTGCCAAAGAGTGTCCAGGAGTGTCTGGTAGAAGCGTGGGTTGGCGGTAGCCTGATGCAGGGTTGGGGGCAATGAGTGTAGCAATGTGTGCATGGGACCTCTTTTAGGAGATCACCATTATCTTCATTACCTGCACCATAGTTTCAGTTCAGTTCAGTAGCTCAGTCGTGTCTGACTCCTTGTGACCCCATGAATCGCAGCACGTCAGGCCTACCTGTCCATCACCAACCCTGGTGTTCACTCAAACTCACATCCATCGAGTCGGTGATGCCATCCAGCAATCTCATGCTCTGTTTTCCCCCTTCTCCTCCTGCCCCCAATCCCTCCCAGCATCAGAGTCTTTTCCAATGACTCAACTCTTCGCATGAGGTGGCCAAAATACTGGAGTTTCAGCTTCAGCATCAGTCCTTCAAAAGAACAGTTAGGACTGATCCCCATTAGGATGGACTGGTTGGATCTCCTTGCAGTCCAAGGGACTCTCAAGAGTCTTCTCCAACACCACAGTTCAAAAGCATCAATTCTTCGGCACTCAGCTTTCTTCACAGTCCAACTCACATCCATATATGACTACTGGAAAAACTATAGCCTTGACTAGATGGACTTTTGTCAGCAAAGTAATGTCTCTGCTTTTTAATATGATATCTAGGTTGGTCATAACTTTCCTTCCAAGGAGTAAACATCTTTTACTTTCATGGCTGCAATAACCATCTGCAGTTATTTTGGAGCCCCTTCAAATAAAGTCTGACACTGTTTCCCCTGTTTCCCCATCTATTTCTCATAAAGTCATGGGACCAGGTTCCATGATCTTAGTTTTTTGAATGTTGAGCTTTAAGCCAACTTTTTCACTCTTCTCTTTCAGAACTTTCATCGAGGATTTTTAGTTCCTCTTCACTTTCTGCCATAAGGGTGGTGTCATCTGCATATCTGAGGATATTGATATTTCTCCTGGCAATCTTGATTCCAGCTTGTGCTTCTTCCAGCCCAGCATTTCTCATGATGTACTCTGCATATAAGTTAAATAAGCAGGGAGACAATACACAGACTTGGCATACTCCTTTTCCTATTTGGAACCAGTCTGTTGTTCCATGTCCAGTTCTATATGTTGCTTCCTGAACTGTATATAGGTTTCTCAAGAGGCTGGTCAGGTGGTCTGGTATTCCCATCTCTTTCAGAATTTTCTACAGTTTATTGTGATCCACACAGTCAAAGGCTTTGGCATAGTCAATAAAGCAGAAATATATGTTTTTCTGGAACTCTCTTCCTTTTCTGATGATCCAGCAGATGTTGGCAATTTGATCTCTTGTTCCTCTGCCTTTTCTAAAACCAGCTTGAACATCAGGAAGTTCACGGTTCACATATTTCTGAAGCCTGGCTTGAAAAACTTTGAGCGTTACTTTACTAGCATGTGAGATGAGTGCAATTGTGTGGTAGTTTGAGCATTCTTTGGCACTGCCTTTCTTCGGAATTGGAATGAAAACTAACCTTTTCCAGTCATGTGGCCACTGCTGAGTTTTCCAATTTTGCTGGCATATTGAGTGCAGTCCTTTCACAGCATCATCTTTCAGGATTTGAAATAGCTCAACTGGAATGCCATCACCTCCACTAGCTTTGTTCGTAGTGATGCTTTCTAAGGCCCACTTGACTTCACATTCCAGGATGTCTGGCTCTAGGTCAGTGATCACACCATTGTGATTATCTGGGTCATGAATATCTTTTTTGTACAGTTCTTCTGTGTATTCTTGCCACCTCTTCTTAATATCTTCTGCTTCTGTTAGGTCCATACATTTTCTGTCCTTTATTAAGCATATCTTTGCATGAAATGTTCGCTTGGTATCTCTAATTTTATTGAAGAGATCTCTAGTCTTTCCCATTCTATTGTTTTCCTCTATTTCTTTGCATTGATTGCTGAGGAAGGCTTTCTTATCTCTCCTTGCTATTCTTTGGAACTCTGCATTCAGATGCTTATAGCTTTCCTTTTCTTTCATTTTTGCTTCTCTTCTTTTCACAGCTATTTGTAAGGCCTTCCCAGACAGCCATTTTGCTTTTTTGCATTTATTTTCCATGGGAAAGATCTTGATCCCTGTCTCCTCTACAATGTCACGGACCTCCATCCATAGCTCATCACGAACTCTATCTATCAGATCTAGTCCTTTAAATCTATTTCTCACTTCTACTGTAAAATCATAAAGGATTTGATTTACGTCATACCTGAATAGTCTAGTGGTTTTCCCTACTTTCTTCAATTTAAGTCTGAATTTGGCAATAAGGAGTTCATGATCTGAGCCACATCAGCTCCTGGTCTTCTTTTTGCTGACTGTATAGAGCTTCTCAATCTTTGGCTGCAAAGAATATAATCAATCTGATTTTGGTGTTGACCCTCTGATGATGTCCATGTGTAGAGTCTTCTCTTGTGTTGTTGGAAGAGGGTGTTTGCTTTGACCAGTGTGTTCTCTTGGCAAAACTCTATTAACCTTTGCCCTGCTTCATTCCTTATTCCAGGGCCAAATTTGCCTGTTACTCCAGGTGTTTCTTGACTTCCTACTTTTGCATTCCAGTCCCCTATAATGAAAAGGACATCTTTTTGGGTGTAAGTTCTAAAAAGTCTTGTAGGTCTTCATAGAAGCATTCAACTTCAGCTTCTTCAGCGTTACTGGTTGGGGCATAGACTTGGATTACTGTGATATTGAATGGTTTCCCTTGGAAACAAACAGAGATCATTCGGTTGTTATTTAGATTGCATCAAAATACTGCATTTTGGACTCTTTTGTTGATCATGGTGGATACTCCATTTCTTTTAAGGGATTCCTGCTTGCAGTAGTAGATATAATGGTCATCTGAGTTAAATTCACCCAATTCCAGTCAATTTTAGTTTGCTGATTCCTAGAATGTCAACGTTCACTTTTTTCATCTCCTGTTTGACCTCTTCAAATTTGCCTTGATTCTTGGACCTTACATTCCAGGTTTCTATGCAGTATTGCTCTTTACACCATCGGATCTTGCATCTATCACCAGTCACATCCACAACTGGGTATTGTTTTTGCTTTGGCTCCATCCCTTCATTCTTTCTGGAGTTATTTCTCCACTGATCTCCAGTAGCATATTGGGCACCTACCGACCTGGGGAGTTCCTCTTTCAGTATCCTATCATTTTGCCTTTTCATACTGTTCATGGGATTCTCAAGACAAGAATGCTGAAGTGGTTTGCCATTCCCTTCTCCAGTGGACCACATTCTGTCAGACCTCTCCACCATGATCCACCCATCTTGGGTGGCCCCACATGGCATGGTTTAGTTTCATTGAGTTAGACAAGGCTGTGGTCCTAGTGTGATCAGATTGAATAGTTTTCTATGATTATGGTTTCAGTGTGTCTACCCTCTGATGCCCTCTTGCAACACCTACCATCTTACTTGGGTTTCTCTTCCCCATGTCCAAGGAGCAGTGGCTGTGTGGGCACAGATGGCCAAGAGGAGCTACTCCACATTCCAGGTCAGGAGGGGCAGTGGTGAGGAGACACCCCTCATCCAAGGTAAGGAACAGAGGCTGTGCTTTGCTTGAGCAGCCGTGAAGAGATACCCCACGTCCAAGGTTAGAGAAACCACCATAGTTTGGCTCCAGGTAAATAACAGGGAGGGAGCACAGCTCTACCCAGGAATAGAAAATTGGATTAAAGATTTACTGAGTATGGCCCTGCCATAAGAACAATACCCAGTTTCCCCCTCAGTCAGTCTCTCCCATCAGGAAGCTTCCATAAGCCTCTTATCTTTCTCCATCAGAGGGCAGACAGACTGAAAACCACAATCACAGAAAACTAATCAGTCTGATCACATGGACCACAGCTTTGTCTAACTCACTGAAACTATGAACAATGCTCTGTAGGGCCACCCAAAATGGACAGGTGATGGCCAAGTGTTCTGACAAAACGTGGTCCACTGGAGAACTGAATGGCAAATCACTTCAGTATTCTTGCCTTGAGAACCCCATGAACAGTATGAAAAGGAAAAAAAGATAGGACACTGAAAGATGAACTCCCTGGTTGGTGGGTGACCAATGTTCTACTGGAGATCAGAGGAGAAATAACTCCAGAAAGAATGAAGAGATGAAGCCAAAGCAAAAGCAACACCCAGTTGTGGATATGACTGGTGATGGAAATAAAGTCCGATGCTGTAAAGAACAATATTGCATAGGAACCTGGAATATGAGATCTATTAATCAAGCCAAATGGAAGTGGTCAAGCAGGAGATGGCAAGAGTGAACATCAACATTTTAGGAATCAGTGAACTAAAATGGACTGGAATGGGTGAATTTAACTCAGATGACCATTATATCTACTATTGTGGCCAAGAATCCCTTAGAAGAAATAGAGTAGCCATCACAGTCAACAAAAGAGTCTGAAATGCAGTACCTGGATCCAATTTCAAAAATGACAGAATGATCTCTATTCATTTCCAAGGCAAACCATTCAATATCACAGTAATCCAAGTCTATGCCCTGACCAGCAATGCTGAAGAAATTTAAGTTGAACGGTTCTATGAAGACCTACAAGACCTTCGAGAACTAACATCCCAAAAAGATGTCCTTTTCATTGTAGAGGACTGGAATGCAAAAGTAGGAAGTCAAGAGATACCTGGAGTAACAGGCAAATTTGTCCTTGGAGTACCGAATGAAGCAGGGCAAAGGCTAATAGAGTTTTGCCAAGAGAATGCACTGGTCATAGAAAAACACCCTCTTCCAACAACACAAGAGAAAACTCTACACATGGACATCACCAGATATTCAATACTGAAATCAGATTGATTATATTATTTGCAGCCAAAGATGGAGAAGGTTTCTACAGTCATCAAAAACAAGACCAGGAGGTGACTGTTGCTCGAATCATGAACTCCTTATTGCCAAATTCAGATTTAAATTGAAAAAAGTAGGGAAAACCAATAGACCATTCAGGTATGATCTAAATCAAGTCCCTTATTATTATTCTGTAGAAGAGAGAAATATAGTCATGGGATTAGATCTGATAGACAGACTGCCTGAAGAACTATGGACTTAGGTTCATGACACTGTACAGGAGACAGGGATCAAGACCAGCCCCATGGAAAAGAAATGTGAAAAAGTAATATGGTTGTCTGAGGAGGCCTTACAAATAGCTTTTAAAAGAAGAGAAGCTAAAGGCAAAGGAGAAAAGGAAAGATATATCCATTTGAATGAAGAATTCCAAAGAATAACAAGGAGAGCTAAGAAAGCCTTCCTCAGTGATCAATCCAAAGAAATAGAAGAAAACAATAGATTGGGAAAGACTAGAGATCTCTTCAAGAAAATTAGAGATACCAAGGGAACATTTCATGCAAAGATTGTCACAGTAAAGGACAGAAATGGTGTGGACCTAACAGAAGCAGAAGATGTTAAGAAGACGTGGCAAGAATACACCAAAGAACTATACAAAAAAGATCTTCATTATCCAGATAACCATGATGGTGTGATCACTCACCTAGAGCCAGACATCCTGGAATGCATAGTCAAGGGGGCCTTAGGAAGCATCACTACAAAAGAAGCTAGTGGATGTGATGGAATTCCAAGGGAGCTATTTCAAATCCTAAGAGATGATGCTGTGGTTCAATATGCCAGCAAATTTGGAAAATTCAGCAGTGGCCACAGGACTGGAAAAGGTCATTTTTCATTCCAATCCCAAAGAAAGTCAGTGCCAAATAATGCTCAAACTATCACACAATTGAATTCATCTCACACACTAGTAAAGTAATGCTCAAAATTTTCCAAGCCAAGCTTCAACATTATGTGAACTGTGAATCCTGATGTTCAAGCTGGATTTATAAAAGGCAGAAGGACCAGAGATCAAATTCCAAAAATCCACTGGATCATCGAAAAAGCAAGCGAGTTCCAGAAAAACATGTACTTCTGCTTTATTGACTACACCAAAGACTTTGATTGTGTAGCTCACCACAGACTGTGGAATATTCTTCAAGAGATGGAATACCACACCACCTGACCTGCCTCTTGAGAAATCTGTATGCCGGTTGAGAAGCATCAGTTAGAACTGGACATGAAACAAAAGACTGGTTGCAAACAGGAGAAGGAGTATGTCAAGACTGTGTATTGTCACCCTGCTAATTTAACTTATACGCAGAGTACATCCTGAGAAACTCTGGGCTGGATGAAGCACAAGCTGGAATCAAGATTGTGGGGAGAAATATCAATAACCGCAGATGTTCAGATGACACCACACTTATGGCAGAAAATGAAGAAGAACTAAAGAGCCTCTTGATGAAAGTGAAAGAGAAGTGTAAAATTTGGCTTAAACCTCAACATTCAGAAAACTAAGGTCATGGCATCTGGTACCATCATTTCATGGGAAATATATGGGAAACAATGGAAACAATGACATATTTTGTTGTTTTGGGGTCCAAAATCACTGCAGATGGTAGCTGTAGCCATGAAATTAAAAGACACGTGCTCCTTGAAAGAAATGTCATGACCAACCTAGACAGCATATTAAGAAGCAGAGACATTACTTTGCTAAGAAAGGTCTGTCTAGTCAAATCTGTTGCTTTTCCAGTAGTCATGTATGGATGTGAGAGTTGGACTATAAGGAAAGGTGAGTGCTGAAGAATTAATGCTTTTGAACTGTGGTGTTGGAGAAGACTCTTGAGAGTCCCTTGGACAGCAAGGAGATCCAACTAATCCATCCTAAAGGAAATCAGTCCTGAATATTCATTGAAAGGAATGATGCTGAAGCTGAAACTCCAATACTTTGGCCACATAATGCGAAGAACTGACTCATTTGAAAAGACCCTGATGCTGGGAAAGATTGAAGGTGGGAGAAGGGGACAACAGAGGATGAGATGGTTGGACAGCATCACCGACTCAATGGGCATGAGTTTGAGTAAACTCTGGAAGTTAGTGATGGACAGGGAGGCCTGGTGTGCTCCAGTCCATGGGATTGCAAAGAGTCAGACACGGCTGACTGACTGAACTGAACTGAACTGATGAGAAATCTCAAGAAGGAGGAAAACATGGATTTTTCTTCTCTTTTCTATAAAAAATATCAGGAATGTTGGGTAATAGTTTCCATTTACACTTGAGGACACATAACACCTTTATGAAATATTTCATCTCATTTTTTTATACCAAAAACCAAAGGCTCTACATGTTAATCTTGAAGAAGAGTGGAAAATAACACAAATATCCCTGTTATTTTGAACAGATCATATTTGGTTCTTTCAACTGATATGTATTTTATGCTATAGAAAATGGTCTCAAATCATGGCATACATACATACATACATGGCATACATGGCATACACCACATTCAGTGGTGTCCAACTCTTTGCAACCACATGGACTGTAGCCCACTAGGTTCTCTGTCCATGGAATTTTCCAGTCAAGAATTTTGGAATGGGTTGTCGTTTCCTAATCCTGGGGATCTTCCCGACCCACGAGTTGAACCCACATGCCCTCCATCTCTTGCATTGGTAGGCAGGTTCTTTACCACTAAGGTACCTGGAAAGCCCTCAGTTCATGGAGAGTAGGCTAAATCAACAACAATACAGATTGGTATTGATTTTTAGCTTCATAAAACTAAGTAAATACAGTACAAGCCAGTTTTATTTGTAATGTAAAATATCTTTAATCTTTAGATTGTTAATGCACACATATAATGTTTGAAAAAGGAAGTATGTCACCAATATCTGAAAGACTTTTGCTTATTGATTTTTATTTTCCAAGATAGAAATAGCTTTTTTTGAAATAGCTTTATTTTTAATAATTTTATAAAAGTTACCAATGCATAAAATTATGAAGTAGATAAAATCATACATATTCAATGGTAACTACTACTAGTATTTTGATGTACTGCCTTTTGCATTTGTTCTAGCCATAAATATATATATTTATTTATATATTTTTCATAAAAGTTCACACATATTATTTGTAACATTTTTTCATGTTTATTATGTCAATTTAAATAGATTTTATTTTCAGAACAGTGTTAGTTTCACAACAAAATTAAGCATAAATTTCAGAGAATTTCCATATACTTCCTTGCTCACACACATAAATTGCCTCTTTGATTATCAACATCTCCCACTAGAGTGGTATATTTGTTACACTGATGAACTCTCACTGACACATCATTATCATCCATGGACTATAGATTAAATTCTGATTCACTCTTGGTTTTATACATTCTATGGGTTTGGAAAAACATATAATGACATATAACCACCACTATAGTATCATACAGAATAGTTTCACTGCCCTAAAAATTCCCTGTGCTCTATCTATCTATTCATGATTATCTCCTCCCTCACCCCTAGAAATCACTGATATTTTACCATATCCATATTTTTGCCTTTTCTACAATGCCATATATTTACAATTATACAATATGTACAATTTTCAGTTTGGATTCCTTCACTCAGTAATATGTATATCTTTCCTTCATGTCTTTTCTTTGTGTGATAGCTCATTTCTTTTTAGTGCTGAGTACTATTCCATTGTCTGGATATACCACAGTTTATCCATTGACCTAAACAAAGGCATCTTGGCTTACTTCCAGGTTTTGGTATTTATGAATAAAGGTACTATAAACATCCGTGTGTAGGTCTTGGGAATAGATAGAAGTTTTCAGCTCCCTTGAGTAAATGAAAGGAAACACAATTGCGATTATTAGAGCATACAGGAAGAGTGTGCTTAGTTTTATTAAAAAAAAAAAAAGCCAAATTGTCTTCCAAATCAGTTGTACTATTTCACATTCCCATCAGCAATGAGCAAGAATTCCTGTTGCTCCATATCTTTACCAGCATCTGGTGTTGAATTTGGCCTTTCTAATATGTGTGCAGGGGTAACATTTTTTTGATTTGCATTTTTCTGATTACATATGATCTGGAACACTTTTTCATACGTTTATTTGGCATTTGTGTACGATTTTTGGTGAGGTCTTCGGGCCACTTTTCAATCAAGTTGTTTGTCTCATTGTTGAGTGTTAAGAGTTCTTTGTATATTTTTGATATCATATATATATATATATTTTTTTCTCCTTGTCTGTGCTTTGTCTTTTCCTTTTTTTCACAATGTCTCTCATATCACAAATATTCTTGATTAAAAAAAAAAAAAAAGTCCAGCTTGTCAATTCTTTCTTTTATGGATCATATCTTTGGTCTTTGTATGTAAAAAGTCATTGCAAACCCAAAGTCTTCTAGATTTTCTTATGTTATCTGCTAGGAGTGTTATTAGTTTTGAGTTTTGCATTTGGATTTATAATCCATTTTAAGTTAATTTTAGTGAAGGTTGTAAATCTGTGCAGAGATAAATTCTTTTTTGCATATGGATGGCCAGTTTTTCTAGTACCATTGATTGAAAAGACTATTTTTATTCCATTTTATTGCTTTTGCCCATTTGTCAAAGATGAGTTGTCTATATCTGTGTGTGCCTATTTGTAGGCTCTGTATTCTGTTCCATAGATCTATTTGTCTATTCTTTCACCAAATATTATTGAATTATAATAAGTGTTTAAGTTAGGAAATATCAGTCTTCCAGATTTGTTGTTTTTATTCAGCATTATGTTGATTATTCTGGGCCTTTTGTCTCTCCATATACATTTTATAGTAAGTTTGTCAATATTCACAAAATAACTTGCTGGTGCTTTTGATATAGGATTGTATTAATCTATAGATCATATTTTGAATAACTGATATCTTGACAATATTGAATCTTCCTCATGGCTCATAAACATAACATATCTCTCAATTTATTTAGCTCTTCTTTGATTTTTTAGCTTTCCTTACATAGATATTCTTACATATTTTGTGTGATTTCCAACTAAGTGTTTGATGTGGGGGTTGCTAATGTGTGTGGCATTGTTTTTTGTTTTTTTTTTGTGTGTGTGGTAAATTTTTATTGATTTATTTTTTATTGAAGGATAATTCTAATTCCTCTTCCATCGCTAGTATATATAAAAGTGGCCAACTTTTGTATATTAACACTGTGTCCTGTAACCTTACTATAAGCACTTATTAGTTCCAGGAATTATTTTGTTTATTCTTTAAGATTTTCCATATAGGTAATTCTGTCATCTGAGAACAAGTACAGTTTTAGTTCTTCCTCCTCAGTCTGTTTATCTTTCTCCTCATCTTATTGCTTTAGCTAGTACTTAGTGTTGGAGAAGGCAATGGCACCCCACTCCAGTACTCTTGCCTGGAAAATCCCATGGATGAAGGAGCCTGGTAGGCTGCAGTCCATGGGGTTGCTGAGAGTCGGACTCGATTGAGTGACTTCACTTTCAATTTTCCCTTTCATGCATTGGAGAAGGAAATGGCAACCCACTCCAGTGTTCTTGCCTGGAGAATCCCAGGGACTGGGGAGCCTGGTGGGCTTCCGTCTATGGGGTCACACAAAGTCGGACACGACTGAAGTGACTTAGCAGCAGTACTTAGTGTATGATGTTGAAAAGTAGTGGTCACATCCTTGCCTTATTCCTGCTTTTAGTGGAAAAACTTAAAGTTGTGCACTATTGAATATGATTATAACTTTAGTTTTACTGAAGCTATTTCTTATAAAGTTAAGGAAGATTCCCTTTTTTCTGGTTAGTGATAGTTTTATCACAGATGATTATTGGATATTGTCAAATGCTTTCTCTGCATCTATTGATACAATCATGTGAGTTATCTTTTTTAGCCCACTAATGTGATGAATTACATTACCTGATTTAAAATTTTTAAATTAGCTTTGCATACCTTGGGTAAATCTCACATGGATTTGGTATATACTTCTATTTTTTACATTGGTGGATTTTATTTGCTTGTACATTATTGAGGATTTTAAAAAAATGTATTTATTTTTTAATTAAAGGATAACTTTTTACAGAGTTTTGTTGTTTTCTGTCAAACTTCAACATGAATCAGCGATAGGTATACATGTTTCCCCCTCGTGAAACTCCCTGCGATCTCCCTCCCTATCCCAGCCTCCTAGGTTGGTACAGATCCCCTGTTTGAGTTCCCTGAGACATACAGCAAATTCCACTGGCTATCTATTTTACATACGGTAATGTAACCTTCCATGTTACTCTCTCCGTTTCTTTCACACCCTCTCCAGCATTTATTGTTTGTAGACTTTTTGATAATGGCCATTCTAACCAGTGTGAGATGAAATCTCATTGTAGTTTTGAGATCACCCCATCCTCCCCTAATTGTAGTTTTGAGATCACCCTCTCCTCCCCTATCCCCATGTCCATAAGTATGTTCTCTATGTCTGTTTCGCCATTGCTGCCCTAAAAATAAATTCTTTGGTATCATCATTCTAGATTCCATATGTATGTGTTCTGTTCAGTTCAGTTCAGTTCAGTCACTCCATCATGTCCGACTCCTTGTGACCCCATGAATTGCAGGACACCAGGCCTCCCTGTCCATCACCAACTCCTGGAGTTCACTCAGACTCACGTCCATTGAGTCAGTGATGCCATCCAGCCATTTCATTCTCTGTCGTCCCCTTCTCCTCCTGCCCCCAATCCCTCCCCGCATCAGAGTCTTTTCCAATGAGTCAACTCTTTGCATGAGGTGGCCAAAGAATTGGAGATTTAGCTTTAACATCATTCCTTCCAAAGAACACCCAGGGCTGATCTCCTTTAGAATGGACCGGTTGGATCTCCTTGCAGTTCATGGGACTCTCAAGAGTCTTCTCCAACACTACAGTTCAAAAGCATCAATTCTCAGGCTCTCAGCTTTCTTCACAGTCCAACTCTCACATCCATACATGACCACTGGAAAAACCATAGCCTTGACTAGACAGACCTTTTTTGTCAAAGTAATGTCTCTGCTGTTCAATATGCTATCTAGGTTGGTCATAACTTTCCTTCCAAGGAAGAAGCGTCTTTTAATTTAATGGCTTCAGTCACCATCTGCAGTGATTTTGGAGCCCCAAAAAATAAAGTCTGCCACTGTTTTCACTGTTTCCCCATCTATTTCCCATGAAGTGATGGGACCAGATGCCATGATCTTCGTTTTCTGAATGCTGAGCTTTAAGCCAACTTTTTCACTCTTCCCTTTCACTTTCATCAAGAGGCTTTTTAGTTCCTCTTCACTTTCTGCTATAAGGGTGGTATCATCTGCATATCTGAGGCTATTGATATTTCTCCCAGCAATCTTGATTCCAGCTTGTGCTTCTTCCAGCCCAGTGTTTCTCATGATGTACTCTGCATATAAGTTAAATAAGCAGGGTGACAATATACAGCCTTGACATACTCCTTTCCCTATTTGGAACATGATATTTATCTTTCTGTTTATGACTTACTTCACTTACTTCATTATGAGGTGAAATCTCATTTGACTTGCATTTCTGTAATAATGAACCATGTTGAGCATCTTTTCATGTGTTTGTTAGCCATCTGTATATCTTCTTTGGAGAAATGTCTGTTTAGGTATTTGTCCTCTCCCCCCCCCCTTTTTTATTTAATTACTTTAATTTGAGGCTAATTATTTTACAATATTGTAGTGGGTTTTGCCATACATGAACATGAATCAGCCACAGGTATACATGTGGTCCCCATCCTGAATTCCCCTCCCACCTCCCTCCCACCTCCCTCCCCATCGCGTCCTGCAGCGTCATCCCAGTGCACCAGCCCAGAGCACCCTGTCTCATGCATCAAACCTGGACTGGCTATCTATTTCACATATGGCAATATACATGTTTCAATGCTATTCTCTCAAATCATCTCATCCTCGCTTTCTTCCACAGAGTCCAAAACTCTGTTCTTTACATCTGTGTCTCTTTTGCTGTCTCACATATAGGGTCGTCATTACAATCTTTCTAAATTCCATATATATGCATTAATATACTGTATTGGTGTTTTTCTTTATGACTGACTTCACTCTGTATAATAGACTCGGGTTTCATCAACCTAATTAGAACTGATTCAAATGCATTCTTTTTAATGGCTGAGTAATACTCCATTGTGTATATGTACCACGGCTTTCTTATCCATTCATCTGCTGTTGGACGTCTAGGTAGCTTCCATGTCCTGGCTATTGTAAACAGTGCTGTGATGAACATGGGGATATATATGTCTCTTTCAATTCCGTTTTCCTCAGTGTGTATGCCCAGCAGTGGGACTGCTGTATTGTATGGCAGTTCTATTTCCAGTTTTTTAAGGAATCTCCACACTGTTCTCCATAGCAACTCTACTAGTTTGCATTCCCACCAACAGAGTAAGAGGGTTCCCTTTTATCTGTACCCTTTCCAGCATTTATTGTCTGTAGAGTTTTTGATAGCAAAAAGTTTTCTGACCAGCATGAGATGGTACCTCATTGTGGTTTTGATTTGCATTTCTCTGATAATGAGTGATGTTGACCATCTTTTCATGTGTTTGTTAGCCACCTGTATGTCTTCTTTGGAGAAAAGTCTGTTTAGTTTTTGGCCCATTTTTGGATTGGGTCATTTATTTTTCTGGAATTGAGCTGCAGGAGCTGCTTGTATATTTTTGAGATTAATTCTTTGTCAGTTGCTTCGTTTGCTATTATTTTCTCCCATTCCAAAAGCTGTTTTTTTTCACCTTGCTTATAGTTTCCTTTGTTGTGTAAGAAATTTTAAGTTTCATTAGGTGCCCACGTGTTTATTATTGCTTTTATATCCATTACTCTGGGAGGTGTGTCATAGAGGATGCTGCTGTGATTTATGTCAGAGAATGTTTTGCCTATGTTTTCCTGTAGGATTTTTATAGTTTCTGATCTTACATTTAGATCTTTAATCCATTTTGAGTTTATTTTTGTGTATGGTGTTAGAACGTGTTCTAGTTTCATTCTTTTACAAGTGGTTGACCCATTTTCCCAGCACCACTTGTTGAAGAGATTGTCTTTTCTCCATTGTATAGTCTTGCCTCCTTTTGCAAAGTTAAGGTGTCCATAGGTGTATGAATTTATCTCTGGGCTTTCTATTTTGTTCCATTGATCTATATTTCTGTCTTTGGGCCAGTACCATACTGTCTTGATGATGGTAGCTTTGCAGTATATTCTGATGTCAGGCAGGTTGATTCCTCCAGTTCCATTTTTCTTTCTCAAGATTGCTTTGGCTATTCGAGGTTTTTTGTGTTTCCATACAAACTGAGAAATTATTTATTCTAGTTCTCTGAAAAATACCATTGGTAGGTTGATAGGAATTGCATTGGATCCATAGATTTCTATGCTTAGTAAACACATTTTCACTATATTGATTCTTCTGATGCATGAACATGGTATATTTCTCCATCTATTTGTGTCATCTTTGATTTCTCTCATCAGTGTTTTACAGTTTTCTATATAGAGGTCTTTTGTCTCTTTAGGAAGATTTATTCCTAATTATTTTATTGTTTTCATTGCAATGGTGAATGGAATTGTTTCTTTAATTTCTCTTTCTGTTCTCTCATTGTTAGTGTATAAGAATGCAAGTGATTTCTGTGTTAGTTTTATATCCTGCAAATTTACTATATTCACTGATTAGCTCTAGAAATTTTCTGGTGGAGTCTTTACGGTTTTCTATGTAAGGGATCATGTTATTTGCAAAGAGTGAGAGTTTGACTTCTTATTTTCCAATGTGGATTCCTTTTATTTCTTTTTCTTCTCTGATTGTTGTGGCTAAAACTTCCAAAACTATGTTGAATAGTAGTGGTGACAGTGGGCACCTTTGTCTTATTCCTGGCTTTAGGAATCACTTTCAATATATCACCAGTGAGGATAATGTTTGCTGTGATATGATAAGATTTATCATATATGACTTTTATTATGTTGAGATATCTTCCTTCTATGCCTGATTTCTGGAGGGTTTTTTATCATAAATGTATGTGGAATTTTGTCAAAGGCTTTCTCTGCATTTATTGAAATAATTATATGGTTTTTATCTTTCAATTAGTTAATGTGGTGTATCACATTGATTGATTTGCAAAAGTTTTAGAATCCTTGCATGCCTGGGATAAAGACCACTTGTTCATGATGTATGATATTTTTGATGTTGTTGGATTCAGTTTGCTAGAATTTTGTTGAGGATTTTTGCATCTGTGTTCATCAGTGATATTGGCCTGTATTTTTTTTTTTGTGTGTGTGGCATCTTTGTCTGGTTTGGTATTAATGTGATGGTGGCCTCATGGAATGAGTTTGGAAGTTGACCTTCCTCTGCAAATTTCTGGAAGAGTTTGAGTAGGATAGGTGTTAGCTGTTCTCTAAATTTTTGGTAGAATTCAGCTGTGAAGCCGTCTGGTCCTGGGCTTTTATCTGTTGGAATATTTCTGATTACAGTTTCAATTTCCGTTCTTGTGATCAGTCCACTAAGATTTTCCATTTCTTCCTGGTTCAGTTTGAAAAGTTATACTTTTCTAAGAATTTGTTCATTTCCTCCAAGTTTTGCATTTTATTGGCATATAGTTGCTGAGAGTAGTCTCTTTTGATCATTTGTATTTCTGTATTGTCTGTTTTGATTTCTGCATTTTCATTTCTAATTTTGTTGATTGGATTTTTCTCCCTTTTTTACTTGATGTATCTGGCTAACGGTTTGTCTATTCTATTTAACTTCCCAAAGAACCAGCTTTTACTTTTGTTGATTTTTGCTTGGTCTCCTTCGTTTCTTTTCAGTTATTTCTGCCCTAATTTTTAAGATTTCTTTCTTTCTACTAAACCTGGGGCTCTTCATTTCTTCATTTTCTAGTTGCTTTCAGTGTAGTTCAGTTCAGTTCAGTCACTCAGTTGTGTCCGACTCTTTGTGACCCCATGAATCGCAGCACGCCAGGCCTGCCTGTCCATCACCAACTCCCGGAGTTCACTCAGACTCACGTCCATCGAGTTAGTGATGCCATCAAGCCATCTCATCCTCTGTCGTCCCCTTCTCCTCCTGCCCCCAATCCCTCCCATCATCAGAGTCTTTTCCAATGAGTCAACTCTTCGCATGAGAGTTAGGTTATTTATTTCATTTTTCTCTTGTTTCTTGAGGTAAGCTTGTATTGCTATCAGCCTTCCCCTTAGCAGTGTTTTTACTGAATCCCATAGGTTCTGGGTTGTTGCATTTTCATTTTCGTTTGTTTCTATGCGTATTTTGATTTCGTTTTTTTATTTCTTCTGTGATTTGTTGGTTATTCAGCAGCCTGGTGTTCAGCCTGTATATGTCTGTGTTTTGAATAGCTTTTTTCCCTGTAGTTGGTGTATACTCTTACCATATTCTGATCAGAAAAGATGCTTGGAATGATTTCAATTTTTTGAATTTACCAAGGCTAGATTTATGACCCAGGAAGTGATCTATCTTGGAGAAGATTCCATGTGCACTTGAGTAAAAGCTGAAATTCATTGTTTTGGGGTGAAATGTCCTATAGATATCGATTAGGTCTAACTGGTCCACTGTATCATTTCAAGTTTGTGTTTCCTTGCTAATATTTGTTTAGTTCATCTATCCATAGGTGTGAGTGGGATATTAAAGCCTCCCACTATTATTGTGTTATTGTTAATTTCCCCTTTCACACTTGTTAGCATTTGCCTTACATATGGCAGTGATCCTATGTTGGGTGCATATGTATTTAAAATTGTTATATCTTCTTCTTGGATTTATCCTTTGATCATTATATAGTGTCTTTCTTTG